>CM076581.1:1111058718-1111516499 GCA_034641835.2 Pinus albicaulis
AGCATCGGAACTGACCAGCAATGTGGAAAATTGTCCACATGTTGTGGTCTGACAGGGTGAATTTTATTACTGTTTGTTAAATCTCAGTTTTACTGAGATTGTCGATTCTTCATATAGTTTGTTATATTAGTGATAAATGCAACTGTTTTATTGAGATTTTCTCTAATAGTAGGAGATTATGTTAGCTGTTTGTTAGAGCAATTAGTGGAAGAAATACATAAAAAAATGAAAAAACAAAGAGATTGGAGAGAGCATAGGAGAGTGTGACTGTTTTGTCTTCTGGGCGAAAAGCTCCAATTAAATAAGAAGACTGTGTTTTTTTAATAGAACTAGAGATCGTTCTTTGTGTGAAGTAATCGAATAAATCTCTGTTTTTTTATTATGGTTGTTGTTGCTTATGTGTGAAAAAATATTGTTTGCGCCATTATGTAATGGTAATCTGTGTTATAAATGAGACAAGATTTGATTCGCATCAATAGAATGCCGAACTGTGGTTTCAATTCAATTATCTGACATATATGTTAAGTTTTGTGCATGGAATCTTTCCACAGAGGATAATCAAGAAACCAGACTGCTTGGATTTCGGAATAATGCCGGATTTGGAGTTCGTGATCCCTGGAATTTCGCTCAAAATCCTGGAGGTTGTTAATTTCTAGTTGTAAACGAATTAGATTGGATATGCAATTAATTGACAGTTGTGTATTGGATCACGAGGAAAAATGCAATTGATTTGGCCATATCGAATAGTGGATTCGATACGAAACCGAATCTGGTAACCTCCGATGCGTTGGGTTCGAATCGCCAATTTGGAGGAGTCAATCATGGACAGCGCCATTCCAAGTCACGCAGATGAAAAAAACGCAGAGGGATCTAAGTTAATGAAGCAGAGGAAGGCTTAAGACCTCTGGTTCCAGTCCAGCAAAGCTAAAACAGTGGGAAAGCGTTTCTGGCAAACGTGTACGTGCTGGCAAATGAAATAGATTTCATTGAAATGTTACAATCGATACACGGTTATTTTATTCGTTAGTTGCAATACAATTAACGCAGATGGTGTAAATGTTTGAATAACGTTTGTAATTTGCAAGAAATGTAGCGCAGATGTTTTGCAACTATCGGAATTGCACCAGAATCCAAATTGGAATATGTGGTAATGTTTTTTATTTAAAATCGGTGGTTTGTATCTATTAGAGAGGGCAAAAACAATTGGAAGGGCTGCGCCCTGTAAGAAATAGAAAGGAATTCCAGTTCTTATGTTTGAATTGAGACAGAGCTTTTATTTTGGTATTCGACCTTCTATTTTGGGTGTTGAATTGTATGCTTGTGATAGACTTGGTGGCGCTCAGAGTTTATTTTTTCTATTTTGAATCGATTCAAATGAAAGAATTCAGATCTCAGTTTTAATAGAAAGAAAAACAGAGTTTTTCTATTTAAAATCGATTGTAATCTAAGCAGTTTGAGCACAGGAGTTCGGTACATCATGAGGACAACACTTTTTTGAAGGAGAGGGGCATGTTAGGTCCCTATATCACTAGTACAGCCCCTTATTATTGTTAGGGTAACCCCCTTATTGTTATTATTGTACCCTTGTAACCCCCATTTTGTTATTATTGTGCCCTTAAATTATTATTGTTAGGTCGGCTAGGATTACATTGTGGCCCACTAGGATTACATTATGGCCCCATGGACTCCTATATATAGAAAGGAGTTTTTGTGAATTGTATCATCCAAGAATTGTTCATTCATGTAATGTATTGGAGGTTGCCCCCTCGAAGTGGCTTATTTCTAAGGCGTTGATATCTCTTTTCTTCTCTTTTTGGAGTTGGTTACACAACAAATTTCCACTTCAATTCCTCATTTTCTTTCCTTAATTTTTCAATTTCTAAACACAAGGGATTGGTTTCGTCCTTACTTGATGAGGAAGGTTACATTTCTTCTTCTAAAACTTTTGCTTCCATCTGCTTCTTGGCTATAGGAAAGGGTTCTACAAGTATGCTAACCTTCACTCTCTGTTTTGGTCTTCTATCCCCAATTGGTTGTTCAATATACTTCTTCCCAATTCTAACTCTAACAGGCTGAGTCTAGGTCTCTTCCTCTATCTGACCTTCTCCTAAGGTCGTGGTTTGTTTCCCTCAGCTTGTCCTTGGTATTTTCCTCTTGAATTATTCCCAAGTTTTTCCTTGTTGGCCTAGGGCATCCAACACAGTTATCTTAATGAGTCTGTGATTAGTTACGCATGCCTCCGGGTGTGCTACTATTTTTACTGCTACTACCATGTGCTTGATGTTTCCAAGCAAATAGAATGGAAGATTGATTCTTTGTTGATGTCGAAGGTGGTTAAGCAGAGGAAAGTGATAGTCAAATACTATCGTAGACCTCCCTTCGGAGTTGATATATTTGATCAAACCCAGGGCAACATCTTCCCAAGGATGAGGAAGTGACAATCTATCAATTCCTCTCCCTTTCTTCTCCAGTTTCTCTTCCCTTACTAGGAAATCCTCTCTCAAGGAGGGATCATTGATTTTTCTATTAAACCACCTCTGCCCTTCAACTGGTAATGAAGTTACCCTGGCAATTACCTCTTCAGTTACCTCCATTTACATGCCTCTTACTCGGGTTTGATTATTTTTCAAGTTCTGAGCAAATTCAATTGCTACGGCCTCGTCCGAGCCTTCAAGCTTCTGGAAAAACTCAACCCATCCAGAATCTCTGAATATATGGTAAGCCTCTAGGAAATTCTGCAGAGCATCCATAGATTTCGGCTCATGCCTGACTGCTGCTCCAACCATTTCTGTTGTTTCTTTCTAAATTTTCTTCTTAATGTCCGGCAACACTGCAATATTACTTAGTTTCTGAGTTCATTTCTTTGCTGTTCAATCCTGCTGTAACATCACTGTGTCTCTGAACTAGCTGCTGCTCTGCACCTCTGATTATCCCAATCAACGAGTCTACAAATGAGGATGCAAGGTTTTAGAAGGAGGTTGATGAAAGGTGATCACTTTTAAGGATTTACCAAATTGTACCCTACACAAATACTCATAAATGGCTTATTATGGAAAGTGATGGGATTTCGTACACACGCTCTTTTCCAACCATATTCAGTCATCATTAGCAATTTTTTTATTGATTAGGTGCATGTTAATTTAATAGATATTTATGATTACAACCTTTTTGCAATGATTTCAAGTCATATCCTCTCCCCCACTTTAATTGTGACAGCCGCCCACGATCATCACAGGAGCATCATTACTTTGCCAATTAATCACTGAATTATTAATGACAATCATTTACCTTTTTGATGACATATCTAAGGTGACATTGGGAGAAGACTTGAGTTGATGGCGTCCTGTGTGCAGCGCTCGTGTGGTTGTGTTTAGCCAACATAGTTATTGTTGTTTATGGAATGAATTACAAAGAACAGTATTCGTGGTTGTTGGCGTTTACATATGTAACATCCAAGATAGCTTTTGAATTATTCTCGGAAAAACATAATAATCAAAATAAATTGGTACAGAAAAATAAATTACATAAATACCATCATCCTATGACATGGATCAGAAAGGGAAGATGATATTACAGGGAGAAAAACATGAGTGTAACAGCTGCCACAAGAGTGATTTTCAACTGTTACTGGCTGTCTAATTGCACCCCAAAAAGGAGTTTTCAAAGTTAGATTTATTTATTTATTTATTTTTAAACAGGTGTAACACCTACCACAAAGGTGGTTTTCAACTGTTGCACTTATTGGAATTTCAACTTTTAAGGCTGCGGAGGAGAATTTTCCCCTGCTATTGTAACATTAAGATCAGATTCTGCGACAATGTTGACAAATGATTCCTTCGAATCGGGTTGATGATATAACTTTAGACGGTGCCCATTAACCAGTAATGGCGTCTTAGCACTGTCAATAGTAACAAATTGTACAGTCCCATTGTCAAATACTGTATCCACTTCGTAAGGACCTAGCCATCCGGTGCAGAGCTTGCCTTTGAAATCTTTGAACCTTGAATCATACAAAAGAGCCCAATCTCATTTCTAGCAATTTTTCTTCTTAATAAACCTATCTTTCCATTTGGCTCTTTGTTGCTGGATGATTTCTATCTGTTGAGTCGCAACCATCTGTTTCTCTTCCAACTCATTGAGCTGGTTCAATCTTTGATTCTGTGATGTACTCAAATCCAGATCGACCTGCAATGCTGTTCTTAATGTCTTTATTTGAAACTCTATGGGGAATAAGGGATTTTTACCATACACCAGTTCATATGATGAGAATCCTGTAGTA
Organism: Pinus albicaulis; assembly: GCA_034641835.2. Classification (NCBI taxonomy): domain Eukaryota; kingdom Viridiplantae; phylum Streptophyta; class Pinopsida; order Pinales; family Pinaceae; genus Pinus; species Pinus albicaulis. The sequence continues at coordinate 1,111,062,998 of CM076581.1, forward strand.
TTCCTCCATGTTGTCCTGTAAGCCCAGAGTACCTCTAGAAGTTTCTTAGCCCAGTTTCTTCGGTGGTTGGCTACTTTCTTTGTCAAAATTCCCTCAATGAATTTATTGGTGCTTTCTACTTACCCATTCTCTTGTGGACGATAGGGTGTGGTGATTCTATGATGGATTCCATACTTCTCAACCAACTTCTTGATCAAATGAGATGTGAACTGAGGACCCCCATATGTCACTATCTCCCTGGGTATCCTGAAGTGAACAAAAATATCTTGAAACAAGAAGTCTGAAACAACCTGCTATGTTGCTCTAGTTAATTCCCTTACCTCAACCCATTTTGTGACATAATTGATGTAGACCAATATGTATGCTCTTTTTTGTTATGAAGGGTTGATTGGCCCCACAAAGTCCAGGGCCCATTTCTCGAATGGTTCTATTACTATCTGAGGCTATAATGGCATCTCATCTTATTTTAGAGGCTAGCCCATCCTTTGGCAACTATCACATCCTTTCACAAACTTCTTGGAAACTTGGAATATAGTTGGCCAGTAGTACCCTATTGATAGTACTTTATGTCTCGTCCTCTTTTCAGTGAAGTTTCCTCTGAAAGGTTCCTCATGAAAAGCCTTTAGGATCTCAAATACCTCATCTTCTCTAACACATCGCCTAATCTAAAAATCTGGCCCAGTGTGATAGAGATTACCTTCTATCCAGGATTAGGTAGCACTCTATTGTATAATCCTCCTTCTTTCCCTGGAAGACAATTGATGTGGGAATTTTACTGCAGCAAGGTAATTGGCTATATCTGCATACCATGGTGAGTGAGTAGAAATGGAAAAAAGATACTCATCTAGAAAAGAATCCTCAGTAGTAGTGCAGTCATCACTTATAGTTAATCTAGAAAGAAAATCAACAACTACATTATCTTTTCCGAGTTTATCTAAAATAGTAATGTCAAATTCTTGTAATAGCAATAACCATCGTGTAACTCTACCATTAGTAACAGGTTAGTTCATTAAAAATTGAATTGCAGCATGGTCAGTGTGTACAAATACTTGGTACCCGGTGATGTAGTGCCAGAATTTGTTGATAGCATGCACTACAGCTAAGAATTCTTTCTCAGTAACAGTGTAGTTAAGTTCTGCTGGAGTTAATTTCTTACTGATGTAATAAATGGCATAAGGCTTCTTATCCTCCAGCTGCCCCAAAATAGCACCCAAAACCATGTCAGATGCATCTATAGCAATATGAAACGGAAATTTCCAGTTTGGTCCTCGTAAAATAGGTGTTGTTGTTACAAAGTTCTTCAACTTTAAAAAGGCATGCTCACACTTTTTTATCCACACAAATTCCACATCTTTCATCAGTAATGAAAATAAAGGAGATGCAATCTTTGAGAAATTTTCTATAAACCTCCCATATTATCTTGCATGTCCCAAAAAACTGCGTACCTCTTTTGGAGTCTTAGGGGTCCCTAATAAGGTGTAAAATCATCCATAAATAATTCAAGACAATCATTCAAAAGTTTAGAAAAATTACCTAATATTTCCCTTTGAAAGGTTGCTGGTGCATTGCAGATACCCAAGGGAAGGACTCTGTATGCAAAAGTACCCCATGGACAAGTAAAGGTTGTATTGTGTTGATCTTCTGGAGCAATCTATATTTGATTATAGCCACTAAACCCATCTAGAAACACAAATATTTTTTTTCCAGAAAGAGTGTCCAAGACCTGATCAATAAATGGTAAGGGAAAATGATCCTTTTGAATGGATTTGTTAATTTCATTATAGTCAACACAGACCCTCCATTTTCCACTCTTATTCATAACTATGACAAGTGGAGACACCCACTGAATGTCAGAAATAGGGTAGACAAAATTAGCATTAAGGAGTTTCTGCAATTCTTCCTTTACTATCTCCTTAAGTGTGGGGTTCATTCGGCGCTGAGGTTGTCTAACAGGTTTGCAATCTTCTTTAAGGTAAATGCAGTGAGTGCATAGGGTATGATGTATTCCTTTCATATTAATATAGTCCCATGAAAATGAATTTTTGTATTTATGTAATAGCTATATCAGCAATCTGTTTTGTTCAACAGTCAGGTTAGGATTGATGTTTAAACATTTTCCAGGTTCGATTTCAACGGGACTGCTGATAGTAAGTGGAGTTGTTTTTACATCATCTTCCTCACCTTCTTCTCCAAAATCTCTAATGGAGGCAACAGGGAGTGGATTATTGATAAAACCATTAATAATATCATCCTATGTTTCATCCTTAAAGTATTTTTCTTTTCTAAGCATGAGAAGAGGTAGGGAAAGATCAGATTCAGGAACAAATTCATCCCACTGGGGACTATTCAGATCCATATGAGGTTTTTCTGGGGGATAAATATTCAGGTTATGAGTGGCCTGTTCATCTAAGATCACCATAGATCCGGACCTACATCCAACATATGCATCTGCAGTGGCTAGCCACAGTCTTCCTAAGATTAAAGTATGACCCCCCAGATTGGATTTGGTTTGTAAAATGAGAAAGTCAGACAGATAGTTCCAGGAGGCCACAGTGATAACCGAATATTCAATCATTCCTTCGGGATTAACACAAGACCTATTTGATAGTTCAAGAACTGTAGGTGTAGGCCTAAGTCCATGAAGTCCTAGAGAGATGAAGAGGTCTTCAGTCATAACGTTAATAGCTGCCCCTAGATCAATGAAGGCATTGGTTATAGGATGATTGTTAATATGGACAGTCACTGTGGGGTTCCCTGGGTCATTATACTTGGTCAACAAAGACTGATCAATCATAAGATCGAACAATTTTCCCATGACATGCATAGTAGCAGGGTATTTATATTTCCTCCCAGGTCTTTTGACGCATAGATCCCTAATTTTTTTAGCATAGATAGGCACTTCCTTGAGAGCTTGTAACAATGGAATTTTGCAGTTCCTTAAGGAATTTAGATTCAGGTTGTAAGACCAACCCAATTTCATTTAATAATTAAGGGTATGGGGGATTATGAATGCCAACAGCTGAGTTAGCTACCATAGATGTACCAGCCTTAATCGGATTGGCTGTTGTAGGAACAACAAACCTTCCCGAGCTGGCTATTACAAATGTAATAGAAAGTTTTGTATCAGCTATTACATGTGTAAAAACTGCCTCAAAATAATCCATATCCTTCCTGGGTGATTCACTTTCTTCGATAATAATAAGGGTGTGTTCATATCTGATTACTTTCCCTAATCGAAGCTGAACCTCATTAAGTCCAATAGGAGTGATAAGGTAAGTCTGGAGGGTAATCGAAGCATCCATGCTCTGGGCTTCTTTATTATTTAGATTGGGGTTAGGTTGTACAGGTAATTGGGGTCAGACAGAAGGTGTAGGATTCTGAATAGAAGGCAGTTGTAACTGTTGTTGTTGCATTGGTATTGGATGGGGTATGGACCTTGGCCATTTCCTCTCCAGTTTTGACCCCAAGGATTGGTCTATGATGGAGGATATTGCATTGGTGGAGGAGATGGCCACTGGTTCCATGGTGAAGGAAATTGTGTTAAGGAAGGAGTAGGATATTGCCATGGGTATTGCTGACTATTATAAATACTATTCCAAGGATAAAAAGAAGAATAATCTGAAGGCATACCTGTAGGTTGCAGCTGCCATGGTCTTTTTGATCCAATAAAATAAGAATATTGAACATCCTCACTTGATTCTTGGAGTACCGCTTTAAGTCTGGGCAACTCAGGACACTGATTTGTAGAGTGCGCTAACTCACAGATGTTGCACAGGCTGACACTATTCAGTTCACATTCTATTTCCAAATGTTTCTTTTTGCACCAGGGACAGAATATTGGTAGGGCTGCTTCAACTTTTTCTTTTGCCTTCCTGACTTGTACCGTAGTGATCTGGGCAGAGAGAGTGCTAAGGAGATCAGTTTTAAAATCCTCGAATAAGTTCTCGATCTCTGCTTTGGTTACTCCTCCACTTGTGGACTTCTGTATCCGGAGTGAAGGGTCCCGAACTAAAACTTTCCCTTTGACCGATCCTCTTGAGCTACGTAGGCAAAGCTTCATTATCTCATCAAAAGTTTCTTGTGATATGTCTCCTTTTCCTATTATATTCAGATGTTCCAGACAATGATCTCTTAAACCTCTTAAGAATATTAGCTTTATAATCTCTGGATCTAAGTTACTGAACTTAGAACTCTGTAAATTGTAGTGGAATTGCTCCAGATAATCTTCCTGGCTTTCCTCCTCCTTCTGTGTAATTCTGAAAATTTCTTCCTTCAAATCCCTGGTTTGACAGTAGTCCTGATACGTAAAGAGAAAGGATTCTCTCATATCATTTCATGTTCAATTTGTCCCAGCACCCAATCTCATGAACCACCTTAATGCTACTCCTTTTAGAGTAGCAGGGAATAATTACAATTCCTGGGCAATTGAAGTATAGTCATAACCTCTACACAGCACATAAAATTCGAACAAGAAGGTATCAGGATCCTCAACAGCCATCCCTTGAAAGGATGGTAGGGATGATAAAGGGATTTTCTTCATAGGAGCCTCGTCCCGTGTTACTACTATTGGGAATTCAAAAGTAAAAGAGCTATCTGTTTTAACATTCTTGTCCTCCATGGCTGATTCTTCTTGATAGGATGAACTAGCCTCATAGTGCACTGGAGATTGATAAATAGAAGGATCAGGCTCCTCCAAGATCAATTTTTTAACAACACTACCATCGTCCAATTGATGATCAACTGATTGCTGTTCCTCAGGTTCCTGATGATCTCCACTGGTCTCTCCATGTCCTTCAATTCTCAGATCCTGATCAATAATTCTCCATTGTTTTTTTGACTATGGAGTTTTGATATCAGGAGTGGATCTGCTATTCGAAGGATGGTGAGGTATAGCCACTGAAGACATCGATGGTCTAGGCCTTGATAGGGTAGTTGGTTTCTGTGGTCATGTCTTCCTATTATCTCTGTATGACGTGGACTATTCCTTCTCTGCCCTTGAAATTAGATCTCCAGAGAATGTTTTCCTTCCCAAATATGCGCTCTTCTTTTCCTTCTTACGACCCATATTTCCCGTAGTAGTAGAGTGGGGGGTGTTTGTAAATGTTGACGTTTTCCTACCGGCACACATGGGCCCTATGCGTATCAATTCATCCTATAAGTGCTTCAGTTTCTATAGTAGTGAGCCCACTCAAGCTTGTTAGAGCGATGTGCAGGTTCTTACCTCTCGTCTTACCGCCAAACTACTGTATAGCTGAAGACACCCTAAAAAAAACACCCAAAATTCAATTCCTAAGTGTCCCAACAAGACATTGGCGAGCTCGCTCAAGGCTGTTAGAGCACTGCGCAGGTTCTTACCTCTCGTCTTACTGCCCGAAAATTGTGTTGTTGGAGACACTTTATAAAAACACACAGAAATTGCACTTCTTAGAAACAAATCTGATTGATTGGATCGTCACTGCCATCCCTAGAAACGACGTCAACATGTTGGACTATATACATCACTTATTAAATGACTAAACATCACACATTTAATCTAGGGATGTTTTTTTATTTGAATGATAGTTGCACTGTCTGTGCCGATACACCAACCATAAGTAATTTCAAAGAAAAGAAATCGTTGCTGAAGTAAATGCTGGAAATAAATCACTCATGCAGAAATAAATGAATCCACAAGTTTGAAATCACACTTTAATTGATCTATCTAGCTCACCACACAATAAGTACCCATCTGGTATCTCTATTATCACATGTGTAACATCATATAAAGTATTGAAATCGAAGGAGATATATTCTCAGCTGAACAACAGCAACAACACCCTAATGATACATAAATTGAAATAAAATTACATACACAACTACTTTAATCACCGTAATCCCTGCTAAGAAGGAGGGCCCTTCCTCCCTAGTAGGGCATAGGTAGGGAAGGAAATTTAACTGAAACTAAATAGAGTCACGCATGTAACAACAATAACAGGATAATCTGTATTAATCTGAACACAATTACAGAGCCATAACAATGCTGTTCTCCACTAACTTCTCGAACTCTAGGGCCGAGAGATATATAGTGGCTACATCAGAAAATCCAGGGATAGATCAGTCATGAGAATCTTACGATTCTCATGCTGATCGAAATAGAAATCATATAGTTATAACCACTTCCTAAAAAAGTACTGATTAGAAAATAAAAGATTACAATTGGAACTGCCCTTAGGCTGTTATCCCAAAAATACAATGTTAACAACTCCTACAACTATCATACATTAGGGGAATTTTGAGGTCTAAAATGGGCCTCCTTAGAAAAATGTACAAATAAAATAAAATTTATAAGAACTAATAGGATTCAAGATGATGATGTCAACCATGGGGGATGATTCACCATTCTTTAAGTAAAAGGGTAAAAAGATTAAAAAATATTAAAATATTAAAACTACTTTTTCAACTCGTATTTTCAACTTATCTCCCAAATTTTAACTCAAATTTCAAGCGTAAGTACTCGTTGGATGAAAATTTAATTCCTCATCCAAGGAGTACCCATGTTGCATACTTTTGATGGACCCTACTATGCCAAAAATCAGAAATAGATGAAAAAACGTGATTGCAATCACGTTTCCAATGTATTTGTCATTTTTTGTGTAGCAGGGTCCATCTAAAGTATGCAACATGGTACTCCTTGGATGATGAATTGAATTTTGCATCCAATGAGTACTCCCACTTGAAAATTGAGTAAAAACATTGGGAGATAAGTTGAAAGTACGAGTTGAAAAAGTGGTTTTTTCATTTTTCCCTCTAAAATTTGATGATGTCATCAAATTATATTTTATTAATTCCACTGTTATTTTATAATTTCCTTACGAGGCCCATTTTATACCTCAAAATTCCCCTAATGAATGAAAACACAGTTGTAGTGCAACTGCCAGAGAACAGATCAACAACAATATAGACAAGAGCGGTCAACGGTACAACTATATCAACAGTTCGCCAACGAGTCTGTAACAAAAAAGTGTAACAGTGGTTTGCTGGCGGGTCTGTAACAGCAAGGTGTAATAGCATCACTTTTCTGTAACAACACCATCTAAACTGCTCCTGTGAACTCTGTGTCTAGGATCTTTGACATCTGAAAGAATAACACAAAGACCATCGACCTTTCTCCAAACGTTCACCATCAACTAGTCATAAAAAGGTATAATAGATCATAATAATTGGTGAATTGGAAAAGTAACGAAAGCAAGGTGAAACAACACAATTCAGGGTAAAAAGGTAGGAAAAAGGGGTAAATATACTCCCATTAGTTATGGTTATGAAGAAAAATGAGGAAGATAAGTGTAGGAAAAACCAACACCCAACACCGACTTACTAAGAGGTAAGGATCACACGCCTCCAAGCCTCCTAAACTGTTGGCCATATGGGGAAGGATATTCCCAACATACCCAGCTTGTGGGTATGAGGACAACTTGGGTATACTCTGCAATGACCAAGATAGGGTGAGCTACTACTCCAACCCTATGGGTAACAGATATTGGTGACACCTTATTGTCCAGAGTTCCCTCAATCCCATGAGTCCTTTATCTCAATTCCTTACCCTAGGATCTTAGACAGGGGGGAAGAGTATGGCTCAGTGTCCTTGATCAGCGATGTTCTCATCATACTCATATCATCATCATGAATCGATATAATTTGTCTCCTGTTCATACATGTCATCGAATAAAATATCATGTCAAAACATAAATAATGATATAAATCACAAAAGGATATCATAATCATCCACCCTCTCAAGGAGGTTCCAACCACAAGCCTAAGCTTGTCTCATACAACTGCACTGTATCAATATATGAGAGTATCTCAATCCCAATTATATGTATGGGATTCCCTACCTCTCTATGTCATCACAAGGTATCCATGTCATATCCAGATCAAGCTCAGACAACTCTCTAAGGAACTTCTTCATCCTTCTCATAGCTAGCCATGCTAGAAACATCATACTCAATATCGGTCATCCTATGGACCGCTCATCCAATATATCATACTAAGGAAACAATCATATGTGATCATATCATCAATATTGATCCCAATCAACATCAACATATCCATACAGTCATATATCATAGGAGGAATATCTCAGACCAAGAATAGATCATATCATGCAAACATCTTGATGGATTCTTGGTGACAACTCAAAGTGTATGAAGTGACTCAATCATGAATCGACTCAGGTTATATGCATGTCATGTATATATATGGATGGATATTCTAAATAGAACATCAATGCACCAATCAAATTTTGGTTTCCATGTCAAGTTCAACAACATCTTGAACTTCAAATCAAAGTGTCCAAGGATTTTCATTTCCACTTTCCAATACTTCTTTAATAGATTCACAATATATATTATCTTTTCCCAATTTCAAAAATCAATTCGTCTTGCCATGATTAAGTATTTCGAGCTTTAGAATCCATATCCTTCTTACTTAGATTTTCACAGGCTCATTATCCTGTCAAGAGTAGATCATCAGTATAAAACCAAAACCAAAATAAAATTCATACCTTGGAACACTTCTGAAGTAGAGGTTTGGATCAACACAACATCTTGAATTCATCATATAACATTCAATGAATACATATATGGATTAGGGGATCTTGCATCATGCAATACTCACTGCAACCATAACACTTTACCAAACCATCATGCCCAACCTTTCACAAATCATTATTGTGCAATCAAATCAACTAAATTAGCTCATCAAATTTTAGAAGCCAGATCAATACTAATATCAAAAGTTATCAATATCTCAGTGTCAATTCTTTGGACCAGATGACAGGTAGAGCTTTCATCTAGTCATGAAATCATCTATTATCATGCAAATAGGTTTTCATCAACCATGCAATATCAATCCAAAACTTGATAAAGTCATTACCATGATCATAATACAAGTCATTTGAAGTCACTATGCTCATATATCATTGTCATCAAAGAAAATCATCAGTCATCAAGTCAAATCATGAGATATCATGTCAATATCCAAATTTGATATCATAGTAAGATCTATAGTCCAAGACATATCTCAATCATGATTCAAAGGTCTAATTCATCATCAGACATCATACAACTCATCTATATCAATAAGCCAAATCCTATCGAACTCTTGTAGCACAAACTTCAATCATAATGACATATCTATATGTATGTCACAGTCACCTGCAAACAAAAGTTCAATCTTTGTGTTCATATTATAGCAAACATTCAAACTTCCCTGCTCACATATCTTTCTGATATCTGCTACACATATGTAGAACTGAAATCCTCCAGGTGAACATCTAAAGTCATGCACAAAACTTCATTTTTGTGTCCATCAGGCATAGTCGCACCCATGGTCCTTCCTCTGTTCAAATGAGGCTTTGAGTAGGATAAAACCATATTTCCTTAGTTTAGAACTCTGTTGTAGATCAACAATGTCAGATACCCATAAATCATACTTCAATAATACAAAATATACGTATAATTCAAATGGTAATATGAGTAATTATATTTAGGAGAAATTCTCCCTCTGAATGAGAATCCACTTCATTCATCTTATTTCATGTCATCAACCTGTATTTACTAGAGTCATGCAACAAAAAATTTGTTAGATCATCAAACATATATCCATCATGGTCATAACATGCTCACATCAGCTACTACATCATTACATCATGACATCAATCTTTCATCAAGTGTTAGACTCACATGAGAGGGTTAAAAACAGGTGTGAAAACATACTTCAAAGATCATGAACACAATATCACTTCTATCAAGTCAATACATCAATTTAGGGCCATCAAAAAATGACCATGGTTAATGAAGTATATATAATTTCAATCTCATGGTTACCATGCTTATCGTGATCAATAGAATCAAGAAATTTCATTCATAAAACTTTACCAAAACAACAAGAGTGTCAACCATTTTTCCATACTTTTATCATATTTATCAATACCATTTTAATGAGGTAACCTGCTATAAGAGATCCATCATTTCTTATGCATTTCAAGTGTCAAGAGTATCATCTACTAGATTCAATTTTCTAGCCTTCTTCATAGGACCGATATATCCAAAAACAATAGATGTTAGACAAACATCAAGTTATACTACCATATCAAAGATCAAAATTAAGTAGCCTCATAGAATCAAGAAGATCATCATATCAAAATGTTCAATACGAGTTGCACCATTTCATCACATTAACAATGAATTCAAATTTATTTCATATGCATGCATGAGACATTTGTGAAGAATACATTCTCAACATACCATAGGGCTAACCTAGCCATCCAAAACAATATACCATACATACCTTGTTGTATTCAAATCCCTGTGTGCCTTCACATAGGAAGCTTGTAGTTCTTGTCACCTTTTCATTAGGTTCCTCTTTACCTTTTCCAAATATAGATTTTCTTTCATGCATCTTAAATTATTCTCAAGAGGGATCCACTTATCACATCTCATCCAAGAGTTTAGATACATCCATATACTCAAATATGCATGCATGAAGTATAAGCAATGATCAAAACAATAATCACAATAATAAGATCCATAAGTCTAAACAATAGTAAGACAAAAAGAAACATCATAATTCAAGGAATACTTATCTTCAGTGAGAGATGATTCTCTTCCTCTTGAACCAACCTTAAAGAGCCATTACTATCCATAGTCCACAAAAGAATTTTTCCTTCAATATAAGCAATGAGGCCTAATAGAGACTATCCCATCTAGGGCTTCATTAAATCTGTCACAAGTGATTGAACATATTGAATTTGATCATGCTAGGGTTTCATATACCATATCTCAATTCTTTTCCATAAACCAAGCTTTATATAAAACCCTAAGTATCAAATATTTATGCACTAACTTTCTAGGGTTTCCTTCCAACTCTAGAATTCTTTTAGGTTTCCACCATCCTCGTCTTGCTTCCATCAAAAGTGTCTCCATGGGGGTGATATCCATGGATTTTATTTAGCCCAACTCTAATACCATGTTAATTTTCCATAGGTCTATATTGTTCTTTGCATTGATAATTTCTTTTCTTCATTAACACATTAAGTTCACCCCATAGCATCATAACATTATTCATATTTACATCATTATTCATCAACATATGCAACTCTGTGGAAAGAACAATAACATCATCATCAATGTAACAGAACATAAAGGAACAAGAGAAGAAAATAATGCACACATAGAGACACCAGGATTGGTCGGAGACTAGGGAAAATCCCACTATGGGGAAAAACCTTTCAAATTCTTCTTCTAATATATTGTCATTGAATTATTCAGCAAAAGAGGGTACACTGATCCATATATTCACAACAACAAGAGTATCCATGAAAAACTTATAAACATCAAAATACTGATTCTAATGCATGTAATGCACTGTCATAGTATGTAGCCTACTGCAGAACATAATTGTCACTCAGTGGAATCTTCAGAGTATTAAATTTTTCATATTTGAGTCCCAAACGTATGGAGGAGGAGTTGTGCGAGTGTATATGGAAGTCCTGGACACTCCCTGGTGAACTTTGTGTGTGCTTCAAGGGCTAAAACCCCTAAACACACCCTTCAGTTTGTTGTGTGTGCGTCCAAGACTCCCAAACGCTCCCTAAGCCACTTTGTTGGTGCGTCGAGGGACCATAATGCCAAATCTACCTCAGAAGCCCTAGACACTCCCTCCAAGATATTGTGCGTGTGTCCAAGGCTCCCCAGACACACACATGACCATTCTCTGTATGCGTTTAGGGATGAAATGTCCCAGTTCTGTGCCAGTGTCCGAGAACTAGAAACCACATATTCTTTTGAGCTTCGAACTTGTAGTTTGAGACCCTTGTGCGGGTTTCCTCCATTAGACCTATGCGAGCCAAGATAAATAGAAGAGGATAAGAGAGCTTGATCAATGTGTCCAAATGAGCTTGAGGTATATTCTATTTTTAGGCTTTTATGAAGGTCCACATGATGTTGAGACCAATCTATCCATTGGTAAATATGCATAGGGTATAACTAATCCAATATATATGAGTGGGTATATAGATTCAAAAACCAAATTCTGCTTATCCGAACGAGGTGATCTTTAGGTCGATTTTGGTCCTCTTAAAAAGAGGAATTAAATTCAATCGTTATCTTCATCATATGATCTGTCCAAAGTGGAATATGATCAAAGTTTCATAAGTTTAACATTTAAAGGTTGTTATCTCACTGTTATTTCCATGGTTTTATGCTGGTTATAAGCATGTTTAAATGATTGGTTCATGTCATGGGTATTTTATGTAGCTACTTGTAATTATTAAAATAATCCATGCAAGACCTACTTGATGCCATATCTATTCCAAGAAGATGGTGGTGATCCTTCTTGTAATGTATCATAAGAGTTTTCAGTCATTCATGCTCTATCTTATATCCTAGACCTGTAGATTTCATTCATGCCAAGTGTTTGACAGAATTTCAGTCCCGGATGGAGACAACCAGGCCTAGTCCTAGAGTTAGTTTTTGGTTATTTAGCATTTTTGTCATGTGTTTAATGATTTATGAAAGCTACAAGAATTTTTGGGCAGTGTACGAGATTTTGGGATTAAAAAGTGCCTTAAATCCTGTAAACAAACGAACGAGTTTGCAAAATTGTGTCCATGGATGCACGCATGCCCATGTTGTGGGTGCATCTAGAGCCTCCTAGACACATCCTTTCCCATATCAAGGGAGCACCTGAGGGTTTTATTCAACAAAAGTCAGTGGGACCCAGGGACAAGTTAGCTTGATGGTTGTGATAGACTCTGGGGGTCTTGTAGCAAGTGCAGGGAGTCGGTGTTATGGTTTTACATGTCAATTCCACTTCCTTGAAGTCACCAAGGAAGTTGAGTCTGCTCCTCACTGCCCTCAACTCATGTTTACCCTAGTTGGTCGGTTACTTAGGTAGATGTGAGGGGAGGTGTGTGTTACAATTATACCCTAGTAATATGAACCCTTAGATTGATAAACCCAAGGGATTGATATTATAAACCTAAGGGATTAATTATAAAACAATAAGGTATTATAAACACAAGGGAATAAATTAAACCCAAGGGATCAATATTATAAACTCAAGGTATATAAACCCTAAGATAATATTGTTAGAAATATTGAGAGGGGGGTGAATCAATATTTCTTTCAATTAGAGCATTATTTAATCTTCAATTATTATCAGTGTTTGTACAATGATAGCAGTAAACAAAAGGAACAAAAATGCACACAGTTTTTAAGGTGGAAACCCAATCCGGGACAAAAACCACCTAATGCTTTTATAATAATTCTTTAATATTCAACTCCAATTGAAAATAAAGCTCCAACTTCCTAGAATCTAGAAAAGCATTCTTCTCCAGCTCCCATTAGATGGACGCTCCAATGCCCAAGATTCTTCAGTAGTCAACTGAATGGATGCCCCAACACCCAATGAGCTACAACTCACCCTAGCACCACCCTACCACCCTATAGAAGAATACAAGAAGAATGGACTCTCGTACCAGGGAAAATGGTCCACTTTAAAATGATATAGAATGATGTAGAAGAAGAAGACACACTAGACCATAACCCCAACTATAACACAACCACCTAATGATGATCCTAGACCTCTCGACACTGCCTCTTCAACTCTTGGTAGATAAACACTAGAAAAGTTTTTACAATAATGTATTTACAATGACTTAGTACAATGATACCTTTACAGTGACTGTATGCAGTGCTTCCCACTTGAAGACTTCATGTGATGAACTTCTTACTATTGTTATGCACCTTGGTTGATGCTCTTGTCATGCTATCCTCTGCTGCACCTTGCTTTGCTTTGTTGCCCTAGAAAGTCTGGTCCTTCGCAACCCTTGACAACACATGATCTAGATTTTTATTACCTTCTAGGAGCTCGATATTGAATCTGGTGTATCTCTGTTATTTCAGATCCCAAATATGTGATTTTTGATCCTGTAGTATTCCTCTGAGTCTTATTTCCAATGCCATAGGTCTGACCCAATTTGGATTCTTCAAGGGAGAGTTATGCCCAATCTCTCACAATGCCCTAATTATGGACTGTTTCAGTAGAGCGAACTTGTACGACATGCCACATGTCACTGTTTCTTCATTTAGCTCTGAAATTGATAGAGCAATAACCAAAGTCCATGCACTATCTACCAATTTTTACATAATTCCAATTCAATACTCAGAGAGAGAGTTATGACGATTTCCCAAGGTCACTTCTTTGAGATGAATTTAAGGAGTCTGCAAAAACACTGACTTCCACAGAAAATATTGCGCACCTTGATCTTAATTTTTTATAGGAGCTTTCTCAGGATTTCATCTTCTTCTAATAAACATTTCAAATTTTGAACCTTCATAGAAAATAAGTTAGAGCGAAAATTCCAAAATGACCTGTTTTAGATGGCTAAATCCCTTGCATAAGGATGATATGAGGATCACAATTTATATAAATGCTTAGATTGAGAGGGGATTCAACAAGTGAACGTGGGAAGGATTTTAGGAGCTTAAAAAATATTAATTATGAATTTTCAATGACCCATGCCACAACCTCATGGGGTTTTAGCCCACTAACTGGGGGTACAAACTTCAAACATGAATATATCTCAAACCGTGAATAATTACGTGGCGTGCCATATATCAACGGAAACATCTCAACAAGTAGAAACCATAAAAATAATTCTTGACCCAAAATATATTAATTTTGTAGGTAAAAATGTAATATTCCTACTTTAGCAAGAAGTTAAGGGGAATATTAATTTTTGATTTTTGCACCTTGTAGTTGGATAAATGGGTAAGGAGGCCCATGCACAATAAAGACATGAATAAAACTCATCATAATGTGAAAGCAGGTCATCACAGTAGCTGGATTTTACACACATTTGTGTCAACAGGGGTAAATGGATGATGACATAGTCAATTTTTACTAAGTCAACATGCATGCATGAAGAAGAAGATATCAGCAATATATCTAGTTCAGTGTGAACAAGGATCAGCATAGACAGAAAATTGAGAGTTGGATTGGAGGAACTTGAGTGTGACAAGGGATGAGGCAGATTGAAGAGGTCAACCTTGAACAAATCACAACACTGTCCAGATACATTGAACCTCCTTGTTGATCAGCGGAGTTTTAGATGGAGGCTCTTCATGTGAAAGGAGATAAAGTTTTGAAGGTGGTTTAGGGTTTCTCAAGCTATCATCTTATAAAAATAAGGGGAAGGCTCAAGAGAAGGTTGATGATAATTTATTTTTATGTCTGCTTAGACAATTCGAGTTCTCTTGGCTGTTTAGCAGAGACTTGTGAGGATTTCCTATTTAGGGATTCTCTCTCCTTCCATTGAGTAGCTCTTGGAGAGAATTGTACGTCTCTTCCACTATCAGGCATATGGCCAAGCTCCATCTCCCTTATACAACGTAAATCTTGTTGGGATTTACTTGTTTCAGTGAGTTGCAGCAAGTGGAGACTAGATCTACTCAGATCTAGATTATACTAGTGCCTCTTCTCAGTGAGTGAGTCTTTTATCCTCCTAGAAGAGTGTATTAGCACTTTGGGCTGATATTCAGATCTTGGCATGTGGAAAATATATTCTCTATCTCTTCCAGCATAGTTATTTGTAGGGACTACGTTATTCTATTCAGTGTTGTAGTAGCAGGGTTTATCCCCTTGCTTTTGAGCTTATTCCTTGGAGGAAGCGCCAACCCTTCTCTCGAAAAGAATTGTACTTCATTCTTCTTCTCTCTCATATATTGTTCAGATATTTTCTTATAAAGCTGCAATGAACTACGTTTTCCAAATCCATATTCTGCAGATCTGTCATTCTCACACTTGTACTTTCATGAAACACTTGCCGGGTCACTTATAAAATGTGTAGAAGAGACTAATACTCTATTTTTCTTCATGATATGATATAATACACTCCATATTGGCTGTTTCCATAATATTTTATCATAAACCCTCTGAAAAAGACGCTTTGAAGGCTTCAACAAATTCTGCATTAGCTAAGTCATGGGGTTTGGGCCTTTTTGAGCCATACTGGGATGGGGAGATCTATTTAACATAGATAGAATGCTTTTTTTTTGATGAAATTAGATATGTGAGTCCCCTATAACATATTATAAGGGATCAAACCATAATTTTCCTCCTTTTATATGCATATTTCTGAAATTAACCTTTTTAGGGCTTAAATTGCTGCTTTTCCCCACTTTTTGGGTCCTAAAATGAAGAAGAAGTTGCTGCTGTAACATAAAATGATGATAATGTGTTTATTGACACATTACATGGATGAATATCTTGCTTAAGCTCCATAATTGTGTTTACATATTGCTGCAGTCCCATTATTGGGCATTTTCCGGCCATTCTAGGTGTGAGAGGCTTGTTTATCTCACCTGTTTGCTTGGTTTCTGATTTCCGCTTGGATTTGGATCTTATATTATTATATATAAGAGATCCAAGGGCTAATATTGTTTTCTGTAGCATACATTCCTGGAAAGTGCATTTTTCAGGCATGCCTTGCTAGTAATCCCAATTTGGGGATATTACACAAAATTCCCATGCAATATTGGTGTAGCCCCTGGTGCTACTTGGGTTGACATAAATAAAAACCACTGATCAAAAATCTCCCCCTTTGGCATTTATGGCAGCACAAGTACTCTCCCTGTGATCATGACACCTCTTCCTACAACATTATCTCCCCCTTTGACATCAATGGCAAAGGGTAACTTCCCCTGACACACAACCATCTTGCGGACCTGTACACACTTCCACTCCCCCTTTATATTGTGAATATGGAAAATCTGATGAGAACTTGGGAGAATTGCAAGCTTTTGGTGAAGATATTCAAATGCTTCATGAGGTAAAGGTTTAGTGAAGATATCAACAATTTGTTCTTTTGTACAAACATACTCAAGTTTGATATTCTTTTCAATGAATTGTTCTCTAACAAAATGATATTTGATTGGAATGTGTTTTTTTTTTGAATGCATGACAGGATTCTTGGAGATGCTGATGGCACTGGTGTTGTCACAGAATATGGGAATAGGCTCTCTGAATTATACTTGAAGATCTTGCAAAGTTTGTTTCATCCAAAGGATTTGAGTACAACATGTTTCCACTGCAATGTATTCTGCTTCTGTTCTAGATAATGAGATTGAGGTTTGCTTTTTGATCAACCATGATACGAGACAACCACCTAGATAGAATGTTGCTCCACTAGTACTCTTACGATCATCAATGCTTCCTGCCCAATCTGCATCTGTAAAGGCTTGAATAATGAGATTGTTACCCTTGGGATACCACAAGCCATATTCTTCTGTGCCCTTTAGATATCGAAGAATTATTTTGACAACAATAATATGTGATTCTTTTGGTGCTGCTTGGAATCTTGCTACTTGTCCAACTGCTTGCATAACATCTAGCTGAGAAGCTGTTACATATAAAAGACTACCAATCATAGATTTGTACAACCTCTGATCCACATCCTTAGATGAGTCATCTATGCTCAATTTGCAACCTGTTACCATCAGAGTAAGGACGGGTTTGAAATCTTCCATTTTGAATTTCTTGAGAATTTCCTTGATGTACTTGGCTTGAAATATAAATATTCCTTTCTCTTGCTGAGATATTTGAAGCCCTAAGAAGTATGTCAGCTCACCAAGTAAAGACATCTCAAACTCACTTTTCATATTTGTAGAAAATTTCTTACTTAGTTGATCATCATTGCTACCAAATATTATATCATCCACATATACCTCAACGATTGTTAAATTATCTTGATCTATTTGTACATAAATATTGCTATCAACAATACCTTTCTTGAACCCTTCTTGACGTAGATATCCATCAAGACGAGTATACCATGCTCTGGGAACCTGCTTGAGACCATATAGAGCCTTCTTTAACCTGCAAACATAGTCTTCTTTTCCTGATAGTAGAAAAACTTAAGGTTGTTCGATATAAACTTCTTCTTCTAATTCTCCATTCAGAAATGCTGACTTAACATCCATTTGGTAGACTTTGATTTTTCTTGAACATGCATAGACAAGAACATTCAGATGGCTTCCATTCTGGCAACCGGTGCAAATGTTTCGTCGAAATCATTTCCTTCCACTTGTGCATAGCATTTGCAAACCAATCTTGCTTTGTTTCTGGTAGCCTGTCCATCTTCATTCAATTTGTTCCTTAACACCCATTTAGTCCCAATGACATTTTTATCTTTTGGTCGTGGAACTAATTCCTAGGTGTTATTCTTCTCGATTTGATCCAATTCTTCTTTCATATCTGCTACCCAATGTTCATTTTGGCTGGCTTCCTCAAAACTACTAGGCTCAAAGGTTGCTAGAAAAGAAATGTGAGCTTGTTGTGATGAACGAAGATGTCGACCTTCATTTATGTCACCAATGATTTGATTTGATGGATGGTTCTTTTGAATGCATTCTTTTGTTCTCTTTGGAGGAGCTTCTTGTTGTTGTTCTGGTATATCTCGATGATCATTATTTAATTCTTTCTAGTTGATATTTTCTTCTTGTTCTAGAATTTTATCTGTGTCTTTTTCAACCTTTGTCTCAAGTTTCAAAGATTCTAGATCCTCATCATTATTCATTAGAACACATCTTCGTCAAATGTAACATTTATTTTCTCCACTATCTGTTTTCGTCTTAGATTATAACATTTATAGGCCTTTATTTTGCGTGAGTAACCAACAAATATACCTTCATCAACACATGATTCAAACTTACCCAAATTTTGATCTTCTCTTTTGATATAACATTTAATTCCGAAGATTTTGAAATATTCTACATTAGCTGAAAACCATTCTATAATTCATATGGGGTCTTGTTGCAATTATTTCTTAGAAGACTTCGGTTGATAATGAAGACTACCATATCAATTGCTTCAACCCATAATTTTTCATCCAATTTTGATTCCTTCAACATTGTTCTACCCATTTCCTGTACGGTTTTGTTCTTTCTTTCAACAACTCCATTTTGCTAAGGTGTTTGTGTTGTTGAAAATTGTCTTTTTATTCCATTTTCTTCACAGTATTGCTGAAATAATTTGGAAGTGAATTCTCTGCCATTATTTGATCTTAGCCACTTTATTTTCAAATGAGTTTCATTTTTGACCAACTCCTTGTAGATCTTAAAGCACTCAAATGCTTCATATTTTTTCTTTAGGAAACTGACAGCTGTCACCCTGGTATAGCCATCTATCATTAACATGAAATATAATTCTCCATCTAAGCCTTTTGTTCTCACAGGACCACATAGATCAGTATGTATTAATTCCAATGGATGTGATGCAAAGTGTTCTTTTGTTTTAAATTGGACTGTTGTCTGCTTGTTGTGCCGACAGGCCTCACATAGTGTGTTGGAAGGTTTTGAGATTTTTGGCATTTCTCGTACTGCTTCCTTTTTGCTTATCCTGACAAGATTGTCAAATTTTATGTGACCCATTCGTTTGTGCCATAACTAGCCTTCATATTCTTTAGGTAGTAGACATGCTTTAGTTGCTTCATCCAGAACATATATGTCGTTTGGAGCTCGGCTTGCCGTAGCCACAATTTTACCATACCTGCCTTTCCTGATTTCACATTTTCCGGAGTTGAATAGCATTGTGTGTCCTTGATCACACATTTGTCCAACACTGAGCAGATTGTGATTCATGTTTTCAACCAATAGAACATTCTTGGCTATAACATATTTTCTTCCGAGAGTGACGGTACCTGATCCTATAACATTAGAAGATCCATCATTTTCAAAGGATACAGTTCCATCCTTCTTCTCTTTCAGAGATGCAAATTTCCTTTTATCTCCAGTCATATGAATTGATCAACCGATGTCAACATACCACACATATTTGTTGTTTTGAGCCTTGAGATCGAGAGCGCAATTACCAGTCTTCTTCTCCTTCCATGTTCGTTCATTCTGTGGCTTCGAAGATTCTTCTAAGGGATTTTCAAGTCTGAAATCTTTGGCTATGTGTCCAAAGTTCTGACATTTCTAACATTCCATATTATTTCTTAAATGTTCAAATCTATTGATGTTTAGTTGAGCCCTGGGAGGTTCATATTTGAAGGATCTCCTGGAATTGTATTGGTTCCTAGGGTACGTGCGACATTCTACAAATTTATGACCAAAATTTCCACATGAATAACAATATCCATAAAAAATATGTTGGTACTTGGATGGAAATCTTCGTCGAGGAATCGTCTTCCAAGGATGTTCTTGCAAATCTTGTCCAATGAAGTCTACATTCATCTCAGATCTCATAGTTTCATTGTATTTTGTTGTAGAAGGTCCCGCTTCTTATTCTTTGTAACCGAGTCCAGTTCTGTCATTGTAAGATCGTTGATTGTTGATGATTTCTTCCAATGCCCTTGAGCCATTGGCATAGTTTTGGATAGTTTTTCCCTTCTTCACTTCCTTACGCAGCGAGACTACTTCAGCTTCTAATGCTTCCCTTTCTTGGTTGCTTTCTTCCAACTTATTTTGAAGTGACTCTTCAATACATTTGTGTTCTTCAACTTCAATTTTGAGACCTTGAACTTGTTCTTCAAGAGTATTGGAATGGATTTTCTCAGCCTTGATCTCTTTTATAAGCTTGATTGCCTCCTTAGAAAATTCTTCTATGGTCAAACCTTCTTCTTCATTGTTTGATACCTCTTGTTTATTGTGCTTGGCCATAAAAAATACTCTCTCATTGGCTTCTTCTTCGCTATGACTGTCTTCATCGGATTATGAGCTATCTTCTTTAGAGAGAAAGTTCCTTTTGGATCCTTTATTTTTTTCTTTCTTGTTGAATTTCTTAAAGCCTTTCTTTCATTTTGAGTTTCCATCACTTTTGTTCGAACATTTTGTTGTGAAATTCCCAACCTCACCACAGCCGAAACATATCAATGGAAGTTTACCTTTGAATTTTCCCTTACCAATTTTTAGTTTTCTCATAAAGTAAGCATATTCTTCATCTGAAATACCTTCTCCATCATCTCCCTTTTCTTCACACTTGCAAGTGCATGTCTTTTCAATTAAAGGTTGTTTGTCCTTATTGGTTTTCTTAGATGCAACAAACGCATTTTCTAGATGCGAAGTACCTGCAATGAACGAATTTTATAGATGTGAAGTACCATCAAGTATCATTTCATATGCTATGAGAACTCCATGTAATTCCTCTTTGCTGAGTTTGTCTAGATTTGCACTGTATTCTAATACTAATACCTCTGGGTTGAATCTCCCTGTTAACGTTCTAAGAATATTTCGTATAATAGTCTTCTCGTCAACTGGCTCTCCCAATCCTTCCAGAGTATTGGTTATTTCATCAACGTATTGGAAGTATGCAACAATGTTGCAATCTTCTTTCATTTTGAGTTGCTCAAATTTTTCTCTATAGATTTGAAGCTTTGCTTCTTTGACATTTGAGTCACCTACATATATATTCTCAAGCTTTTCCCATACATTTTTGGCAGTTTTACAACCCAAAACCTTATGATAAGCAGATTCAATAAGTCCACTGATAATAATATTCTTTGCTTTTGCATCATTTACCAAATTCTTCTTACCTTGTTCATCCGTAGTTGATGTAAATCCATTTTGAACAGTGTCCCATACTTCGTAACCTTGCGCCAAGAGATATACCTCCATTCTTCCTTTCCAAAGTGCATAATTATTTTCATTGAATAGAGGTACGCCATTCTTGGTATGCTCCATGACCTCCTTCTAGCTGTTAAACTGCTATTGAAGGAATTAAGTTTGACACCAATTGTTGGAAATACTGAGAGGGGGGGTGAATCAGTATTCCTTTCAATTAGAGCATTAGTTAATCTTCAATTATTATCAGTGTTTGTACAATGATAGAAGTAAATAAAAGGAACATAAATGCACATAGTTTTTAAGGTGGAAACCCTCTCTGGGAGAAAAACCACCTGAATGATTTTCTATTAATTATATATCTAACCCTAATTGAAAATAAAGTCTAAAACTTCCTAGAACGAGAAAAAAACATTATTCTCCAGATCCCACTGGATGGACGCTCCAACGCCCGAGATTCTTTAGTAGTCAACTGAATGGATGCCCCAATACCCAATGAGCTACAACTCACCCTAGCACCACCCTACCACCCTATAGAAGAATAAAAGAAGAATGGACTTCCGTACTAGGGAAAATGGTCCACTTTACAATGATATAGAATGATGTAGAAGAAGAAGATATACTAGACCATAACCCCAACTTTGACACAACCACCTAATGATGATCCTAGACCTCCCAACACTGCCTCTTCAACCCTTGGCAGATAGACACTAGTACAATTTTTACAATAATATATTTACAATGACTTAGTACAATGATACCTTTATAATGATTGTATGCAGTGCTGCCCACTTGAAGACTTCATATGATGAACTTCTTGTCATTTTTCTCAATTCCTAGTTTCTACCATCATGCTACCCTCTCACGACCTTGCTTAAGCTCGCTCTATAAACTCGGTTCTTTTACAAACTTCGTGAAAACATATGATCTAGCTTTTTCTTTCCTTCTAGGAGCTCGATATTGAATTTGGTGTATCTCTATTATTTCAGATCCCCAATATGTGATTTTCGGTCCTGTAGTATTCCTCTGAATCTTATTTCCAATGCCATAGGTCTGACCCAATTTGGATTCTTCAAGGGAGATTTATTCCCAATCTCTCACAATGCCCTAATTATGGACTGTTTCAGTAGAGCGAACTGTATGGCGTGCCACGTGTCATTATTTCTTCATTTGGCTCTGAAATTGATACAACGAAAACTAAAATCCGTGCAATATCTTCCACTTTTTACAGAATTCCAATCTGATACTCAGAGAGAGAGAGTTATGATGATTTTCCCAAGGTCACTTCTTTGAGATGAATTTCAGGAGCCTGCAAAAACACAGACTTCCACAGATCATATCTCCGAAAATATTGCGCACCTTGATCTTAAATTTTTACAGGAGATTCCTCAGGATTTTAGATTTTCCTCATAAAAATTTTAGCTTCTGAACCTTCGTAGAAAAAAAATTGGAGCGAAAATTCCATGATGACCTGTTTCAGATGGCGAAATCCCTTGCATAAGGAGGATATGAGGATCACAAATTATACAAATGCTTAGGTTGAGAGGGGCTTCAACAAGTGAACGTGGGAGGAATTTAAGGATCTTAAAAAATATTAATTATGACTTTTCAATGACCCATGCCACAACCCCATAGGGTTTTAGCCCACTAACTGGGGGTACAAGCTTCAAACATGAATATCTCTCAAACCGTGAAGAATTACGAGGCGTGCCATATATCAACAGAAACATCTCGATAAGTAGAAACCATCAAAAGAATTCTTGACCCAAAATATATTAATTTTTTAGGTCAAAATTCCCATGCAATATTGGGGTAGCCACTGGTGCTGCTTGGGTTGACATAAATGACAACCGTTGATCAACAAATATTATAAACCCAATGGAATAATAAACTGAAGGGGTTAATTCTAAAAACCCTGAAAGGGATTATAAACCCAAGGGAATAATATTAAACCCAAGGGATAACTATTATAAACCCAAGGGATAAATATTATAAACCCAAGGTATATAAATATTAAGATAAATATTATAAATCCTAAAATTAATATGGTTCACCATGGTTGACCATGGTTCATTTTCATATTGACACAATATTTTTCACAATGTGAATTTTGACTATGGTTGACCATATTTGATTTTCATATTGAGACAACCTTTGTCACAATGTGACGTTGGAAAATGGTTGACCATGGTTGATTTTCCTAACGAGACAATCTTTGTCACAATGTGACATTGGACCATGGTTGTCACAATGTGGCGTTGGAACAAGAGAAAATATTTGTCACAATTTGACCATGGTTGACCATCATTGAACATGGTTAATTTTCATTTTGAGACAATATTTGTCACAATGCGACATTGGAACATGGTTGACAATCATATTGAGAAAATCCTTGTCACAATGTGACATTAGACCATGGTTGACCATGCTTAATATTATAAAAATTATGAATAATATTATACCCTAGGAATATGAACCCTTAGATTGATAAAACGAAGGGATTGATATTATAAACCCAAGAAATTAATTATAAAACCACAAGGTATTTTAAATCGAAGGGAATAATATTAAACGCAAGGGAATAATATTAAACCCAAGGAATGAATATTATAAATCCAAGGTATTAATACTAAAAATCCAAGGGATTATAAACCCAAGGGAATAATATTAAACCCAAGGGATAAATGTTATAAACCCTAAAATAAAAATGGTTCAGCATGGTTGACCACGGTTGATTTTCATATTGACAAAATCTTTGTGACGATGTGAAGTTGGACTATGGTTGACCATGTTTGATTTTCATATTGAGACAACCTTTGTCACAATGCGACATTGGACAATGGTTGACCATGGTTTATTTTCCTATTGAGACAATATTTGTCACAATGCGATGTTGGACCATGGTTGACCATGGATGACCATCGCTGTCACAATGTGACGTTAGAAAAAGATACAATTTGTCACAATGTGACCATGGTTGTTGATCATGATTGATTACGGTTGATTTTCATATTAAGAAAATATTTGTCATAATGCAACGTTGGAACATAGTTGACTATGGTTTATTTTCATATTGAGACAATCCTTGTCACAATGCGACATTGGACCATGGTTGAACATGATTGATTTTAATGTCAAGATAATATTTGTTGTAATGCAATGTTCAAACATGGTTGACCATGGTTGATTTTAATATTGAGACAATATTTGTCACAATGCGACATTGGACCATGGTTAACCATGGTTGACCATAATTGATTTTCATATTGAGAAAATCCTATGATAAACCCTAAGATAAATATTATAAACCAAGGTATATAAACCTTGTGATAAATATTACAAACGCTAAAATAAACATGGTTGACCATGATTGATTTACATATTGAGAAAATATTTGTCACAATACAACGTTGAACCATAGTTCACTATGATTGATTTTTCGTATTGAGATAATGCTTGTCACAATGCGACATTGGACCATGGTTGAAAATGAATGATCATGCCTAACAACGATTGACCATGGCTATCCATGGTTGATTTTCATATTGAGACAATCTTTGTCTCAATGCGATGTTGGACCATGGTTGACAATGGTTGACCATGGTTGATTTTCACACTGTGACAATATTTGTCGTAATTTGACATATTATACCCTAGGAATATGAACCCTTGGATTGATAAACCCAAGGGATTGATATTATAAACCCAAGGGATTAATTCTAAAATCCGAAGGTATTGTAAACCCAAGGGAATAATATTAAACTCGAGGAATTAATATTATAAACACAAGGTATATAAACCCTAAGATAAAGATTATAAAACCAGGGGAATAATAAACCCAAGGGATAAATATTATAAACCCTAAAATAAACTTGGTTGATTATACTTGACCATGGTTGATTTTTATATTTACACAAACTTTGTCACAATGAAAAGTTGGACTATGTTTTACCATGTCTGATTTTCATATTAAGACAACCTTTGGCACAATGTGACGTTGGAAAATAGTTGATCATGGTTGACCATGGTTGATTTTCCTAGTGAGACAATCTTTGTCACAATGAAACGTTGGACCATGGTTGATGTTGGACCAAGCGAAAATCTTTGTCACAATGTGACCATGATTATTGGCCATGGTTGACCATGATTTATTTTCATATTGAGAAAATATTTGTCATAATGCGACGTTGGAACATGGTTGACCACTGTCGATTTTCATATTTAGACAATCCTTGTCACAATGCGACATTGGACCATGGTTGACCATGGTTGATTTTAATTTCAAGACAATCTTTGTCACAATGTGATGTTGGACCATGGTTTATATTCATATAAAGACAATCTTTGTCACAATGTGATGTTGGACCATGTTTTATATTCATATTGAGACAATATTTGTCATAATGTGACATTGGACCATGGTTGAACATGATTGATTTTCATATTGAGTAAATCCTATGATAAACCCTAACATAAATATTATAAACCCTATGATAGATATTATAAACGCTAAAATAAACATGGTTGAGCATGGTTGATGTACATATTAAGACAATATTTATCAAAATATGATGTTGAACCATGGTTTACCATGGTTGATCATGATTTATTTTCGTATTGTGAAAATATTTGTCACAATGCAATGTTGGACCATGGTTAACCATGGTTGAAAATGATTGACCATGACTAACCATGGTTGACCAGGGTTGTCCATGGTGTTGGGAATTTGGAGGGTTGGTGATTAATACAAATTCTCTTCTTGATAATTACTTGTGACCTTTCTTGTGTTACTTATGTCTTCTCTTCTTTTAGCTTGGTTAATATTTCATCAAGAAAATTATCAAAATGCACAAGACACAAAAGTTAGGCTCCTAGAGCCAGGGAAAAAACTCTCCCTCTTAGAGAGGAAAACCCGCAAAGAATTATTCTTATAGATATTCAAATGAAAAGTACCATGAACAATACTTAGACCCTTGACCTAGATATGCTTCCAAGACCTTGATTCAGCTTCTTCAACCTTGATTCTTCTCTTCACTAATTTGATTAATTCTGCATCAACACTAGAGAACTTCCTCACTTTCTCCCACCTTAAGGTATGCTTTTATTCTTGTGCTCACTGTCTTAGATTCTTCCTTCAAACAGTTTGCCCTTGACTTTATTTTTCAAGACCTTCTTCCTAGTTCTTGAATCACACTTCAATATGTAGAATATCAGTTGTATGTCCACAACCCTTTCCTTGCTTTATATTTACTGAGATAACTTTGATGAGACCACACTTTATACCCTATATATAGCTCCTAAAATCCACACTGTATACTGTCTTTTTATTTGCAATATGTTTCAGTGATATTCACATTCATGTTTCAACAAAGTCTGCATTCATGTTTCAGTAAAGTCTGCATTCATGTTTCAGTGATGTCTGCATTTATGTCCTGCACCTCTGTTTCAGATTTACACTTTTTACTGTCCCTTATCCGCACTTATATGTTGTCTTTTATCCACACTATCTTCTTGGAGGTGTCCGAATTCTTGTTCAGAGATAGGTCTGTTGTAGGTTCAGTGCAATCCGCACTTTTTGACTCGAACAGATCCACAATCTTCTTGTCCAAATGGCCTGAGAACATGTGCTATTTATATAGTGCCAAGACTTTCTTTTAGGCCGGCCATTCAACCAATATCTAGGCTGACTTTCACAGAGTTTATTCCAACCTTTATCAGGTATTTATTCACTTCTTTTAAATCTTGAATTCCATCATTATTTCAGGGCTATTATGAGCTTCTTCCACAAGGTCTTGGAGCACATATTCCTATACTACATCCTTCATGTTTGAGACACTTAATTCTATTTAATCATAGATGACAAAAACCTAATAGACACCAAGAAGGAGTCTATCTACATAATAAAATCTTGCTCATGAAACCCATGAAGCAAGTACACAAAAAATACATTTTATTATCTTTGTCTTCTTCTTTACATAAATACATAATTACATAGTCAACATGAAGACCGACCTAGTTACACTTTTCAACACATGGTTGATTTTCATATTGAGACAATATTTGTCTGAATGTGACATTGGACCATGTTTGACCATGATCGATCATGGTTGACGATGGTTGAGCATGGTTTATTTACCTATTGTGACAATATTTGTCACAATTTGATATTGGACCATTGTTGACCATGATTATAAACTCAAGGTATTTATATTAAACCCTAAATTAATATTATAAATCCTATCAATAATATTAAACCTAAGGGATTATAAGCCCAAGGGAATAATAAACCCAATGGATTGATACTAAAAACCCAAGGAATTATAAACCCAAGGGAATAATATTAAACCCTAGGGATCAATATTATAAACCAAGGTATATAAACCCTAAGATAAATATTATAAACCCTAAAATAAACATGGTTGACCATGGATTACCATTGTTGATTTATATATTGAGACAATCTTAAGATTGTCTAAATAGGAAAATCAAGCAATGTCAACCATGGTTCTACGTCGCATTGTGACAAAGTTTGTCTCAAGATAAAAATAAACAATGGTAAACCATGGTCAACCATGCTTATTTTAGGGTTTATAATATTTATGGTAGGGTTTATATATGTTGGGTTTATAATATTAATACTGCTGGCTAGAACCATGGTGATGACCTTCCTCTGACCCTTTCGGTGATAATAAAAACATAATTGGAATAACAAACCACTTGTACTTGTTTCTCAGATCTGCGTAAGCATGCATTTTTAAGTAGATGGTTTGTGTGACTGAAAGAGAGAAACCTTCCTCCACGCTACTGCATCGCTGCAATAATTATTTTTCATGGAGCATCATCGAATTAAAATGCATGAAAATATAGTCTTGTGCATCTTAACGAATGGTGGCTCTTCCAATTAGATAAGGGCTCATGTGGCCTAGTCTGAGTGCGATCCCGGGTTACTTTGATAGCTTAGATGTCCCTGAGCCATGACTCCTCAAGCCACAGGACAAGCTTGGAGGATCACATACAATTTTACTAACAAAAAAAAGGCATACACACTTTGTGGAAAAAAAACAAAAGAATTTGCAATGTAATTAGTTTTTTTTACTTGGGAGATTATAAATATGAATGTATATTAAATTTTTTTAATAGATATATAAACATGATAATAATGGAGTGTTATTATTTTCTTGTTGTGTATAAGTATGTAAAAAATGGGTTTGGAGTATGCCCTAAAGCTATTTTTTTTTGGCTAAGAGTTTGTTTTCCTCAGACTCGAGGAAACATGTTAACAACCCAAGACGCAAAGGCATCTAGCAGGAGTGAGAGGCTACCCTCTTACGAACCACCATGGAATTCCAAGTGGCATGGTTTTCCTTAAATAACGGTGATGAGTCAACATTAACTGATAGTATCCAATTATGGTTGTCCCCACTGTTGGTTTGACAACTAAGTTATGATGGGTTTATCCAATGTGTAAAAGAAAATTAATAAGTAAATTTAAATTATTAAATGTTTATATGGTTGTAGTAATATAAAGAAATAAATTTAGTTGTATGTGTTATTATTGTGAGAATAATAATAATTATTAATAATAATAATTTAATTTTAAAATTATTTTCAAGTTAAATAATTTTTTTGTTTGTTTGTCAAGTTGTCTATGTCCTCTAGAGATGACTACATGCTTAACCTTTGGTTTGAGAATCCGCAACCCAGGGGCATATAAGCTGTCAAAATCACTCATCCTGGGCCACACCAACCCTTAACATGAATGGATTTTTTCCGATGGAGTTTTGAACGAGTGACCTTCACATCACATAGTGACTTAATAATACATCCCATCACCGTCTATTCTACGCATAGTGGGAATTTTCAAGTTAAATGTTAAATTGATATACACAACTTTTTATTTATGAAATAACATATCCATTTTTACATCCCTGCGGTTTAGCTCAATTGGTCGAGTCCCCATCATTAAAGCAACTTTCCTATTGAGAGGTCACAAGTTCAATTCTCTTAACATCCTTGGGGTGTGGTTGTCCCGACAGGAAGTGATCCCTTTAGGTGGATTTTCCTGGTACAAGAATTTCATGGATGTAGTAGTTATCAACCTCTGGGGCCCATGATCCAAATAGGAAAAAAAAACACCCACTTTTATATTTAATGTAATTATTATTTTTTAAAGTTTTAAAAATAAATACTAATAAATTATTTAATTTTATAACTTTTAAAATATACAATAATATAAAATAAAATAATGTACTTTACTTAAACGCCCATGCATGAAGCTTGCGAAGGTCATTTCGTCATTTTCATGGTTAGGTACATTATGGATCATTCCTATATTTTCTCTTTGTAGTGAAGTAGGTGTATGTGATAAGTGTTGTAATCCCCTTGCCACGGGTGGGATTTTCCTTCCCCTTTAGAGTTTGGTAATTATGTACTTCCATGATTGTCAGCTAATGAAATGGATTGAGAAGTGGTAGTTCCATATTTGAATTGGCATGTGGGGGTTTCTAATGTGATTGCAACTCATTGTGGCATCAATTCCCTATTTTTATGGGTGGATGTGGGAGGTCGATACTAGATAGGAGATGGTGTAGTAGGCACGACTGTAGGATCAAAGGCAGAAGCAGAAATTTGTGAAAATTATCTAGAATGTTGGCAAAGCTCCTTAAGGAAAAATTCAGGCTCTGGCATGCTGAGGTGTTTGGTCTTGGCTCTTGTATGTGGCTACAAGCAGGTAATATCTTTCTCCAAGTCTAGTGTACTAATTTCCTTGGCTTATGTTTCTTGCTGGCACAATATAGATTTTGTTAAAGGGTCTTTTCAAGGGCCTATCCTTGCTTGGTATCCTTTGAGATCAGGGGTCCTACTACCTTCAAAGTTTAATTATACCTTAGGTAGTCTTTGTGTTCCTCATCAAAGTAGTTTTGGAAGATATCTCTTTGCCGCCTACTTGGTAGGCAAGTTTTGTTCATATTTTATTATTATTGTTATAATTTCTCATACATTTTTGGACAGTCTAGGTGTGATTGGTGGTGTTTAGATGGTATTTGGTCAGTAGCTATATTTGGGGGAGTAGAATCCCTCAAATATCTTAAAACAAGTGGGTAATATCTTTCTCCTAGTCTAATGTATTAATTTCCTTGGCTTATGTTTGTTGCTGACATGGTGTAGGTTTTATTAAAGGGTATTTGCAGGGTCTATCATTTCTTGGTATCCTTTGAGAATAAGGGCCTTATTGCCTTTAGAGTTGAAGTAAACCCCTAGTATTTTTGTTCCTCATCAAGTAGTTTTTGGAAGAAATCTCTTGCCCACCTATTTGGTATGCAGATTATGTTCATATTTTATTATTATTGTTGTAATTTCTCATACTTTTTTGGACAATCCGAGCATGATTGGTGGTGGTTCGGTAGTTATATTGGGGGGAGTAGAATAACTCAAGTCTTTTGAAACATTATTCGTCTCTGAGGGGTTGTTGTATGGTTGACATATTTAAGGTTGGTGGGTTCTTTATTTTTGGAACTATGCTGGTTTATTGCTTGTTGTAGTCCTTTTGTCGTGCCCATGTATGTGTGGTCTTCATGGAGCTGGTGGAGTGGCCAACAATGTTGGTAATGTATTCAGTTGTTGACCTAGGAGGCAGTGGCTACTTATCTCTATGTGACCTCTCATAGAACTCAAGCGAAGCTCCAACAGTTTGAGAATCATGTTGCTTAAGATAAACATGCCCATTCATTCAGAACTATTAGAAGAGTTTTCCCATTGGCTTCCTGACCCTGGTCACAGTAGGGAAAGAAAGAATCAACACATGCATTCTATTACTCTACACTGGAAATTAAAGACCATGCTAGGATGAGTTTTAAAGGAGAAACACGAGGACATGAATGGCATAATTTCCTTTCTGAATGGTATTCAATGGAATCAATGGAAACAATAGGCATGTCTTGATACGCTGGAAGCTCGCTTAACTCACATGGAGAGACATTCAATGTGAGTTTAAGCCCTCAATGCCTTCCGGTACAAGTGCAAAGGATCTGACTCTAACATCATTGGACACCTTATTTCTATGATATGGTCTTTCTATTTAGTTGTTGTTCCTATTTTTTTTCAAAAATTTAGCATTTAAATATACCAACCAACAAATCTGGGTTCTTGTGTAGCAGAGTAAGACTAGCATTTTTTTATTTTATTTTATTTTGGTTTTATTGGTTTTAAAGATGTAATTTTGTTAATTTTTTTGTGAGTCTATATTTATTCTTATGGCAAAATGTTGTAATTCCTTTAATTTTAATTAAAAAAAATTGTTCTTAATTTGATTTTTACTATAATTGATATTATTAATAAAATTTTAACTTTACTTTGAAAAAATTACAACATAAGCGTTTGTATTAGATGTATGTCATAGGAGTATATAATTAATATATTTGACTATTTAAAAAAATATTGCTCGCATAAAGGTAGGTTTGTATGGGATATATTTGACGTATTAAAAAAATATAACTTAATTATTTTTTTATAATCAGATAATTAGATATGTCTGTTGTCGTCAATGATTCACTAGTTTTTGCTTCTCCCATGCTTCTCTTTTTTCACTAATCATTATATCGAACTGAAATGGTTTTTATATGTTATGTCTATGTTGGTTTTTTTTTGGTGGGTATATTTGAATTATTTTTTTGGGATGACAATTGTTTTGTTTTTTTCAAAACTTTGGTATTGGTGACAAATTCTTGCTCTTTTGGAGAGATAATCTGTTCAAAGTGATCTATGTTGGTGTTGTTGGTTTTAATGAATGATTCTTGGTGTAAGAGTGTGGCGACTTTGGTGATTTAATCATCTTCTCAGACAATCTACTTTAAGTGCTTTTTGTTGGTGTCATTGGTTTTAATTAAGACTTTTTGGATAAGAGTGTGGTGATTCCTACCTTAGTTGTTAGGCCTTACGATAGTGTCACTGCATGTAAAATGATGTATCACTATGGTTCGGTAGATCGACATGCTTAGTTTACTCATCTGGGTTGAAAACTTGAGTTCCCAGATCAATCATTATGAGATCCTACAAACTCTTTGTTATCATTGTGAATTTTGACTTTATTAATAGAAATTTTTTCATTGTCTTACAAAAAAAAAATAGTTTTTTTACTTGGGAAATTATAGATATGTATAAAGTAAAATGTATATTATTTTATTTTTTAATAGAGATATAAAAATGATAATAATGGAGTGTTATTATTTTCTTGTTGTGTATAAGTATATATAAAAATTAGGCATGAAGTAGGTTTTAAAATTGTTTTTGTTTGACTAAGAGTTTGTCTTCCTTAGACTTGAGGAAACAAGTTAACGACCCAAGACCCAAAGACATCTAGTAGGAGTGAAAACCTACCCCTCCTACGAACCACCAGCAAGTAATTCCAGGGGGTGTGATTTTCCTTAAAAAATGTGATAAATTAACATTAAGGGTTTTTTTGTTATGTAATATGATGAAGAAGAAGAAGAAGAAGAAGAAGAAGAAGAAGAAGAAGAAGAAGAAGAGGAGGAGGAGGAGGAGGAGGAGGAGGAGGAGGAGGAGATATTTATTTTTATAGCCTTAGCAATTAGCTCAATTGATCGAGTCCATGTCATCAAAGCACTTTCGCTATTGAGAAGTCATGAGTTCAATTCTCTTGACACCCTTGGGTTGTGGTTGAGCCGACAATAAATGATCCCTTAAGGTGGATTTTCCTAGTACAAATATTTCGTGGACGTAGTGATCACCGATCTCCAGGGTTCATGAACCGCATAGAAGAAAAAAAGAAAAGAAAAGAAATTACACCCACTTTTATATAGCAATGTAATTATTATTTAAAAAGAATGTAATGAATTATTTATTTTTATAACTTTTAAATATATAATAAAATATTTACTTAAATAAATATGTAAAAATAAATTAATAATATTAAAAAAGTTTAAAAAAAAAATCAAAGCACTCTAAATCTATCATAACTCATAATCTATCAAGTGTTGAGGAAATCACATCTCTCAAAGTACAAATTCTTTTTTAAGTGAAGAAAAGATTGCATTTCCAAGAATTAGATACTTAGAAATTATGATATATATATTATTTATAAAATCATGGATTCCCAAAACCTAGAGTCCAAAAACACACCAACATTAAATTGACTAAATATGACCTCCAATTTACTTGAATTATTATAATAACAATATTTATAAACATTTGTTTGTTATATTTTTTAATTTTAATTTTATTTTAAATAATTTAATTTCTAATTTTATTTTAGTTAACTAATTAACATTAATAATTTTATTTTTTTTATTTATATACCATTATAACCTCTCTTCCACACTCTTTTCCACACTAAATAAACTATCTCTCAACTCAAAAGAAAAATATAATAAAAATAGAAACATAAGAAATAAACTTGTAATAAAATATAATTAATGTATAATGATGGCGTTAAAAAATCAAAGCTACTCAAGTTCAAACCGGTATTTCCATTTCTACTAACATAACTATATAAATCCTACGGAAAAGTCATTTTTTCAAATGAATTTAGTTCTCCCACATTATATCATGATATTAGTTTAGTGTCATATGAATGATGTGAGCAAGAAGTAGTCATTCTCTTTAAAAAAAAATATAAGTTTATATATAGTATAAATCCTACGTTAAAGTCATTTTTTCAAATGAATTTAGTTCTCCCACATTATATCATGATATTATTTTAGTATCATATGAATGATGTGAGCAAGAAGAGTCATTCTCTTTTAAAAAGCATATATATATAGTTTAATTAATAAATAGAATGATTTTTTTTTTTTAATCAATTTTAATTTAATTATCTATTTAAGTTGTTTATTTTGCAACATTCAAAGAGTTTATAAGGTTTGTGCATGTAGATTTTCGCAATTGATAATACAATGTTAAGAAAAATTTATGGGGTGTTGTTTTATAGGGTTTGGGCATGTAGATTTTTAGAGTTGACAATACAATGTTAACTAAATTTTATGGAGTATTGTGTTTTCTTAGAGAGTTTATAAGGTGTTGAATCTAATTATGAATTTAAAAGTGCATTTTAAATAATAAGAAATCACATTCTTACTTAAAATTGTATTACCAAATTCTGGTCAAAAAATTCATTTTATCTATTAGTTAAACTACACTTTATATTTAATATCATTGAACTGAGAGGCTCATTCTACAACCCAACATGAGGGGATGTGTAAGTTTGCTTGTCCATCATGCCTTTAAAAAAAATGAAAATTATGTTCTAAATTAAAAAATAATATTGGTTATAGTTAAAAAGAATGAATATGTTGTAAAGTAATTAGAAGTATAAAAAATGTGCTAATCAGATGTTTAAATGTTATACTTTTCAAAAATATTTCAACAAGAGATTTAAATAAACTATTTGAATATTCATATTAAAATTTTTATTTGGTTATATACTATTTGAATATTTTTGTTAAAATTTTTATTTGGTTATATATATACTCTATTTAGCATTCAAAAATACAATTTAAACAATGAAAAATAACACATTGTATTTTGCACCTAAAAAAGTTTGCATGTGAAGAAATTTGATCTCTCTCGACTCATGTTAGATCCCTACTTAAGATGGATCTATGTTGGTAATAATAAATTTATTATCATAATGATATTTATTATCATAATGTTCAGTTTATTATTATAGTGATGTGAGTATAGCATAATTGTAATAAATCTATTTTTTTTTATAAATATTATATTTTATTAATAATTAATAATATTAAAATATATATAACGTAATTAACGCAAAATTTAATTTTTAATTATATATATTTAATATATAATAATTTTTAAATATTAAATATTTAAGAGTAAGATAAGCAATTCAATTGGTGATCACCATATTATGAAATATTATGTAAATTATGAGATTCAAAGTTCAAATCTATCGTAAATGTTTACCAAAAAATATTGATGATGATGATGATTAATGTCCTCTAAGACCAATGCAGTCTATCAGACCTCAAGAAAAGAAAAATAATCTAATTGAGATTCTTCAAAATCTTGTTTCTATGATAAAAAAGAAGGGAAAGAAGCGCTCCAAAATCGCTAAATTTGGGCTCACTTAATAATTCAAGAATATTGGAAGTGTGACAGATGTTAGGGAATTGAGAACAGATGTGAGTAAGAGTTGGGCAGTCTAAACTGAAGTGTTTTTCATCTTCCACCCTCTTAGTATCGCAAACCTGACAGATTTTATCGTCTCAGGGACTCTTGGGAGTAGATCACTGCCCGGATTCACTTTGAAGGTCATGAGAATTAGTTCTTATCCTAGCGATCATTTTTTTCTTATTGATGGTCAACACAAAGAGATAATTCTGGTTAGCGAGGGTGGGGTTAATCACCTCCTTATAGTATCTTAGCTTCCTTTTACCCTCCAACTCCTTATCATCCCACAACTTGTCTTTAAAATTGGAGGTAATAACATCTTTAACATTATCCTTGCTTCCCATGATGATCTCCTCCTTAATACCCTAATGGTTGAGCCAAGACTAGGCATCCTTATGCCAGCCGTGCTTCAGGCGAAGGCGAGGGTTTTGAATAAAGTTAGAAGCAATATTTGGGAGCCTCTTGGATTCCATGTTGTAAAAATTTTTATTATACATCATATATCTAAACATAGCTGTACTTTAAATTGGGGAAAGGCTAACTTCGATCAAGAGGATAGGACAGGGAGTATTTCCCTTGATCTTAAGGCTGTAGGTTATGAATTTCTTTTGAATCATCTCAATCTTTCTCCACGACTCTTTGGATATACTGCAGCCCCAGACTTCACATCCATATAAGACAACAAGGGTGACATGAGTCTCAAAGATAAACCTTTTTTTATTCCAAATGCAAATATAGATCGACTTACAATTGTTCTCAAGCTCATAATAAGCTTTCCAACCTCCAATAATCATTTTCTCAATGTTGTAATTCTAGTTTATCTGATGAGGAAAATCAATAACCCAATATTTATAAGAAGAAACCTACTCTAAGCAATGGTTATCATAGACGAAACTACCATGGGTGATACTTTTGGATTTAATGATCATGACTTTGGTTTTGTCAGTATTGACTGTCATACCCATTTGGGTGTAGTAGACATGGAGAGTCTTAAGCTACTTGTCTAGGTCATTATGGATTTTTGCAAGAATAATGATATCATCAACATAAAGGATAAGAGTAATGATTATACCAGCAATATTGGTGCCCTTGCAACCTACAGTTTCCAGACACTCCTCTAGCTTATTGATGTAAATTCCAAAAGTGGTAGGGGATAGGGGACACCCTTGCTTAACCCCGATATTGCATTTAATATATTTAGACCACCCTTCGTTGTTCTTAAGCTTGACAATGACAGTCTCGTAGAGGCAGATCACAACAATTCTCAGTTCATGAGGAACCATGATCTATTCAAGTCTCTCCCAGAGCTTATCTTGAGGAACAATGTCGAAATATTTTCTAAAGTCCACAAAACAACAAAAGAGATCATATTTACTATTGCGACATTCCTTTGTAATGATCTTGAGAGTGACAAGATGGTCGATAGTTGAGTGATGTCTCCTAAAATCGGCTTGCCCTTTAGCTCTTTTACTATGGTTTTCGAGCCAAATGCTAAGCTTCTTTTCCAAAATGAGCCATATAGATTGGATGGGATGTGGCTAATCATGATGGTCCTGTAGTTAGAGGGAATGCTTTTTTCCCCATTTTTAAAGATGAGCATAATAAGGCTTTGCGTCCAAAGCTTAGGGAAGCCATGCTTTACAACCAAATTGAGAAGCTTGTGGAGATGAAGAATGAGGATAGATCTTCCCCTTTTCAAGGTCTCAGCTTGATATCCTTCAATTTTCTTTAGCTTTCCCATCAACGAGCTTATTAATCCCCGACTCAAAGTCTTCCAGAGCAAATATATCTTCCTTAATAGGCGTGTTTAAGATGGTTCCCGTGGTATCCATTTTAAGTACGGATCTAACATGAGTCGAGAGGGATCAAATTTCTTCACATGCAAACTTTTTTAGAGTCCAAAATACAATGTGTTATTTTTCATCGTTTAAATTGTATTTTTGAATGCTAAATAGACTATATATAGAACCAAATAATTTTTTTAACATAAATATTCAAACAGTTTATTTAAATCTCTTGTTGAAATATTTTTGAAAAGTATAAGATTTAAATATTTGATTCACACATTTTTTTATTTCTAATTACTTTACAACATTCATTCTTTTTAATTATAATTGACATTATTTTTTTATTTAGAACATAACTTTTATTTTTAAAAGCAAAACAAATAAACAAGATTACACATCCCTTCATAATGAGATATAAAATAAAATTTTCAACTCAATAATATATTAATTAAACTCATTAATAAATCAATTGTACCCTCCCGTGAAGTATTTCGTTTCAGTGATATTTAAGATTTACCTTTGATTGAAGGATATAAATCCATGGATATTTTAAATAGAGATATAAAAATGGAGTCTAATTGTGCATTATGATTATAATTGACTTGAAAAATGTGCATTACTGATATACACAAAGAAAAAATTAACTGATTTGCATCCTGATTATCACTATATCGTTAAAATCTAGGTAATGTTCTTTGTTATAATTTAATTTGCATTAATTATGCTGGGAGGCGTTCTTTTGCTGGCTTTGGGTGAGAGTCACTGTTCACCCCAACCAATGAGAGAGTTTTATCATCGCCCTTCTAACAAATTAAATTTCGCCATCTGTTTGTCCTTTCAACCAATAAAAATTCACCATTTGTCCAAATTTTCCACATTCTCCCCATACCTATGTGTCTGCGTGTCTGTTTCTGCAGCGTTGTGGAACCTCCCAAGCTCCCTCTAGGCACAATGACCCAATATAGCACCTCCCAATCAAACTGTTGTAGGATTTCGATTGATGCAGTCTTCTACTGCTCCAACCCTAGACTATTGAGCGAATTCACCGGATAGATCAACAAATCTACAGTCACCTCCCGGATTGGGCCATGGCGACGCACAAAGCGCTCCAGAATTTGTTGAACAAGCGCCCCTTCGTGCTCATGCACAAAAACTTCGTGGGGTTAGGGTCATATGCTGCGCACTGGACAGGAGACAACAAAGCCACCTGGGAGGATCTCTGCTACTCAATCTCCACCATACTCAACTTCGACATCTTCGGGATGCCCATGGTGGGCGCTGACATCTGTGGCTTCTATCCCGACACTACGGAGGAGCTCTGCGGGCGGTGGATTCAACTGGGGGCCTTCTATCCCTTCAACAGAGACCATTCCAAGCTTGACAGCAAACACCAGGAGCTTTATCTCTCGGATTCCGTTGCCAAATCAGCAAGAAAAGCTTTGGGGTTACGTTACTGCCTTTTGCCTTATCTTTACACATTCAACTACGATGGCCATAAAACTAGAGCTCCCATTGCCCGTCCTCTGTTTTTCTCATTCCCACAGGACCGAGAAACCTACGCTGTGAGCAAACAGTTTCTTCTCGGCCCAGGGGTTCTAATTTCTCCTGTGCTATATAACAAAACCATATCGGTGAATGCTTATTTCCTAAAGGGAAGATGGTATAACCTAGCTGGTATAACCTGAACGATATGACCATTTCCGTGAAGTCCAGTGGCCAGTATGTTACCCTCCAAGCTCCCATAGATACCATTAATGTTCATGTGTGTAAGGGAATTATTCTGCCCATGAAAATAGGGGGAATGACCACTACGGTGGCCAGGATGACCCCTTTAACTTTGATTATTGCGTTCCCACTTAGATTCCAGTCTACAGGTGGGAAGGCCAAAGAGCATCTCTTTTTGGATTCAGGGGAAGATGTAGAAATGAAGACTACAGAGGGGAAGTCTACATATATCGATTTCTCTGCGGAGTCGGATGGGAAGAAAGTGAGACTGGTGCCTCAAGTTCAGAGTACAGGTGAATGCATTTAAACTCTGTCTCAAGTTCTTTTAGATTGTATTTTTAAGTATTGCTTTCCATGTATGTTTATCTTCACAAATCTTCTGTCTGTTTACATGTCTTTGGATGAGGTCTTTTTCTGGTTTGTTGCTATATGAGTAAATTTGATCATTCTCTTTGCTGGGTTCTTGCTATTCGACGTTCCCTGAGATACCTTCCACTGGAATGTTCCTATGGAGGTAATCCCCCAGTTGATACTCGGTTGTTTGATCTGGTATTTATAGGTCTCCCAAACAAAAGCAAAGCTTGGAAATAAAATCTCTATAAAGCCATTGCAAATCTGTCTCTGTTTTTCTTACCTTAAAAGGTGTTACATATGTTGCCTGCAAGTTTGACATACCCTCAAAGGGCATGCGGTTAGTTATTAGTTCCCAAAGAACAATAGAAAAACTATATACATCGACCTTAAGGTTGTAATGCTTTTTTTCACCAAGCCTTAACGTTACTGTACTATACAGCTGCACCCAATAAAACTTGGTTGTATCTGAGTGATGCTTACGCCAGTAAACTGAGGATCTCTGCTACTTAATCTCCACCATACTCAACTTTGGCATCTTCGGGATGCCCATGGTGGGCGCTGACATCTGTGGCTTCTATCCTGACACTACGGAGGAGCTCTGCGGGCGGTGGATTCAAATGGGGGCCTTCTATCCCTTTAGCAGAGACCATTCCAAGCTTGACATCAAACGCCATGAGCTTTATCTCTGGGATTCCGTTGCCAAATCAGCAAGAAAAGCTTTGGTGTTGCGTTACTGCCTTTTGCCTTATCTTTACACATTCAACTACAATGCCCATAATATTGGAGCTCCCATTTCCTGTCCTCTACTTCTCTCATTCCCACAGGACCGAGAAACCTACGCTGTGAGCAAACAATTTCTTCTCGGCCCAGGGGTTCTAATTTCTCCCGTGCTTTATAACAAAACCATATTGGTGAATGCTTATTTCCCAAAGGGAAGCTGGTATAACCTCAACGATATGACCATCGCCGTGAAGTCCAGTGGCCAGTATGTTACCCTCCAAGCTCCCATAGATACCATTAATGTTCATGTGTGTAAGGGCATTATTCTGCCCATGAAAATAGGGGGAATGACCACTACGGCGGCCAAGATGACCCCTTTCACTTTGATTATTGCGTTCCCACTTAGATTCCAGTCTACAGGCGGGAAGGCCAAAGAGCATCTCTTTTTGGATTCAAGCAAAGATGTAGAAATGAAGACTGCAGAGGGGAAGTCTACATATGTCGATTTCTCTGCGGAGTCAAATGGGAAGAAAGTGAGATTGGTGCCTCAAGTTCAGAGTACAGGTGAATGCATTTAAACTCTGTCTCAATTTCTTTCAGATTGTCTTTTTAAGTAGTGATTTCCATGTATGTTTATCTTCACAAATCTTCTGTCTGTTTACATGTCTTTGGATGAGGTCTTTTTCTGGTTTGTTGCTGTATGAGTAAATTTGAGCATTCTCTTTGCTGGGTTCTTGCTGTTCGACATTCCTTGAGATACCTTCCACTGGAATGTTCCTATGGAGGTAATCCCCCAGTTGATACTCGGTTGTTTGATCTGGTCTTTATAGGTCTCCCAAACAAAAGCAAAGCTTGGAAATAAAATCTCTATAAAGCCATTGCAAATCTATCTCTGTTTTTCTTACCTTAAAAGCTACTGCATATGTTGCCTGCAAGTTTGACATACCCTCAAAGGGCATGCGGTTAGTTATTAGTTCCCAAAGAACAATAGAAAAACTATATACATCGACCTTAAGGTTGTAATGCTTTTTTTCACCAAGCCTTAACGTTACTGTACTGTACAGCTGCACCCAATAAAACTTGGTTGTATCTGAGTGATGCTTACGCCATTAAACTAAAAACACTTTTGAAATTAATTCATATTATGCAATTAGAAGGGACTCATATTTTACATGGAACATGGCATGAACTACAAACCTCAAAAGCCATCCAACGATATGTTCCTGTCTCTGCAGTCATCATCTCTGTAAGAGATTATTCTCCTGCAAGCCGAAATCAATTAGCTTCAAGGACTTCTGATCTGCAATTAACAACAGGTTATCTGCCAAAAGAATAGTCACACCTCCAAATAAACTTTAAACATACAATTAATACTAAACTGGAGTGCAAACACTAGACTAGAAATAAATCCATCATAATTATTTCACGTATTGCAACAGCAGCAGCATATCTCATCCATGCAATGGTCACTGGAGAATTTATCTGGAAATTTCAAGGTGCACTTTTCAGTAATTTATGGTTCCCTGCAAATGGATGGAGGAGACTCATGGGAGCCAATAGATATTTTCAGTGAAAATTAGTTATTAGACAGAGAAAAGTATGAAACTTCCAACCTAAGGCAACAGTGTATAATTGAAAATTTCCCACAATTTTAAGATGCCATGACTAAATAACAGGAAGGCAGATGATATTCTATAGAGCAAGGTAGACGGTGCTTTTGATAGGGTGGAGGGGAAATGGTGTGGCACAATAAGTTCCCAAATTTCAATATTTATGCTGATATTTAATGGAAATATGTATTTGACTGCCCAACAATGATATACCAAAACACAGACCTGTCAAATTATAAAATGCCAAAAGTCTGGAGAAAAAGACCTTAACCAAGATAGATTGACAAGATATCAAACCCCTGCATATGGAATTTCTTTTCTCCTCTCTGAATTATTTTTCCGGTTTCTAAAATCAGCTAAAGCTCCAATGTCTAACTTGGCTCCATCCAAATGTGAACTTAGATGAAAAAATAAAACATAATGGATTTCTAATTTGAGGAAATCAAAATGAAATTAATGTTATGGTTTATCAAATCAAACACCTTCAATCAGTTGTAGAAGTTACCAAGACGTTCTCTCTTGCTGCCATCATGTAAACATGCTAACATGAACAACATAGATGATTAGAACGAAAATCCAGAATGCAAGTTTATTTAATCCAGAGATTTTCTACCCTTTTCACTATGTTTTGAAAATAGAGAAAGACAACTACATTTAATAGCTTTTTTTGGTGAAAGGGTTTTAAAAGAGTTTCTGGGCAGTATTTTGATGAACATAGTGGTAGCAATTAGCTGACAGGTGACCAGATTTGTGCATATTTTAAATTTTGGTGTTATTTGGAATTGGTCTTAATTTACTTTATTGATGTCTGGTTGAGGCTACAAAATTAATTATATGTTTGTATGGTGGATCTCAGGACTCTGTACCAAATTTTTTTTGATAACT
The DNA here is from genome assembly GCA_034641835.2 of Pinus albicaulis. NCBI lineage: Eukaryota > Viridiplantae > Streptophyta > Pinopsida > Pinales > Pinaceae > Pinus > Pinus albicaulis. Next base: position 1,111,105,826 of record CM076581.1, read on the forward strand.
TTAGTGCAAATGTTGTGATGGATGGCAACACGGTGAACCTTGGCCTGTGGGATACATCAGGTACTAATGGTGGAATCAAAGTTCTTATCCAAGATTTTCTTGTTCTTTGATAGTCTCTGTTTAAAGACATTCTATATTTCATGTTAAACTGTAGGACACATTTTTTTTCCTGGCTGTATTTTCTTGGGTTTAAAGTTCTTAAACAATCATTTTATATGCATTGCTAGTTTTTTCAAAGAGTAACCATTCTAGGAGTTTAGATTTTAGGCCTTCTTTTAAAATTTGGTGGAATAGGTCAAGATGACTACAATAGATTAAGAGCTCTGAGCTATAGGGGAGCAGATGTTTTTACTCTAGAATTTTCTCTTATTATCAAGGCAAGCTATGAGAATATTACCAAAAAGGTTTGTTTTATGTGGATTGTGCTTTATGCAATCTTATTTTGGGTTCTATTTGAAATAAATCCTGAGAAGATACATTTTTTCCACCCAAAAAAATATAATATCTTGGAAGTTTGATGTGAGGATGTCTTGTTTACTAGAATGGTTGTCTAACATAAGTTCAACAATGACTGTGCAGTGGCTTCCTGCACCTGGTGTTCCAATAGTTCTTGTTGGAACTAAACTAGGTAAACGATCCTTTCCTTTGTTACATATTTGTAATTTAAAACATTTCCAAGCTAGAAAAAGTTTTCCAGAAGGTTTTTCCTGCTTTACTTCAGTAAGTATTTGAATCCAGATTTTTCATTCTCATAAAATGTTGTAACATTTACACCAAATGACAAGCAGACGTGCATAAATTGATATCCTATAAGTTAGACCTATATTATATTAACTATCTGACTTCTAAGCAAAGCCCGCCACTATTTTCTCATAACATAATTTTCAAGATTACATGTATGTCACAGATCAGTTGAGTTGGGACTCGATATTTATAATTATTTAATATCTTATTTATTTTTATTGTAATTTATTTAATTCATGACTAATTAATTAAATATTTGTATTTTATTTTATTTATATTTTGTATTTTAATTAATTTATTTTTTCCATTAACATTTATTTAACTTCTAATTTATGTTATTATTTAATACTTTATTTGTTTTTATTCATATTTATTTAATTCATGATTAATTCATTTATTATTTTTATTTTATTTTATTTGTATTTTGTATTTTAATTAATTTATTTTTTCCATTAACATTTATTTAATTTATAATTTATGTTTTTTATTATTATGATTAATTTGTAATTTATTTAATTATGCTATGCTCTCAGAAATCAATTTCATCTACTTATTTGTGTAATATTTATCCATCATCGTTTTCGTTTAACGACAGATTTGCCCAGGTGGCAGATAAGCAAGGGCTCACAGATGGAGGTGTGACTTTGCCAGGCAGCGGATAAGCAAGGGCTCATAGACAGAGATGTAATGCTGCGTTCATTCGCTAGTGATATTTACGGAAGTATTAAGAAGTGGTTTATTTCCTTCGGTGTCCTTTTCTTCATGAATTCTCTGAAACAAAAGAACCAAAAAAAACTCAAATTTCTTTGCCACCAAACAACTATTACTGATCTCTTTAGACATCATGTATAGAGCACAACATAAGCGCAACTTAAAAGATCTGTACAGAATAGAATCTCACAATTTCAACCTATCACTGGTTAGAAGTAAACCTATTCATATTACCAGTCTTTAGATCCCTGTGTATAATCCCATTAGCATGTAGACAATCCATTGCTTGTGCAATGTCAAGTGAAAAACTTATTGCAACATCTAGATCAATTCGATTGGGATGTAAACTCATTATGTGCTTCCAAAGTGACATGCCTGGGAGCAATTCGGTAACTATTGCCTTGATTGGATCTTTGCATGCTTTGATGAACTGCAGTCACATATACATGTTTGATTATAGCTGATTTATTAAGTCACAGCTGAATTTAAAAGCACCTATAAGTCATGCAAAAGAAAATCCAAAACAAACTACCCTGACAACATAATTAACCACCGTGCCAAGCAAGAATCCTAGAAGCCAATGAAAAGGTTAGGGACTGCAATAAATTATAAGCAACACAAATGAAGCTATCCTATTTTTTTCCAAACACACAAAAGCTCACATCAATGTTGGAAAGCAAACAAAGTTGTGAGCATATCTCAAATCAGGAAATTTAAAGATCAATTTGAACTGAACCCCCAATATGTTTGGGATTCACATGAACTTCTACTCGCTAAAATACATATTATACATATAACTGAACTTTTCCCTTTGCAACAAAGCAATAGATTATATCAAAGAAAGTAAGGAAAATCAATGAATAAAAAATAAGTACCTTAACAAGGTTCTTATGTTGTACTTTAGACATCATAGCAACTTCTCTTGCAAATCATGTCTCCAATCTTGGTTTTTCTTCAGGGGTATCTTTTTTGTTGGGTTGTTGCTGTTCCACGTTCCACGAGATATCAAACGATTAAAAAAAAAAAACAAAACAATTTAGCTATGAATTCATGTAACCTTCATCCCATCTAATATTCTAGAAGTCCTGCTAAACAACAATAAGAGTATACATCAGTAAAGCCAAGGCCCTGCATAATTGGCCATGTGGTCTGCATTTAATAAAAAAAAAACACTATAAAAGAATATTGAAAAAAAATACACAAAATAAAATGTGCAACGAGAGTTAGGAAAATATGGATTGCAATTTGTATGAAATCCGTCTTATCTTATTTGCTGAGCGGTTTCGGGTTATTCTAATTCGTTAATTTGTGTGCCATTTTGATTGTGTCTATTTTATTTTGAGCAAAGGTCCTGATTTGTTGTCCCAATTTATAAGATTTCGTTTCTGCAAAGGAAAATATTTTAGCCATTATATGTTTCCTTATGTTTGCACAGTGGAACAAGCAATGTTTACTTGCTGTTATGGGCCTTACATATTGTATTCCTCCTTCCGGCGTTCCCTTGCACCTCCCGGTGCAATTTCTAGTTTAATTACTATATAAATTCCATATTTTTTGAAATATGTGAAGAGTGATATAGTGTACCGGAGGGAATAATGTATGGCCCAAGATAGATGAAATTACGTTAATGTACATAAATAATGTTTGAATTGTTTTGGTAGTACTTAATTCAATTTCAGTTGGCCTTGTAGAAACAAGAAAATTATTATCATCTCGAAGCATATTTGAATTTGAATTTTATATCATATAGGTTTTTTATTTATTAAAGAAATTGTTTTTCTAAATTAAGAAATTTAAATATACACATTACTTTTTCTCTCCATTAATAATTTGATATAACTGTTTTGAATTAATAATTTGATATAATGTTTGTTAGGATTTATTTATTTATTATTATTAATTTTATTTTTCATTTTTATTCAATAAAATCTATTAAATAATTAATTAATAATTACTTATTATAAAAATTATTATTATTTAGATTAAAATATTAGTAAGATCTTATTATAAGTGGGCTGAAGGGTAGTAAAGATTATATATATATATATATATATATATATATATATATATATAAAATTGTAGAAATTTGTATTAGTAAAATGTGTGCTTTGGGCATAGTAGTTTACAATTAAAATTGAACCAATTAACTTTTTCTAAATTGTTCGTGTATAACTTGTGTCTGTTAACTTTTTTGTACCAATTTCTACTTATATATATCCATAATATTTTATAAGTATAGTATATATCAAGGATTCCTAGAATTTTACAACATTTGATTATCATTCCCTAAAATGAAGGTTGTAAAATTGACTATTCATTTAAATTGTAAAGTTTCCTTTTGGTACCTGATTCAAGTTTGGAACTATGAGTGCCACAAATTGTGTTGAGTTGAATAAAGAGGATGCTAGTCTCATTATCCTCTTTCCCCATGATCAGTTTGGATTGAGGCCATTTGGGAGTGAATTCTAAGGATGTCCTCTCTCAAAACTTGAATCTAGATCTTCTAAGTTGACATAATCTCTAAAATCATGTCTATTCAGGTCAAAATTCAATCTAATCTTACGTGTAGAGAAGAAATATATCTTTGTTTACCCAAGAATCTTTCTCTACATTTCGTGGCCACCATCTTGACAATTATTGTGAACTTAGGAGACCAATTAACTATTGGGGAAGAGTAGGAATGATTTGGTACTGAGCATAGAGATGGAGGGAGATTTATTAGTCATTGGATTGGAGGGATCAACTGGTAATTAATGCCTTCAAAAAATCCTATGAAACTGCGGAAAATAAACCCTGAGAAGGCTATATATGGCCGTTAAGCCATTGGATCCTTGTAATAGAATGATTTTGCATGTCCCTCATCATCCAATAGTGAGAAATGAGGCCATCATATTTTTATGTTGTGAGGGAAGTGGGTTGATGTCAGATCCATGAGAAGATCCCGTCACATACATTGCAAACATTTTGGCACCTCAAATCCCATCTTAGAACCGTGTTGGTTCATTATGGTGGATTGTGAAGGAGTAGAGCAGGACTTGAAGCAGTTTATGAGAGGATCACACCCCTTATCATCAACATGTGGAAGCATTCAATGTTTGAAGATGCATAGAGGAGGAGGGGGAAAAGGGTTTAATCTTGTTTATTGGCATGCACTTAATTTAGGTGATTATAACCTCTTGCATGGTTTAGTTCACCATCAAATTTCTTGAAGATAAAAGAATTGCATGTTTGGTTAATGAATTTGCTAAAGAGTTGAGGTCTATAAGGATATGCTTGGCTTGGTTGTCTTGTATGATGTGTTGAAATTTGTAACTAGGTTCAATCTTCATAATGACATATGTAATCATGATTTTATGTATTTAATTTAAATAGAAAAATAAATTTGTTATTGTTGTTCTTGAGGCATAGGTTTCATGCTTAAGAGAAATTTATTTCATAGGTCAAACTCCCATTGGGAGCTTCTAGGGATTGTCGTTGAGTCTACAAGTCAAGAAAGTTATTGTCATGTATGAAAGACCCTTCTTGGGCATGTTAAATATTGTAAAGAAAATTATTTGAGTCAAAGTTAGAGTCAAAAGACTCTCCAAGACCTTTTCCAACAAGAAATAACAATTCGACCTTCTAGAAATATCAATTCGGCCTACAAAGTGACAAATCAGCCAAATGAAGGGGCTATTCGACTTGCCAAAAAGACTATATATATGTGAGCTCGAATTCATTTGGAGAAGCATCAATCATGGATCAAGAAGTTTGATAAAAACAAGAAGAAGGTATCCTACTAAGTGAATAAGAGAAATATTATAAGAGAAGAAGATCAAAGAATGTTTGGGACAATTTTTGGGTTTCCTATCCTCACACGTGCGAAGCTAGGGCATCATTGTTTTTGCAGCAAGTACCGAATTACAGTCATATAAAGAAGTCAAGGTTTGTCTTTGAAGGAGTCTCCACTGCAAGCAGGAATCCATAGAATAAGACTTTATCCCAAGCGAACGAGAGAAACTTCTCAATTATACCCTCATCAACTCACATGTGAAATATTGCAGGAAGTTTTAGTGAGGCCAAAAATTGTAGGAGGTCGAAATTGTAGACTTGCATGTCTAAAATTTTGAAGAAGGAGGTTACAACAAGAAATTTGACTTAGGTTGACTTTGTATATCAAGGAAAAGTGTTGAATTCATCTTGGAGGGTTTTTTTCAAGGGTCATAGGTCTTGGAATTTGTCAATTGAAGTTCTATAAGAAGAGAAGAGTTCTTGTGGGTTTTCCTCTCAGTTGGAGAGGTTTTGTCCTTGAATGATTGCCTATATATTATGTCCTTTGTCTTATTGTCATTTATGGTTTGGTAGTTTTTTAATGAAGAGATTATTAATAACAATCAAGTGAAAGAGGAAGCTAATCAATTTAAGTAAAAATACATCACAAGAAATTATCAAAATAAGAGAAATCACCTAATATAGTTATCCCTATATTTCTCAACATGGTATCAAAGCTAAGGTGACTACATAAAGGAAAGGAAGCTTAAATAAGGATACTCAAGGACTGAATCACAAGAAGCACAAGAATATCATCTCGGAAACATCAAGAGAAAAGACATAAGAAGGCTTGTACCAAATTTTGGGCACAAAATTCTCAAGTTTTGATCTCAAAATAAATAAATAAAAAGTTAAAATGAACTATATCTATGTCCTAAAAATCTCTCTCAAGAAGTTGAAAGGATCTGAACTCAAATGAAGTTCTAGGAACTGACTATGTGCATAAAGAGTGATTTTTAAAGGGAGAGTATATCACAGTTTCAAGAGGTTGAAGGCCTAATTCAAATATTCAAAATAATATGAGTTCTTTTCAAGAATAACAAACCTCTGAGCCTTGGAAACAAGGAATGTTTACATCATCTCAAGAAGAAAATCCTACTGTAGCAACCTCAGAGAAATATTTTTGGGAATCCTAAGAAAAGTATTGAACTTCTAAAAAAGATTGAGAACCTCATTAGTGAAGGCAGTCAGATATGTCATATTACTATCACTAATTTCAAAACATGAGTTTGTGGTGAATATACTTTTCACTTAAGAAGGTCGATCTTCCAATGGAATCTCCTTGACAATCATCTATACATTTTGATAAGCAATAATATACAAGTAGTAAATAAATACAACAAGAGGAATCTATACTGTGAAGTTATGTAGCAAAGAAGTCATGTAGCCATCAAAGTAGCATAATAGAGCTACAATCATACTATATCTTAAATAATCCCTTGGATAAGTAGGTTCCATCATTAGAGAAACAATATCCCTGAAGGCTCTTTCGAAAAAGGTCATGAAGATGGAAAAAGGCTAGGAAATGATTACAATACCTTTTTGAAGGAACTATGACATCCAAAAGTACAAGACAATACAGCTAAGTAACCATGAGGTATGTATGTAATATTTTATTAAGGGTCAATTATAATATGTTTTATGGTTGAAGTTATGACTCTAGGGTTTGTAGTTATTTCAGTATCTTGAACTATAAACTCTAAGTAGCAATTAGAAACCCTAATATTAAGGTACTTGTTCCCTATGATTTGATTTCTAGGGTTTGTTAGGATTCTAGGGCATGGTATAAACCCTAGTATGACATGAAGAGAAAATAATATGATCTAGGGTTTGAACTTAAGAAACCTTAGGATGACCTCATGATTGCATGAAAACCTTAGAAAGATAACTTGACATCATGTTTTGGTATCGTATACTTTTCTTGGGGTGCTTGTCAATAAATATTTCAGGTACAGGAAGTAAAGATGGATGGGATGATCCTTTATTTTGAGAATCATTATGGAAGGAGGTAACTATATGGACCCTTGATTCTCAGGTGCTATTCATGATTTAATTGTAGAACCATGAATTCCTTGTTCATAGAAAGGATAAGTAGGAAGTGAAAAATACATCTACCATGGTAATGAAAATGATAAGCATTGCAAGTATGGTAGGATGAATCTTAGTAGAAGATGGCATCATATTAGAAGAACAATATTAAATCAATAGCTCATGACATAATTATGGTAGCTTGAAAAGATATTTGAAGTAGAAATATACATAGAGAAAAAGTAGCTCTTGGTGACCTCATTGAAAGCATGAATATTACCTATGGTTAGAATAAATTAATCTAACATAGAAATAATTCATCATACATACTCATTACGAAGAAGCATTTGCAGGATGAGGATAATCAAGATCCTCTATTAGAATCTTCATTAAAAGGTTGATCCGAATGGAAAATGGCATCCACCCATGGTGTTCATCCACCCATGTTATCCATCCACCCATGGAATTTACCCATGGTATTGTAAATGGCATCGAACCATGGTATTTATTCACCTATGGTATTGTAAGTGACATCTATCCATGATATTCATTCACCCATGGTATTCATCTACACATGGAATTTACCCATGGTATTGTAAGTAGTATCTATCCATGGTATTGACCCATGGTATCCACCTATGGTATCTACCCATAGTATTGTAACTCAAAAAAAGGCTATAAATAACAAGCCTCACTTTGTAAAAGGACAGATTGTCCACCACAATGTAGCTTCTACATTTATTCTCTATTTTAATAAAACAAGTTTCTTTGTGGTTTTATTTGCAATGTTTTTTTTTTTTCTTCTGGCATTCTAATTTTGTGGCAAGATCTGCAAAATTAGAATGCCAGAAAAAAAGAGAGAACACACTGCAAATAAAACCACAAAGAAATTTGTTTTATTAAAACAAAGAATAACTGTAGAATCTATATTGTGGTGGAAAATATGTCCTTTTACAAAGTGAGGCTTGTTATTTATAGCCTTTTTTTGAGTTACAATACTATGGGTAGATACCATAGGTGGATACCATGAGTCAATACCATGGATAGATACCACTTACAATACCATGGGTAAATTCCATGTGTAGATGAATACCACGGGTGAATGAATATCATGGATAGATGTCACTTACAATACCATAGATGAATAAATACCATGGATCGATGCCATTTACAATACCATGGGTAAACTCCATGGGTGGATGGATAACATGGGTGGATGAACACCATGGGTGGATGCCATTTTCCATTCGGATCAAAGGCTCACCTCTCTTGGGAAAAGAAAGTATCTCGCTAAGAATTCCATCTTGTACGGGATTCAGGAAGGATGATGGTATGATGACAAAAAGAATGTAACGTGGTTGAAGAAATTTCAAGCAAGAAGTTACTAAAGGACACCTAGATGACCAAAATAAGGAAAGAGGTATGTATGCACATATTTGACTGAGTCATTTCATATGGTTGTATGGGTAAATGCTCTACATTATGAGCATGATCTAAGAAGAAGGATATCTTCCTTGGAAAAGAAGCATGAAGGCATGGTTCACATATTTACAAGATGAAATCAACATAATATGTCCTCATATCAAATATGAAGTGGTTGAAAAAGATGAAGGAACTATGGATGGAAGTTTATGCGGAAAAATATGTGAAGAAAGAAAGAAGAGATCATGAAATATTCAACTATGGAAAAGGAAATCAACATCCGTTGACTAGAAGAATTGAACATGACATATCCATGGAATATGTATGAAGACTCTAATGAAGTGTGGAAAGGAAGAAGCCCCTTAAAATTAAATATCTTGGAGATGTGTCAATATATGTGTGGGATGTTGATATTGTGAACAAGAAAATGTAATGATGAAAGGCCATCACAAAAGGTAATTCTGATTTGATGTTCACTTTTTATTTTTGAACAAAAGATGGTTGGGTTGATACAGGGCTACCAAAGAAGAGTTTTAGATGTCACCTACAACTAGCACTCCTGTGTTTGGATGGAAGATCCTAAAGGAAACATGACTTGGAAAAGGTAGTCGTATGAAGAAAATCCAGATGTGTACTAGAAGATCACTTTACGATGTAAAGAAGGATGCAATGAATATTGGTCCAACACTATGGTTTGTTGGAAGGAAAGTGATGGACGATCGATTCCCTACAAAGAAGAACTTGAGGAAGAAGGTTCTATAGTTGAAGTTCATGACATTGAAAGGAGGAGCCTTACTAGTAGTTGATAGTACCATGATCTCCACCGAATAGATGATGTTGGAAAACAATTCCTTGGTTAAGAGGTAGCTTGAAAAAGTCCCTGGACAAGAGGGATCTTGGTTACATTCCTTTTACATGAATGGGTATATATTCCCTAGTTGAGAGGGAGAGATAGACACACCATTCTTATCTTCACTTTTTGAAGAAATAATGGAGTATTGGGTAAGCATATGGCATCAGATACTCTTTAAGGATGAGGCAGGGCATACAAGATAAAAATAGTCATAGAGGACCGATATTATTTGAGGATTGGGAATCCAAGATAAGAATAGTCCTGGAAGGACATACCCTGTGAACACCCGAGTGGGGTATGTGCCTTGAGAGACAATGATGATGGTGTCTATCAGTCATTGGTCTCACAAGCATTGCGATTTGATCTTATGGAGAGATAGAGTTGTTAGTGAAGGCATTACTATGTGACAATTCTTTTTGGTATGATGCTAAACGAATGGGTTATCAATCCGACTCTTCTTACGATAATTCTTCAGATTGAGAATGTACAATTACCTTGTATGGATTATGAATACCTCAATAGTTAAGGCAGAGTGTTGAAATATGTAACTAGGTTCAGTATTCATAATGACATATGTAATTATGATTTTATGTATTTAATGTAAATATAAAAATAATTTTATTATTGTTCTTGGGGCATGGCTTTCATTCTCAAGAGAAATTTAATTTATAGGTCAAGCTTCCATTGAGAGCTTCTAGGGCTTGCCATTGAGTCTACAAGTCAAGAAAGTTATTTTCATGTATGAGATACCCTTATTGGGCATGTTACATATTGTAACTAAAATTATTTGAGTCAAAGTTAGAGTCAAAATACCCTCTAATACCTTTTCAAACAAGAAATAACAAGTCGGCCTACAAGGTGAAAAGTTAGCCAAATGTAGGGACTGTTCGACCTGCCAGAAAGACTATATATATGCGAGATCGACTTCATTTGGAGAAGCATCAATCATGCATCAAGAAGTTTGATAAAAAAGAGAGGAAGGTCTCCTACTAAGTTAATAAGGGAAATATTAGAAGACAAGAATATTGAAGCATGTTTGGGACTACTTTTGGCTTTCTTATCCTCACATGTACGAAGCTAGGGCATCATTGTTGCTGTAGCATGTACCAAATTGTAGTCATCTAAGGAAGTCAATATTTTTCTTTGAAGGAGTCTCCATTACAAGAAGAAAACCATAGAATAATACTCTATCCCAAGCGAAGGAGACAAACCTTTCAATACTTCCCTCATCAACTCACACATGCAAGATTGCAGGAAGTTGCAGTGAGGTTGAAAATTGCAGGAGGTCGAAATTGCAGACTTGCAGATCTTAAATTTTGAAGAAGGAAGTTGCAACAAGCAAGTTGACTTGGGTTGAATATTTCTATCAAGGAAAAGTGTTTAATTCATCTTGGAGGGTTTTTTTCAAGGGCCATAGGTCTTGGAATTCATCAATTGAAGTTCTATAAGAAAAGGAAAATTCTTGTGGGTTTTCCTCTCAGTTGGAGATGTTTTGGCCCTGGTTGATTGCCTATTTCTTGTGTCCTTTTTCTTATTATTCTTTATGGTTTGGTAGTTATTTGATGAGAATAATATTAATAAAAATCAAATGAAATAAGAACCTAATAAATTTAAGTAAAAAATACATCACAAGAAGTTATCAAAATAAGAGAAATCACCTAATATATTTTCCCCTAGATTTCTTAACATGATGGACACGTAAATAGTATATGGAGTTTAGCTTGAATTTAGTTGGGGTTGATACAAGGATGAGGTGCCTAAAAATATCCTTATAATCTCCACAATGATGAGAATTCTGATAGAAAGGGAATTAGCAAGGGTTATTCCTTAAAGAAGACCGTATAAATTAGCTTGGTTATTAGAGGTTAGGCCAAGTCCCCAAGAGTAGGTTGCTTCTATTTGTCCACATAGAACCACAACATAACCCATGACTACCACCCCAATGGATCACTATATATTGAGTATAAGTTTATGTAATTTTATTTCAAAAAATGTAATTGTATTTGAAGCATCGCTCTTGAAGGTTGCACCTTTAAAGAGGAAAGTACGAATAACTCTCTATTTTGTATTATCAATTTTTTTTTTCTTGGGACTTATCTCCTTTTTCTCGTGTTCTTAGGTTTGCACTATATTTTATGTGATTTCTTTGAAGTTTTGGAACTGAGTAAAATTCAAGTGGTATCAAAGCTCCTTTTTAGAAACATTTGGGGTAAAAGTGGAATATTTTTTTTCTTTTTATTGATTTTTATCAAAGAAAAGAGGATGACGAGTTTAAGGTGAATTTATTATTATTTTTTTGCAAAATTAGTTGAATCCAAATAAATATTTTAATTCCTCTCAAAAAAAGGTAGTAGACTAACTCTTCTACATTTTTGTCCTTGTCTAGGGAAATTTTCCAATCAATTAAATTTGCCCAAAATATGGCATGCATTTGTCGGAATCACAACTTTGAGCTATGAAATATGCATCATTCAAGTGCTCTTGAGGTTTTTAAATGAAATAAATCCATTTATGCATTCAAAAAATCATTTTAAACAAAAAAATACCATGGTTATGCCGAAAATTATATCATTGAATTTTGATGAAAAAACCAAAACATAAAAGATTTAGATTTCACCTTCAAAAAATACCCAAATTCAGAGGGAAAAAATTTGTCAAATATTTTAGGTCTTTATGGACATGCTTGGCCTAGTTATCTTGTATGATGGACATGTAACTCATAATTATATAGTATATGGAGTTTAGTTTGAATTTAGTTGGGGTTTTTCCAAGGTTGAGGTGTCTAATAATATTGTTAGAATCTCCAAAATGATGAGCAATCTAATAGAAATGGAATTGGAAAGGGTTATTACTTGAAGAAGACCATATAACTTAGCCTTGCTATTAGAGGCTAGGCCGAGCACCCAATACTAGGTTTCTTCTATTTTTCCACTAGGGCCATATAGGACTCACCCTCCCCCCTTCCCCCCAACACCTACCACCGCACTAGATCAATATATATTGAGTATAAGTTCATGTAATGTTTTGTCAAAATGTGTAATTGTATTTGAAGCATTTCTCTTCAAGGTCAATATAAATTTGAAGAGAAAAGTGAAAATAGATCTCTTTTTTTTATTATCAAAGATATTTTTCTTGGGGTTATATCTTTTTTCGCTTGTGTACTTAGATTTTGCATTATATTTTGTGTGATTTCTTTGATGTTTTGGAGTTAAGTAAACTACAAATGGTATCAAAACTATTTTTTGGGAAAAAAATTAGAAATTTTTTTGGTAGACATATGAGAATGTTTTTTTTCTTTCTATTTTTTTTTTTTTTTTATAAAAAAAAAGAGGACAACAACATTATGGTCAATTCATGAAACTTTTTTTGCACTATTTGGAGAATCCAATTAGATATTTTAATTCATATTGAAAAGGGTTGTAGTCCACTCCTCTACGGTTTGGTTCTCTTTAAAACAATTTTTCTAGTCAAATTTTCCCGCCATCTAGTATGCATATGTTAGAATCACAACTTTGAGCTATGAAATCTACATCACCTAAGTGCTCCATGGGTTTTCAAGGTGCTCAATCCATTTTTTCATTCAAAAATGAATTTTAAACAACAAATACCATGATTATGCCAACAATTGTATCATTGAATCTGAGTGAAAAAATCCAAAAAGTACGAGAGTTTGACTATGCATTAAAAAAATACCCAATTTCAAAGGGAAAAAATCATCCAAAACAAAGTTTGGAAAGTGAAGATATTGTTGATTTAAAATCATCAAGTTTTAAGGTTTCTTTTGAGGAAGGCTACAAATTGTGTAGATTGGATATATTTTGATATAGATTCACATATTTTAGTCAAACCAATGCTAGTAAATCTAAAGAAGCTATGGTATTTCATAATTGGGGTCATAATAGCCAATGTAAGAAGTATAATGGGATTTGTGATAATTTACATTTTCAACCTCAAATCCTACCTTGCACAAGTTATTTTATGGCGATTGTAAGAGATTTTTCTTGGATTTTTCTAGGATCTCTAAATAACATAATGGTCTGCCATTTAGCAAGTAAAACTACAACAGGGGAATAATACATGTGGAATCACATGGTTGAAAATCCTTGTAACCCTTATTGGCACCCATTTGAGTAGTATTGCATATAGTACCTATATATGAATTTTCACTTCCAGTATTGTTGCGTATATAAGAGGTCCCTAGATATACTTGAAACCTTATTTATATAAGCTAATTGATAGTCTTGTTACTATAGTACACTAAGAAAAAAACTTAAGAAAACCACTCTATCATAATGATCCAATTTGGATTCTGAAGTTTGTATCAAAATTACAAAATGACCAAGATGGTCAATTTCAAGTAATTAATCATCGATTTTGTAATTAACAGGTTGAGTCAAAAATTGTATCGACCAATATGGTATTATGAGCAATGGTTCATCGAATCAAGTCGTTAAGAAAAATATTGTAAAAATTGGAAAATGACCAAGATGGTCACATTCATCATTCTTGCTATGAGCAGGTAATTTAAGCTCAACAAGTTTGTTGTCAATTTTGACATCAGCATCAGTGACTTTGACAACATTCATCAATGTTTTTCTCTAATTAAAGTCAAACTATCGTCATAAGAAAAAGTCATCATTATGTCAACTTGTGACATTGAAACAATAAAGAGCATTAGTGATGATTGTAAAGTGCTAAGTTCATGTAAAGACTTAAGGAAACACAATCCTAAGTCTAAGCATTAGCACTATAAGTCTAAGTCAGCTAAAATGTTAGTGTTAAGGTGAAAATGTTAGTCTTAAAAACATTTGCCTAAGTGACTATGGTCTTGATGTTATGGCGCAATGAATATTTAAATTTGAATGCTTAGGTCTAAATCCTAATTGTAAACCTAAGGTGAAATCCAAAGGTGAAAGGACTACTTTTAAACCTAGCATTAAGTCCTAGTTCTAAAACCTAAGTTCTAAAACTTAAATTAAGAACTATAGGTGCATGGTATTAAAACTATGCAATAACCCACTTTAGGGCTTATAAGTATAACCTAATGTCAAATCCTCGGAAAACAATGTAAAAAAATTACCAAACAAATGTAATGTTTAAACAGATGATTAAACCGTATCGGAAGAATCATTGTCATGTGACAAAGGTTAACCGCAACAGATTTATGTCAAGTTTGAAAGCTGTAGTTTGAATAATATTCTAACCGCATCAAGAATACCACGTCAGAGTTCCATGTGATCAGGTGAAAACCGTCGAGAATCATGTGAGTGGAGTTAGAAAGCCATTTGCCTGAAACCGTATATGGTGACTGTTGGAAAACCATGTGAACAGATTTAACCACAGCGGAAAATTCTACCGCACCAGTATCCACCAGCTCAAGCCGACTGTCAAGGAGTCGCATGTGAACAAGGCAGAGGTTAAGGGATAAGCCACAACTTTACCATCAATTTATTTAAAACTGTGACTGCCAATCAGAGATCTATTGTCACATGCAGATGTTACAGTAAATGTCAGAGTCAACCGACGGATCCAAAACCACAGAGTTAGCTACCAACAAATATAACTATTCACATGTCGATAGTTTGCCTCCACACTATTTTCTAGACTGCCAATGGATAAGTTATATCCTAAAGTCTAAAATGGGTTTTAATGCATGGAAAATGGTTCTGTTTTTAAATGAACACCTTATCTTAAGACCCTAGGTGTCAAGAAGGTCGAGAACACTTATATCTTATTATTGGTGTGGATAATTTCGAAGAGATCCATGATGGGATAAGAGGCTTGGAAAGGGTAATGATTCATTAAATAATTGTTAAAAATGGAGTCTACATTAAAACCAATAAATCTTCGAGATATGAAGATAAAGATCTTGGTTTAATGCCATTTATTTTCCCTCATCTTATAAAAAGAGATAAAGAATGTTTTGTAAGGGTCATGAGGGAAAGAGAGAGGTTCTCGAGAAGTTAAGAAGAAGTGATTTTTGAAGAAGCACTATAACACTTTGTAGAGAGATTTATTTTGGTTTTGAAAGTATATTGTGGAGTATGAGAGCTACTTTTCCTTCCTAGATACAGAATTGAAGTTCGTTGAAGAACAATGAGATCCGCTTCAATCTTCAAAAACTCTGTTCAGCTACCATTGTGCTAAAGGTCCATATGCTTGAGTCCATCAGTTAGAGTGTGCACTTCATCATCAGATTTTCTTGGTCGATTAAAGACCCATCAAAGAAAAGATACTGTATCTATAAAGCATCATCAAGAGAATTTCATTCTACAACATCAATAGTGCTGTTTGGCACTTGTCAACTGATAGATCATTATAGTCCTTTTTCTCTTGGTTTTATCAATACAGCGTCGCACACTTCTGAAGCGGACCCGGAGACGTAGTCCAGGAGGGATGAACTCCGTCACTAATCCTTGTTTTCTTATGGTTCTATTGTTATGCATGATGCGTAATTGTTAAACTTTAACATTAACGGATTATATCTAAAAACACTTTGAGATAAGAAGTTAAAATCACTTACAAACAATTGTCTTAGTTAATTCACTTGCCATTCTCATTTTGTTAAGAGTTAGAAAAGATCTTGTCATTCCGCATTCAGATCATATATTCGTATCAGAGTATACTAGTTATTTTCCAGGTACAAAATGGGCAAGAACTCGAGACAATAGCTTTGGTGGAAAGAACTCGAGGAGTTCAATCAACAATTTCAGCAGGAGAATAATGCATTACAAAGGATGGTGCAAGCACTGGAAAGTGACAAGCAAATCTTGCAGTCTAAACTTGAAGTCTTGAGAAGGAACAAAAGAGGAAACAACCCTCTAATAGAAGATACAACTTCTAATGGAAAGAAGCCAACACTATCTCTTCATCAGGAGGATGAAGATAGTTCTTCTCTTTCATCATCACCAAAATCATTAAGAGAGGCCATTGGAACCTTTTCCTCACCTGCTAAAGAAACTCCCAACATACTGATATCACCAAAAAGTGTTTCAGACTCTGAGGAAGTTTCTAGCCAGAAGCCAAGTGTAGTTTTTGAAAGAAAACGTTTGTCAATGATGAAGGCCATGGGATACCAGGAAGGAGAAGGCCTTGGAAAGAATGGTCAAGGGAGACTTCTACCAATAGCTGTACAAGAAAGGCCTAAGTATCAAGGTATAGGTTATGGTATAATGAAGTGTGAATATTGAAAAAATATGGGCCAAATTTTGAGTCAATGTTGGTCTTTGCATCCTGAGCTTATGCCAAAGAAGCTATAGGACAAAAAGGGTCAGCAAAAAAAATCCTCTAGTAGTGATTCTGGAAGTGATTTCTTTTATTAGAAGTGGGTTGTAGAAATTGTTAAAAGTGTTGATCAGTGGTTGTCATTGATGTCAACCCAAGCAGCACCAGGGGCTACCCCAATATTTCATGGGAATTTTTACCTACAAAAATACTATATTCTGGGTCAAGAATATTTTAGATGGTTTCTACTTGTCGAGATGTTTCCGTTGATATATGGCACGCCACGTAATTATTCACGGTTTGAGAGATATTCATGTTTGAAGTTTGTAACCCTAGTTAGTGGGATAAAACCCCATGGGGTTGTGGCATGGGTCATTGAAAATTCAATAATTAATAATTTTTAAGCTCCTAAAATCCCTCCCACGTTCACTTGTTGAAGCCCCTCTCAACCTAAGCATATATATAAATTGTGATCCTCATATCCTCCTTATGTAGGGATTTTTCTATCTGAATCAGGTCATCGTGGAATTTTCACTCTAACTTTTTTTCTACGAAGTTTCAAAAGCTGAAATATTTATGAGGTGAAGCTTAATTCCTGAGGAAGCCCCTGTGAAAATATCAAATTAAGGTGCGCAATATTTTTGGATATATGATCTGTGGAAGACAGTGTTTTTGCAGGCTCCTGAAATTCATCTCAAAGAAGTGACCTTGGGAAAATCATTATAAATCTCTCTCTGAGTATCGGATTGGAATTCTGTAGATAGTGGCAGATAGTGCATGGGATTTAGTTTTTTCTGTATCAATTTCAGAGCCTAATGAAGAAATAGTGACATGTGGCACACCATACAAATTCGCTCTGCTGAACTAATCCATAGTTAGGCCATTGTGAGAGATTGGGAATAAATATCCCTTGAAGAATCCAAATTGGGTTAGAACCATGGCATTGAAAATAAGACTCAGAGGTAAACTATAGGCCCGAAAATCACGTATTGGGGATCTGAAATAACAGAGATACACCAGATTCAATATCGATCTCCTATAAGGCAAGAAAAAGCTAGATGTTGTCAAGGGCTGCAAAGGAACAGACTTTCTAGGGCAGCAAAGCAAATCAAGGTGCAACAGAGGGCAGAATGACAAAAACAACAACCAAGGTGTAGAACAACAGCAAGAAGTTCACCACATGAAGTCTTCAAGTGGGCAGCACAACATATGGTCATTGTAAAGGTATCATTGTACTGAGTCATTGTAAATGAATCATTGTAAAAATTGTACTAGTGTCTATCTTCCAAGAGTTGAAGAGGTAGCGTCGGGAGGTCTAGGATCATAATTAGGTGGTTGTGTCATAGTTGGGGTTATGGTCTAGTCTATCTTATTCTTCTACATCATTCTATATCATTGTAAAGTGGACCATTTTCCCTGGTACGGGAGTCCATTCTTGTTTTATTCTTCTCTAGGGTGGTAAGGTGGTGCTAGGGTGAGTTGTAGCTCATTGGGTGTTGGGGAATCCGTCCGGTTGACTACTAAAAAATATCGTTCGTTGGAGCGTCCATCGAGTGGGATTTGGAGAAGAATGATTTTCTAGATTCTAGGAAGTTGGAGCTTTATTTTCAATTGGAGTTGAATATTAAAGAATTATTAGAAAATAATTAGGTGGTTTTTGTCCCGGAGTGGGTTTCCACTTTAAAAAATGTGTGCATTTGTGTTCCTTTTATTTACTGATATCATTGTACAAACATTGATAATAATTGAAGATTAACTAATGCTCTAATTGAAAGGAATACTGATTCACCCCCCCCCCCCCTCTCTCAGTATTTCCAACAATTGGTATCAGAGCTTGGTTCCTTCAATAGCAGTTTAACAATGGGAAGGAGGTCATGGAGCATACCAAGAATGGTGTACCTCTATTCAATGAAAATAATTATGGCCTCTAGAAAGGAAGAATGGAGGTCTATCTCTTGGCACAAGGTTATGAAGTATGAGACATTGTTCAAAATGGATTTACATCAACCGTGGATGAACAAGTTAAGAAGAATTTGGTAAATGATGCAAAAGAAAAGAATATTATTATCAGTGGACTTATTGAATCTACTTATCATAAGGTGTTGGGTTGTAAAACTACCAAAAATGTATGGGACAAGCTTGAGAATATATATGTAGGTGACTCAAATGTCAAAGAAGCAAAGCTTCAAATCTATAGAGAAAAATTTGAGCAAATCAGAATGAAAGAAGATGGCAACATTGCTGCATACTTCCAATACATTAATGAAATAACCAATACTCTGGAAGGATTGGGAGAGCCAGTTGACGAGAATACTATTATACGAAAGATTCTTAGAACGTTACCAGGGAGATTCAACCCAAAGGTATCGGTCTTAGAATACAGTGCAAATCTGGACAAACTCAACATAGAGGAAGTTCTCATAGCATATGAAATGAGACTTGATGAAGAAGAGGGTACTTCGCATCTAGAAATTGCGTTCGTTGCATCTAAGAAAACCAATAAGGACAAAAAACCTTCAATTGAAAAGACATGCACCTGCAAGTGTGAAGAAAAGGGAGATGATGAAGAAGGTATTTCAAATGAAGAATATGCTTACTTGATGAGAAAACTAAAAATTGGTAAGGGAAAATTCAAAGGTAAACTTCCATTGATATGTTTTGGTTGTGGTGAGGTTGGGAATTTCGCAGCAAAATGTCTGAACATAAGTGATGGCAACTCAAAAGGAAAGAAAGGCTTTAAGAAATTCAACAAGCAAGGATCCAAAAAGAACTTTCTCTCTAAATAAGATAGCTCATCATCTGATGAAGAAAATGAAAATGAAGAAGAAGCCAATGAGAGAGTATTGTTTATGGCTAAGCACAATAAACAAGAGTTATCAAACAACGAAGAATAAGGGTTGACCATAGAATAATTTTCTAAGGAAGAAATCAAGCTTATAAAAGAGCTCAAGGTTGAGAAGATATGTTCTGATACTCTTGAAGAACAAGTTCAAGGTCTCAAAATTGAAGTTGAAGAACACAAAATCATTGAAGAGTCACTTCAAAAGAAGTTGGAAGAAATCAACCAAGAAAGGGAAGAATTAGAAGCCAAAGTAGTCTCGTTGCGTAAGGAAGTGAAGAAAGGAAAAACTATCCAAAACTATGCCAACATCTCAAGGGCATTGGAAGAACTCATTAACAATCAACGATCTTACAACGCTAGAACTGACCTCGGTTACAAAGAAGAAGAAGCAAGACCTTCTACAACAACATACAATGAACCTATGATATCCGACATGCATGTAGACTTCATTGGACAAGATTCGCAAGAACAACCTTGGAAGACAATTCCTCGACGAAGATTTCCATCCATGTACTAACATAATTTTTATGGCTATTCTTATTCATGTGGAAAATTTGGTCATAAAGCTGTAGAATGTCGCACATACCCTAGGAACCAATACAATTCTAGGAGATCTGTCAAATATGAACCTCCCAAGGCTAAAAAAAACATCAATAGATTTGAACATTTAAGAAATAATATTGAATGTTACAAATGTCAAAACTTTGGACACATAGCCAGAGACTGCAGACTTGAAAATCCTCCAGAATAATCTTCGAAGCCACAGAATGAACGAACATGGAAGAAGAAGAAGAATGATAATTGTGCTCTCACTCTCAAGGCTCAAAACAACAAAGATGTGTGGTATGTTGATAGCAGTTGATCAATGCATATGACTGGAGATGGAAAGAAATTTGTATCTTTGAAAGAGAAGAAGGATGGAATCGTGTCCTTCGGAAATGATGGATCTTCAAATGTTATAGGATCAGGTACCGTCACTCTCGGAATCAAAGATGCTCCATCCAAGAATGTTATATTGGTTGAAAAGATGAATCAAAGTTTGGTCAGTGTTGGACAAATGTGTGATGAAGGATACGTAATTCTATTCAACTCCACAAAATGTGAAATCAGGAAAGGCAGGTATGGTGAAATTGTGGCTACAGCAAGTCGAGCTCCAAAATACATATATGTTCTGGATGAAGCAACTAAAGCACGTCTACTAGCTAAAGAGGATGATATAATATTAGGTAGCAATGATGATCGACTAAGTAAGAAATTTTCTACAAAGATGCAAAGTGAGTTCAAGATGTCTTTACTTGGTGAGCTGACATACTTCTTAGGGCTTCAAATATCTCAACAAGAGAAAGGAATATTTATATGTCAAGCCAAGTACATCAAGGAAATGCTCAAGAAATTCAAAATGGAGGGTTGCAAACCCATCCTTACTCCGATGGTAACAAGTTGCAAATTAAGCATAGATGACTCATCTAAGAATGTGGATCAGAAGTTGTACATATCTATGATTAGTAGTCTTATATATGTAATAGCCTTCGGGCCAGATGTTATGCAAGCAATTGGACAAGTAGCAAGATTCCAAGCAGCACCAAAAGAATCACATATTATTTCCATCAAAATAATTCTTCGATATCTAAAGGGAACACCATAATATGGCTTGTGGTATCCCAAGGGTAAAAATATCATTATTCAAGCCTTTATAGATGCATATTGGGCAGGAAGCGTTGATGATCATAAGAGTACTCATGAATCATTTGAATATCTTCACCAGAAGCTTGGTATTCTCCCAAGTTCTCATTAGATTTTCCTTATTTAGAATATAAAGGGGGAGTGGAGGTGTGTACAAGTCCGCAAGATGGTTGTGTGTCAGGGGGAGTTACCCTTTTCCATTTATGTCAAAGGGGGAGAGAATTTTGTAGGAAAAGGTGTCATGATCGCAGGGGGAGTGCTTGTGTTGCAATCAATGCCAAAGGGGGAGATTGTTGATCAGCGGTTGTCATTGATGTCAACCCAAGAAGCACTAGGGGCTACCCAAATATTTCATGGGGATTTTTACCTACAAAATTATTATATTCTGGGTCAAGAATTCTTTATATGGTTTCTAATTGTTGAGATGTTTCCATTGATATATGGCACACCACGTAATTCTTCACGGTTTGTTAGATATTCATGTTTGAAATTTGTAACCCCAGTTAGTGGGATAAAACCTCATGGGGTTGTGGCATGGGTCATTGAAAAGTCAATAATTAATAATTTTTAAGCTCCTAAAATCCCTCCCACGTTCACTCGTTGAAGCCCCTCTCAACCTAAGCATTTATATAAATTGTGATCCTCATATCCTCCTTATGTAGGGATTTTGCTATCTGAAATAGTTCATTGTGGCATTTTCACTGTAACTTTTTTTTTGCGAAGTTTCAAAAGCTGAAATTTTTATGAGGCGAAGCCGAAATCCTAAGGAAGCTCCTGTGAAAATTTTAGATCAAGGTGTGAAACATTTTGGAGATATGATCTGTGGAAGTCAGTGCTTTTGCAGGCTCCTGAAATTCATCTCAAAGAAGTGACCTTGGGAAAATCATCATAACTCTCTCTCTTCTAAGTATCGGATTAGAATTATATAAAAAGTGGCAGATAGTGCATGGGCTGTAGTTTTCACTTTATCAATTTCAGAGCCTAATAAAGAAACAGTGGCACATGGCACGCCGTGCAAGTTTTCTCTACTGAACCAGTCCATAATTAGGCCATTGTGAGAGATTGGGCATAACTATCTCTTGAAGAATCCAAATTGGGTCAGACGCGTGGCATTGGAAATAAGACTCAAAGGTCTAATACAGGCCTGAAAATCACATATTGGGGATCTGAAATAACAAAGATACACTAGATTCAATATCGAGCTCCTAGAAGGCAAGAAAAAGCTAGATCATGTGTTGTCAAGGGCTGCAAAGGACAAAACTGTCTAGGGCAGCAAAGAAAAGCAAGGTGCAGCAGAGGGTAGCATGATAAGAGAAAAAACCAAGGTGTATAACAACAACAAGAAGTTCACCACATGAAGTCTTCAAGTGGGAAGCACATCATACAATCATTGTAAAGGTATCATTGTACTAAGTCATTGTAAATGCATCATTGTAATAATTGTAAAAATGTCTATCTGCCAAGAGTTGAAGAGGTAGTGTCGAGAGGTCTAGGAACATCATTAGGTTGTTGTGTCATATTTGGGGTTATGGCATAGTCTATCTTCTTCTTCTACATCATTCTATATAATTGTAAAGTGGACTATTTTCCCTAGTATAGGAGTCCATTCTTGTTTTATTCTTCTTTAGGGTGGTAGGGTGGTGCTAGGGTGAGTTATAGCTCATTGGGTGTTGGGCATCCGTTTAGTTGACTATGGAATAATCTCAGGAGTTGGAGCATCCATCCAGTTGGAGCTTTATTTTCAATTGGAGTTGAATATTAAAGAATTATTAGAAAAGAATTAGGTGGTTTTTGTCTTGGAGTGGGTTTCCACCTTAAAAATTGTGTGCATTTGTGTTCCTTTTATTTACTGCTATCATTTTACAGAAAATGATAATAATTGAATATTAAATAATTCTCTAATCGAAAGGAATACTGATTCACCCCCCCCTCTCAGTATTTCCAACAAAAATAATATATCCATGCACATTTTGTGGAATTTCTTGGCATTGTGTAGAATATTGCTGGAAGCATAGAGCCTATAGCAAGAAATTTGGAGCTACCAAAAGCCAACCGCAAGAAGTTGATGAGACTCTTCAAGTAAAGAAGCGTTCAGGTAAAATCTTGCTTCAATATATCAATGAATCTACTAAAGAGGAACAAAATTCAGAAAACTCAAAGGCAATAAGTACAAATTCTAAGGAGAGAATTTGTCGACATTGCAAATTGATAGGGCATGCTAAGAGAAACTATCCAATCCTACCACAAGAAACAAAAATTACATCAGCAACACAGGAGACATCCAATTCACCTGTTGGGGAACATTCAATTTCCAAATGGAGTTGGGCAGACTTTATGCCATATGTCTAAAATTGAGTATGTAAAAATTTTCTAGATCTAAATAAGTTTGTAACTAGGATCTAGAGTTATTTTTCTTCAATGCATTGTAATAAAAATTTTGGAGAACCAAAATTTCTTTTTGTGGGAAGGTGTGATCCAATTTTGATTCTGAAGTTTGTATTGAAATTAAAAAATGACCAAGATGGTTGTTTTCAAGTAATTAATCATCGATTTGTAATAAACAGGTTGAGTCGAAAATTGTATCAACCAAGATGGTCTTATGAGAAATGGTTCGACTCAAGTCGTTAAGCAGAATCTTGTCAAAATTGGAAAAAGAGCAAGATGGTCACATTCAACATTCTTTCTATGAGCAAGAAATTCAAGTTCAACAAGTTCGTCGTCAATTTTGACATTAGCATCAACAACTTCGACAACATTCATCAATGTTTTTATCTAATTAAATTCAAATTGTCGTCATTAGAAAAATTCGTCATTATGTCGGCCTGTGACATTGAAACAATAAAGAGCATTAGTCATGATTGTAAAGTGCTAAGTTCATGTAAAAACTTAAGGAAACACAATCCTAAGTCTAAGCGTTAGCACTATAAGTCTAAGTTAGCTAAAATGTTAGTGTTAGGGCGAAAATCTTAGTCTTAAAAACATTTGCCTAAGTGACTATGGTCTTGATGTTATGGTGCAATGAAGATGTAAATTGTAATGCCTAGGTCTAAGTCCTAATGTAAAACTAAAGTGAAATCCTAAGGTGAAAGGACTAATTTTAAACCTAGCATTAAGGCCTATTTCTAAAACCTAAGTTCTAAAACTTAACCTAAGAACTATAGGTGCATGGTATTAAAAATATGCAATAACCCACTTTCAGGCTTAGAACTATAACCTAATGTAAAATCCTCGGCAAAAATGTAAAAATATTACCAAACAAATGTAATGTTTAAAAAATTGATTAAACCGTATCGGAAGAACCGTTGTCATGTGACAAATGTTAACCACAACGGAGTTATGTCAAGTTTGAAAGCCATAGTTTGAATAACAGTCTAACCGCATCAAGAAGACCACGTCAGAGTTCCATGTGATCAAGCGAAAACTGTCGAGAATCATGTGAGTGGAGTTAGAAAGCCGTCATCCCAAAACCGTAGATGGTGACTGTTGGAAAACCATGTGAACGGAGTTAACCACAAAATGCTACCGCAACGGTATCTGCCATCTCAAGCCGACTGTCAAGGAGTCGCATGTGAACAAGGCAGAGGTTAAGGGATAAGCCACAACTTTACCATCATGTTATTTAAAATTGTGATCGCCAGTCAGAGATCTACTGTCACATGCAGATGTTACAGTAAATGTCAGAGTCAACCGCCGGATCCAAAACCGCAGAGTTAGCCTCTAGAAAATCCAACTATTCACAAGCCGATGGTTCGCCTCTGCACCGTTTTCCAGACCGCCAGCGAATAAGTTATATCCTAAAGTCTAAAATGGGTTTTAATGCATGGAAAATGACCTTTTTTTAAAATTAACACCTTATCCTAAGACCCTAGGTGTCAAGAAGGCCGAGAACACCTATATCTGATTATTATTGTGGATAATTTCGAAGAGATCCATGATGGAATAAGAGGCTTGGAAAGGGTAATGATTCATTAAATAATTGTTAAAAATGGAGTCTACATTAAAACCAATAAATCTTCGAGATATGAAGATAAATATCTTGGTTTAATGCCATTTATTTTCCCTCATATTATAAAAAGAGATAAAGAATGTTTTGTAAGCGTCATGAGGGAAAGAGAGAGGTTCTCGAGAAGTTAAGAAGAAGTGCTTTTTGAAGAAGCACTAGAACACTTTGTAGAGAGAGTTTTTTTGGTTTTGTAGGTATATTGTGGAGTATGAGAGCTCTTTTTCCTACCTAGATACATAATTGAAGTTTGTTGAATAACAACAAGATCCACTTCAATCTTCAAAAACTCAGTTCATCTACCATTGTGCTAAAGGCCCATATGCTTCAGTCCATTAGTTAGAGTGTGCACTTCATCATCAGATTTTCTTGGTCGATTAAAGACCCATCAAAGGGACTATATCTGTAAAGCCTCATCAGGAGAATTGCATTCTGCAACATCAGTAGTGATGTTTGGAACTTGTCAACTAATAGATCATTGTAGTCTTTTTTCTCTTGGTTTTATAAATATAGTGGTCGCACACTTCTGAAGTGGACCTAGAGACGTAGTCTAGGAGGGACGAACTTCGTCACTAATCCTTGTTGTCTTATGGTTTTATTGTTATGCATGATGCGTAATTGTTAAACTTTAACATTAACGAATTATATCTAAAAACACTTTGATCTAACCAGTCAAAATCACTTACAAACAACTGTCTTAGTTAATTCAATTTCCATTCTCATTTTTTCAAGAGTTAGAAAAGATCTTGTCATTCCGCATTCATATCACATAACTTAGTAGTCAAGTAGTATGGCTAAGGGTATGGCTGAGCTTGCTTAGTTAGTTCCTTGAGATATTGGGATGAGTACTATTGTTGGACCCCATAAGTATATGAAAGCGATACAACACTTGAAACTCCTTTAGACCTGTTCACCCTTTTCTATGAAGCTCACATAAGTTGGATGCCCATAAACCATCTCATACTAGATCCCATGAAAATATGGCCAGCCTCTTTATTTATAAAAAATTAGATAATTGGAGGCTCAATACATGAGTTTTAATGAATAGATTAAAGAAATTTGGCATCCCATAAAAGGGTAGGAGAAAAAGTTTGATGATAAATTGAATAGGTTAAAAAAATGTTTGACTAAGTAGTTGGCATCTATTACAATACTATAAGAAGAACACTAACTTCTACACAACACATTTAACTCATAACTTGTGATTATTTAACCACTCACAACCCTCTCCAATTTTACAAAATAATGGATTAGTGGATTATAATATATGGAATTGTTCTCCTAAGGTGGAATTAAAAAAATTTAATGGTTCTATTTCATTGGGATGGGTCACTGAAATGGAAAATTAGTTCACACTCCAACATATTATTAATGACATGATGAAATTTAGGGTGGGGTTCTTGATTTAGATTTGGAATGATGGATATGATGGGAATGCCATAAAAAATCTTATCTTAGCTACATAGTGTAGATTCAATGTGTCAAATTTTTCAATGAACATTTCAAGAGAGGTACTAGTTTGTTGGCGTGGCTTACCAAGTTACACCAAACAAGCTCAGTCACCAACTTTAGGGCATGCTTTTATAAATTAACCATCTATGTAGAGAACTTAATAGGTTAAATCTATAAAGAATGTTTCATTAGCAGCCTTAAAGAGGAGAATAAAAAGTCAAAATGCAACATCTCAATACATGTTTAGAAACAATCAAGAGGGCCTTAGAATTTGGGACAATGATTAATGGAAAAATTAAAAATCCAACGTTCATTACCCATACTAGTCCTTCCCAAGATAATTCCCCAAACTCAACTCCTTCTCATCCATTTTATGTATAAATTTTGTCTCCAACAGAAATCAAAATATAACAAATATGTGGAATCTACTATCATTTTGATGAAAAATATGCTCAGGGTCCTACTTGGTGTAAAGAACATAATTTTGAAGTTGAAAATTAAGCACATAATTTTTCAGACATGTAAAGTTTCATGTATTCCACATACTCTGGAGGCACAATTGTCCACAGGTGTGAAGTGTTTGTTTACTTGGAACCTTCACGCTTTGTTGTTCACTAATTCGAACTTGTTGCGACAGAGGAGATACAAATAAACCACGACATAGGGCACCGTGCCGACAAGGATGGTCTACAACGACTATGATGATAACTCCTAGGTGTAGCATACGTAGACCACCACGAGGAGGAATGTGAGGGGTTTCCAAAATCCAGCAAATCGAAATAATTTAGGGAAGGAAGTCGACAAATTCACCTTGGAAACCCTAATAAAACCTTTATTTCTACAATATTTTAACATGCTCTAATACTAATGATGTAGATATCGAGGGCTACGATCAAATAGATTTTAACTCCTTAAGAAAGAGACAAGAAAACACAAATTCACCTTGGAAACCCTAACAAAACCTTGATTTCTATGGGGTTGTAACCTGCTGAAACCTTGATTTCTACTGGGTTGTAACCTTCTTTGATACTATTGATGTAGATCTTGGATGCAGATCTTGGGGGCTAGGATCAAAGAGATTTTAACTCCTCAAGAAAGAGACCAAAAAACACATAATATTCAAAGGAAGAAAACTAATAAAAAGAAGAAAACCCTTTATTAAAATCAGAGAAATTGCTACAACTACATTTTGTAAAACACCCTATCCTTTTGCAAAGTGAGACTCATCATTTATATCCCTCTTGAGTTACAATACCATAGATATATACAATGGGAAGATACCATGGTCGAATACCATGGGTAAATACCACAGGTAAATTCCATTTTCCATTCAGATCACTTACAAAAGAAATGTGTTGATAACTATGACATAGTTATGTGCTAACCATCATGGGGTTGTTAGATGTTTACCTATCAAATGAAGGGAAGTTTTTTCTCCTACTAGTTACCCTCTTTTAGTTGGTAACAATACAATTTTTTTCTCCTACTAGTTACCCTCTTTTGGTCGGTAACAATACTTTTGTAGGTTCACTCATGCACTAACTAATTTGATAAGTTCCAAAAAAACAATATTGGTTCACATGCAATATGAATATTTGTGCACATTGTTTACCTCAATTCACCATTATTGGATTATTTTTTCAATACACCAAACATTTGGTGCACAAAAACTGACATATAGGTCTATTTTTATGTGCTATTTATCCATATGTGCACCATTATTGTTTATTGTAATTACCAAAGGTGCACAATATGTTTAATATTATTGGGAAAACTATGTCGAGTGCATAGTTAATGCACTGAAGTGTACACAAAATTATTACATGTTTCATATATAAGTATATGATAGGCTTAAAATGCCTAGGGTCATCAAGCACTAGTGTGACTTGTACCAACATTATTCAGTGTAAGTAAAAACTCAAGATAACACAAAAAAAAAAATTGAGAGAAAGAATTTCAAAGATAATTTGAATTTTAAACCATTGAAAATGTAAATTAAGGAATCACAATCGAGTTACATAGTTGCCTCTTCAACAAGGAGGCATGGCTTTTGTATAGATAAAAAATGTATGTTTGGTTGGTTTACAAAATTCCAAAGTGAAAACAAATCCACCATGGAAGAGAAGGAATGGAGAAATATAGCAATTTGGCACTACCAAACAATATCTACTCATAAGGGGATAGGAAACAATTTTGCTAGTATGTGTGTTAAGCACTGGATGAAAGTTGAAATGAAATTTTAGCAGGGTAGATTTTTTACCATATCATGGTGCACCCTATATTTTGACGCATGATTGAATGTAAGGCATAGGGCACACATCATATGCCTTTTAATAAGATAGTTTAAGTTTAGATTTCCAAGTTTAAGTTGTCTCTATTCATGTGGTAGGGTTATGCACGAATATAGTTAAATCTATTTGGTGCAATGAGATGAATGTTCTTTGAAAACAATGATAGCTTTGGCTTGGTGCTCTTGGTATTTTAAGCACCAATGCATATATAGAATATCTAAGCACCACCTTTTATCTTTTAAAAGTCATTTTAAAATATTCAAATTTGTATTTGAAACTAAGGTTTGCACACCTTATAACATAATGCATTGGTGCATTTTAGTTTTTAACAAGTGTTAGTCTTGTATATATTGTGTACACACCATGTAGCATTTTTTCAATGTTTTCATTTCACAAAATTCAACTACAATATGTAATGTTTTTTAATTATAATATGTTGTGCATTTAAATATACATGAATGCACAAATATGTGTGTTATTAAAGCGCATTGGTGCACCACAATGGTTCACGACCAAGAATATGTTGATAAACACCTAAAATAAAGGATTGGAGAGAGCACCCTTGTGAGGAATATTAAACTAGCTAGATAAAATTCAATGAGGAGGGATGTATATGTGGCATTATATGATTGGGATGAGCAGACTGTATAGAAATTCTAGTTACCAAAAGGGATTTTGAACCATTTTGATAATTGAAGTGATTTTAGATCAACCAGATCAATTTTATAAACTATTGGAGATGTTTCATGAGAAGGTAGACTATGGAGTGAGAGTTGGATGAGAGGGCTCAAGGATGGACAACCCAACCATTGAAATTGATTGAAGGATCATGTTTGGCTTATAAATTCATTATAGTTTCTAGAGTCGAAGGAAATTCCTCATTGAATGTAAAGGCCTTGAATTTTCTAATAGAAGTACCATGCATTGTGAAACATACCATTGTGGATGTATAATCCTAGATGTAGTGCAAGTTTGTAAATGTAAAATACACACTTATCGACATTCTCTAAGATTTCATAATAAATGGAGTTTATTTTACATGGTTGTTATCCTTAAAAATATGTGTATTGTGTGTTCCATGCTTGTAAGATTCATTCTCTATTTCTTACTCATTTAAATGCTTCATTAGAAAAATCCCAAAGAGGGCAGCTCAATTGGCCATCACTGTGTTATGAAGTTTTAAGTAAACCATGAAATCCAAGGTTCAAATCCCCCATGGGTCAAGCCAACAAAAACAAAATGCTTCATGAGAAAATAATTCTTAGTCATAATATTTATTAGATATGGTTGATTGTTTTATTTAATAGTATATATGTTGCTGGTAATTTTTACTTTCTCATTGGAAAATGAATTGATGTGATATTAGAAAAAAATATTGTTATCCTAATAAGTATACTGTGAAAACTAGACTTGGGTATTTGAAAGATGATGACCCATTATTACTTGGAATTACTCATGGTCATGGTCATGTTCCTAGTCAAACTATGATTCAAAAAATTAGAAACACATGTCGAAGGTATCATAGAACTTCTATAGGATTTGGTTCAAGTTATGGTGAATGAGACTAAAGTTGGAGGTGAGGAATTTCGAAAGAGAATCAAGAAATTCCCAAGACAAATCATTAGAATACTTTTAATGAAAAAATTCATAAAAAATTACCTTAATCTTCCATAAACTAAAATGGAGATAAATCCAAGTTATAAATTTAGGTGAACCTTGATTGACTAATTATTTAGTTGAGATAATTAAAAATATATTTAAGTTTCTATGGGGTTTACTAGGAAAAAAAACAAACACGTCTTTATCTCATATGAAAATTGAGGGGTTTACTAGAAAAAAAATAAAAAAATCTTTATCTCATATGAAAATTGAGGGATATACACTGCTATGGCGGGACATTCTACATCATGAAATCCTTACCAATAATAAGAACATTATAAATCCTTACCAATAATAAGCACATTATAAAAATTGGTAGGAGTTCAATTCCCTTCCTAAGAATCAATTATATCCTATGGAATATGGCAAAAATATAAGAGTTTAAATGGCACTATATTATAGAAAGGAAAGGAAAAGTAATTTAAAAATACGGAATTGAGTTAGGTATCCAATTACATGTTGACTAGTATGACATGAAGAATATGGCGCAGTGCAATAGTGGATTATTTAATCACATCAAGAAGAAATTAATTCTCCTTGTGGTCAATACCAATAATGACATGTGTAAGAAATCCTTGTACATTGAGAGTAAAAATGCCACAAAATTGATTCATGAAATGAGATATTTCGAATCATAAGGGAGAAACACTAGCCAATGAAAACAAAAGGAATAATGATTTTCCAATCTACATAATAGAACAAGGACGACATGCAACCGGGAGTCCCTTTCGATAGATATAATTTTGCTTTTAAATTTACATATCACCACTTATGATGGTTGCCTACAAATAATGTATCCAGAACATGATCTTGAAGACGAAGAATGATATCTCTGCTTGGCCATCCAATCACTACTTATGATGGTTTCCTGCGAATAATGTATGCAAAACATGATCTTGAAGACAAATAATGATCTCTCTGCTTGGCCATCCAAGTCTCAGTTGATCGTGAGCTAGACCAGTGTTGAACGTGGAAACATCGACAATAGACATAGTTTCATAAAAAACGTGCCAGGTTTGTTTCCATTATGAATATAAGATTATAAAAAATTTCTTATTTGACATGAGGTTGTTATATTAGTTTACTCTCCTGCAATTAACTACAATATTAGTCACTGTTTATTTTATAATTGCAGCCTATATTTTTGAGTTTGAGAGATGGACATAGAATCTTCACTACTGGAAATAAGTTGCACCAACATTGTTCACTACTTCTTGGTCTGCTGCACCAACATTTGCAGAGCACTCGGAATCCAGTCGAAAACACTTGAGATAGCGCCCAAGAAGTCGGGCTCCAAGTTGTCGAAGGTTCAGGTGAGAAGGCGGGCTCCAAGTTGTCCGAATGAAAGGACTCATTCGTTCTTTTATGAAGCCTATCAATATTCCATGAGGCAATTATCATGTTCACGACAACGTCTCTCTCTGAGTGTTTCCTTATTTTTAGAACTCTCAATGTTCAAATTCCAATTTGTGGCTTTCTTGCTTCATTCTCCAATGGAAATTTTTTAGAATACAACAAAACCCCAAAACCTTCATGACATGCAATGCAATTCAAATAAAAAAGATGCGTAGATGGTTTTCATAAAACAATGATAAACAAATTGTATTTTATATAATTTAGTCACTTGATTACCTCAAATTTTTGCTGGTTTGTGCTCGTCTTTGTCACTTACTACCTGTTTCTTAATAAAATTTCCATTTACCCGCCTAGAATTCGTCCCTCTCAGCTGGCTTCGCACCTAGATTTATTGGAAGGAAGAACCTTAAATACTATAAATTCGTGATTTTCCTAATAAAAAAAATGCAACTTCTCAGCCGAGATTGGGAATAGATCATTTTAGAACTTTCAACACCAGGCAGCAAAAATTTTGTTACTTAATTCTACATCTTTTGAATCTCCAGGAAGTCTAGTCCTGCATACACAACCCTTTTCTTTTACAAAACCGATGTTTCCAATTTGTTTGTTCCTCCTCCCCTCTATATCTATTTATTACTTTCTTCCTACTAGCGTTGAGTTTGGGTTTATAAAACCAGAAATCGCCGTTTCCACTCAATGTTCGATTGTTCCCCATAATATGCTCTTACTCCATCTTTATTTCCATAAAGAAAAGAATATGTCAGTTTCATCCTTTCATTAATTAAGTTATGATCAAACCATGAAGTGTTTATCAAGATAATGAAGCCCTGATCAATAAAATCCAATATCAATCCGTGAGGAGATAGATAAAGTCCTGATCAATCAAATCCAATATCAATCAATGAGGAGATAGATAGGCTCCTTATTGCTATGGTATATATGCCCACCTTCACTCCAGTTATCCTTGCATCTGAATGATTTATTTCCTCTACTCGACTATAGGGCCCTAAGTCCGCCTGCACTAATTAATGTCTTCCATTGTCATCGTTCTGTAATGAGAAATGCATTCAATTGAATTGGAAAGGATATTCAAGGCGCTACCTCTCTAGTTGATAAATACACCTTGAATGTCATTTTTTTCTTCTTCTAACTCAGTTCTCACATCCCTGTATCAGCCTAGTAAGTTGGTTTATTTATTCAATTAATTTCTTGGCACAACTCCAGACTTGGCGTGATGTGGGTGACCAGAGGAGAATTTAGGGGGAGAAGAGAATTCTAGACAAGCATCCTCTGACTCCACCCATGAATCACACTACGACCATGTCATAGCCTGGGTCGACATATTTCACCATTGAATCTGAGAAAATTTCGATTCCATATTCCTCTGGTTTTCCAGGCCCATGAATCACACTAAAACATGTAGCATCTTGTGTCAAAAGATTTCACCATTGAATCTGAGCAAATTAAAATTCCATATTCCTTTGGTTTTCTCATGAGGCTTGGAATTACAAGTTTTTAAAGCTATTGAAATAAGCCCATAGAGCCTGCTCATTTCTTGGATGCTTTCAATCTCTGTAACCCTCATCTGAGTGACGGCAGGGACATTTACATGTATAGATGTATAGAGGAGACACTACATAGACACTACATTTTACAGCGAGGAATGCCGACAATAGCAGATAGCCATGGATGAGCGCAAGGAAAAGACCACTGTAGGCATCACTGGGATGAAGAAAGGGGACTAGGTATCATCTTCTAATCGCCATGAGAATTCATCCCAGGGCAAGCTTTAAGCACAAAGAGACCGTTAAATGAGAGGTTCAACTATTTTGGCTCTGCAAAATTATAAAATTACATGTGAAACATGGGGTGCAAGCAAGCGAACAAGTGGTTAACTGTTAGGGTGCAGGAGAGGAAATACATGTCAACAACATAAATAAAGATAATATATATAATATGAAATGTATTTAGCATATACTAATATGAAATTTAAATTTATGTATCAAGCACATATGTATACATAATTCAATATTTTGTATATATCTGAAATTAGTTTCAAACAACTTTGAAAAAATATCATATATAAAATTAGTTTCAAACAATTTTGGATAAAAAAGTTGAAAACCCCGCATAAGTTTTGTGAAACTTGGATTAAAAGTTTGTCTAAAATTAGTTTTAAACAACTTTGGATAAAAAAGTTTAAAACCCTGCATGAGTTTTTTGAAACTTTGTTGCACCTTGCTTTTGACATCTCAATGTTGCCTAGGGAAATTTTTGGTCAAAGTAACGATTAATGGTTGGTCAACTCTCTAGCACTGTCGAAGGCAGGGACTAAAAACTTGCATTGTGAACACTATCAAAAGGATAGCCGTGATAAGGACCATGATAAGGACCATTTGTTGGGAATTGAATCATAAACCTTTTCCTAATAGTTTTATTGTGTAGAAATTCTTGAAAGTTAGGAAAGAAAAGGATAGCCGTGATAAGGACCATGATAAGGACCATTTGTTGGGAATTGAATCATAAACCTTTTCCTAATAGTTTTATTGTGTAGAAATTCTTGAAAGTTAGGAAAGCTAAGAATAAATACTTGACTAAAGTGAAAAAGTAAACTTTGTTTCTAAGAAGGAGTTGTTAAATACAATAAGGGATTTAAGGTTGTCCCACGTAAAGATGCAAATCTAGAAGACCATGGTAACGATCATCTTTGATTTTGGGAGTCATAAGAACTTAATTTTTTAAACATTGATAAGTGATTAGAATTGAATATGATTACACATCCTAAATTATATTTTGGGATGGTTAAAAAAGATGTATGGTTATCAATCATTCAATGATGTAGGTTCACATTTTTTGTTTCAAATCATTTGATGGATGTGTTTGAGTGTGATGTTTGGAATTTGACATATGTCGCGTTGTAATTGGGAACTCTTATATTTTGGATATAGATGTTATTTTCTTGAGGAGATACGAAAGTGTAGGTTGATAAATGAAGAAAAATACTACCTTATCCATATTTATACGAGTAAGAATCAATATCCCTAATGTTTTTCTAATTTGGATAAGAGGTTGATTAATAGTAGTAATATATTCACAATGTTATTTATAAGACATAGGGATCAAGATACATATGTATTTTCAAAGTCAAAAGGAAAATTTAATATCATAATTGATTAGAAGGGGCACTTGAGTCAACTTATGTGCAAGTATGGGGTCATTTTGTAGAACCAAAGGGGTTTCCACCTACAAGTATAAATAAAAATGAAATTCAATTGTTGCAAACATTACTAATAATTTTTATGTATTGAACTCACCATATAGGAAGTGATGTAATTAAGAGGTAGATAAAGGAATTTTTAGATCAAGGGGTTATCAAGTTTAGTGTTTCCCTTTGTTGATATTTGATTGTGTTGGTCTTGAAGGAGAACATGACTTGAGTTCACCAAGATTATGTATCATTACCCATAACCAAGGATTAACAAGTTTCTAAGAAAATTTTAAGGAGCAAAGTATTTTTCCAAGCTATACCTTAAGTTGGGATATCATTAGGAAATAATTAATGAGGAAGACATTTGGAAGGATGCTTTTAAAAGTAAGAAGGGGCTCTTTGAATGTTTGGTAAATCTATTTTCTCTTACTTACACACTATCCACATTTATGAGGACGATGAAAGAATTTATTAGACCATTTTTTTAGACCAAATATCACATTGAGTTTTTGGGGGGGGGGGGGGGAGGGTGAATAGGAGTAGTGGAAATATTATTATTTCAAAACATTTAATCAACAAACAAAACATATAGTACTATACAAATATAATAATTTTCAACATAACTGATAAATGAGATCATGCATCAAGAAGGCATCATCACATCAACATAAGAGGACACAAGTTTTTACGTGGAAACCCTTTCAAGACAAAACCACAAATTATTTTATTCTTCTTCTCCAAATAATTACATATATTTGTAGGCACCAAGTTACTGGAGGAACCAACCCAAGATGTGTAAGAAACTATTTGCAATAGGTTGCAACCTGATTGATGCACAAACCTCGAAAATGTGCAAGCAACCACTTGCAATAGGATACAACTTGATTGAGGAACCAACCTTGAAAATGTGCAAGCTTATACTTGTTTTAGGCTTAAAACTGATTGAGGCATTGACCCCAATGGAGGCACCTACCTCCTTCTTCAACTTTGTGTGGACCAATTTTCATAATATTTCAAACTAGATATAATTTCTCTTCAGTGTAGGTCTTCAAAACTCATAATGTTGTTGTTTCCATCTACCTGTCATATCCTGTGCATACCATGTTACAACCTATTCATCAATTTCATCACATAAAACTATTCTCAGAACTTGTTCTAGCCATATACACAACATTAACTGCAACATAATCATAAGCCCCTAAAACACATAACATTGATCGTCGACATCAAAAATATATCATTAAGGTTTTTCATGCCTTCAAAAATGTTCACCATTGAATCTTGATCATCATGCTTCTTTTTAGGGAAAATTTTAGGGACTAATGTTCACAGGTGGCATAATTTCCATTTTTTTCCCCAAAAATTCACTATTTCCCATTTTTCTAAAAATAATTCTCCCAAAATTTAAAGTCTAAAATTATTTTACCTTAAAAGTCACCAAAATTTTATATATAATAATACAACATCATTAGAAATTTAAATATTTTTACAAAAATATTGCCAAACATTTTAAAATTTACATATTAGGGACTAGTAAGGTTTTCCAAAGTTTCTAAACTTTAAGATAAGATTTCATATTTAAAATTTTCCTTGCTTCTTTTGGAATAAAATTTGGATTTGAAATGAGCACATAAACCCCAAAAACCATATAAAATCAAAATTTAAATTAAGTGCTTAACAAAATGGCCCTTTGAGGGTGTGTTATAAAAAAAAACCTTCTCCTGTCATTCCTTCTACAAAATATACATCTTCATCTTCTTAATCATTAAATAAAATGTAACTTATGGGGGAAAAAAATTCTGACCTAAAAAACAACACGGTTCAAACTTGGGCCCTCAGCTACATTATACAAACTCAATACCAACTGCACTATGGGTTGCTTCGTGTGGGACACATTAGACTATCCATGTCAAAATTCTATGACCAATGCAACCGATAAAATATTGTTGTTTCCAATCTAGGTCAGTCACAAAACCATGTCATCAAGCTATGACCAATGTGAGCAATCATAATGTGTTCATATGATACATCCAATAAAATATGTTGTAGCCAATCTAGGCACATCACATAGCTACAACCTGTTAGACTCCTATACCAATAGGTGTCATATATCATAATTGACTTGATGGGCTATGTAATATGTTCATACCTTTTCTTGTTGCACAGGTTTTCCATATTGTCAAAAAAAAAAAAAAATCAAAAAATTTAAAAAATGTAAAGAGGGTATACCCTAAAAGAAAAATCAAAGGGTGAAAAAATAAAAATGGCCAAAAAAATAAAAAAAAATGAACCCCACCAAAAAAAAGGCCAAGGAAAGTGTGCAAGTCTAAATGCCACTACTTTTTTCTCTTATGTAAATAAACAAATTGTGTGCAACTTGTATCTTATGCCACAATTTATGAACAGTCAAACAGTTTAAGCTTGGCTAGTTCATTTTCAATTTTATGTTTTAGAGATAGAGAATAAAATCTGACCAAACTGTTTAATCTTGGCAGATAAGTAGATAGGTAGAGTAAATAAAAGGAGCTCAACAGTTTAATTTGAGCCCTTGGATGTAATAAGGTTAGAATTAGATATACTTCTGCATGTAAAAGAAAAAATATGATAAGGGTTTGCCAGTCTAAGTGCACCCTAATAAAGAAGAAAAAATGGTAAGTTAAAGTAGGTAGGGTAGGTAGATGTTGTTGCAGAATTACATGTGATGGATAATGACTCTAGATGTGTTAAATTTTTACTTTCATCACAAGTGCAAAGGCAGACACTACATTGGAAGAGTTTCAAGCAAAGCAAAGTCAAATTATTAACTTCCCTTCTCATTTTTCCCTAAAAATTTCAAGGCATTTCCTTGACTTTTGGAGGGACTGGATCCTCAGCCCAATAATTGAAAAATCCTAAGTACTTAAAAGTATTCATAAATCATTCAATCACTTCCAAAAAAATCTTTTCCTAAGTAAAATCCTATTTTACTTAGAAAAATTTCACAATATCTCATAAAAAACCCTTTTTTTTCATTCAAGCATAAGTTAAATACCTATACCTAATGTTTTTACACTTAGCGCTTCCATTCATTTTTTCATATTAATTTCTAACTTTATTATTTAAATCCTTATTTAAATCCACTCATTCCCATATTATTATATAAAATTCCCAATTATTATTATCCCGCCCCTTTGGTTGAAAAATAACCATTGTTGGGTGAAACTTATTGTCGTTTAATTCTGTTGTAGTACTTTCCCAACCATTTAATTTGTCAATCCGAGGTTCGTAGGCTTACGAAGCACATGCACTATATATGTAGGACCGAAGGGGAACTAATCTAATCTAATCTAATCTAAATTATTGAAATCAAATTAATCTAGGAAGGCATTGAAACATTAACTATGAAAGTAGGAAATTGCATAAAGGAAAAGCAATACAACATGTGAAGAGTTGAATGACAAACAACATATGTGAGTTCACAACAATAAAGCTATCTCAAATTACATTACAAGAATCAATTGACAAATCATGAAAGCGTACAATAAAAGAATATGAATCAGAGTTAAGAATCCCCTTCTCCTAATTACAAGACTATCTCCTAAGACTCCAAAACTAATGAACTAATGAAAATGAAGAGAGAGCACTCTCTTATATACATGAAGAAGATAACCATCTCATTCTCAACCACTCTCAACTACTTTCCCATTATTACAAGACATGATCCCTTTGAATCCTCCACACATCTCTTACATATCTTGAATAAGATATGCCAACCAAATCCTCCATGCTATTCTCCTTAGGAATAGGCTTGAATAATTATCTCCTTAATATGGTGGAGGAGATATTCAATAAGTCTCTTAGAATTAATCCTTCACATATTTCCTACACATTACAAAGCTCACACATTATTGAGATATATATAAAAACATGTATATTTTCTAATATTTAATCATAAATTCACTTATAATACAAAAATGAATAAAGTGGAAAATAAGAAGGTGAAACCCAAATGTATTTATGAAAATGATATAATGAAAGGTTAATGGGATGATGAAATGTAAGGAATAGTGAAGGGAAAGGTGGATGAAAATACGACATTTCTGAGTCCCAACATCCCCCCCAACTGAACTTGTTGCATGTCCTCATGCAACCATGTATGGATCTCTTTTAAGAATGTTTGGCATCTGAACTTTGGCTTTACATGATGATGAATGTTTCCAGGATATGTGAAGGACATGAGTAACAACTTACATTTTCTTATGGTTGGTTCTTGTGTGACAACCATGAATACAAATAATGTTGGTTCTTGTGTTAAAAACATTCATTTCATTTTCTGTTCTCTTTTCTTATGGTTGGTTCTTGTGTGACAACCATGAATACAAAGAATGTTGGTTCTTGTGTTAACAACATTCATTTCGTTTTCTGTTCTCTTGCTGTAATAATGATGTAAACACTCACTGGAAATCATAAGCTATCAATGTGCATAAGAAAGCCCTTTTGTAATATTCATGAAGCATGCCAATATGTATATTAATGCGTATGAAGAAAAGTGCAACAAAGTATCGTTGGAAAAGAAATGTTGGTGAATGGTAAATGAGAAAAAAAAATGGAGTGATAGTGGTGAAGAAATGGAATCATGGTAGTGAATATGTGGTGAATATAGTCCCCCCCCGCGCCCGCCCCCCCCCCCCACCCCCCCCCAACTAAATTGGTTGAATGTCTTCATGCAACTTGGCATGGGTCATGAAAGGAAATGGAGCATGATGAGGGAATTTTCCAAAATATTCAAGTCAACATATAAGGAATTTCATGATTAAAGATTAGAAAACAACATACTTCCACTTACCCAAGAATGATGAACTATGCAATAGGAATGTAGCTGTTGCTGCTGCTGAATCATGAGAACGTGACTGGTGTTGTAGCTGCAACTGCTGTAACTGCTAGATCTGATAATATGTGATTGTGGTTGTTAGAACATGGAAGGTTTTACTGCAGCAGGATCATGCAAATGTAACTGTGAATGATGATGTTGCTGTAACTGGATCTTGGGAAATGAAGGAATCTGGACTGCTAATGCTGAATCATGGAAAAGATAAAGGCTGAAAGTGGAACTGTGGTACTCTCATAGATCAAAATTCGTGTTGTTGTAACTGGTGAGGGAGTCGTGAAAAAGTGTATAGTCTTCACCTGCTACAAAACTTGATGGTACAAGTCTAATCATGCGGAATAATGTGTTGATGTCGAGCATGAAGAGAAATCATTGGATTACTGGCCATTGATGAATGTCGTTAACCAATGCAAGGCAAACTCACCATTGATGTCAATGAGTGCCAAGGTACCCGAGTACATCTTGCAAAATGCGAATAGAGGGGTTGATATCAAGCCATTTGCAAGATCTGACAGTTAAGGGACATTGATGTATTCCCATGATTGTCAGCGAGAGAACTTGCCATTAAGGCATGCAAGTCTCAAGGTACCCAAAAGGAACTCTATTCTATTTCCCAGATAAGGTGCTGAGGTCGATGGGGCAAGACTTGTTGAAAGGTGGGCCTTAAGAAATCCCACATCAGTCAACGCGAGTTTGTACAAAGAGATTTGGTAGGACTATAAATGGAAAGAACTCATGAGCAAGTAGTGTGGATCAACATGGCGAGGAAAACAAGGCAATGTGATTATGGAAAGGGAATAAGTTTTATTCAGAAGGAAAACTAGAAGGCAAATAAACTGAAAAGGATAAAGGAATGTATGCGATTCAGAAAAATAACTGTGCATGAAGTTGTGAAAGATAAGGTAATGGAAAATGGGCTTCAACACAAGGATGGTCAATCAGCTTTGAAGGAGAAATGTTACAGTGTTACAACATGGATAATGGAAAAAGTGGAAATGTTGGTGTATCAGCATGATCGCTGTGTAACAGTAAACATCAAGAGGCGCAAACATCACGATGTTTATGATGAGTTACAACTCCTTCAAGCTGTTTATGAAATCATGTTTCTCAAAAAGTTTTGTGATCTTTGAAAATCACTTTAGCAGCAAAATGCGATCATTTCCGAAACCTGAAAAAAACTTAGTACAAATCCTATATGAAAACTTCGTGAGAGAATTTTAAAACGTAAGATGCAAGAATAAGTACAAATGCGAGCAAACGAAAGAAAGTGTGTGTTAACCTGTCACTTGCACTGATTTCATCATCGATGGCTGTCAAAGTGACTTCAAGAAAACA
Source organism: Pinus albicaulis (assembly GCA_034641835.2). Taxonomy (NCBI): domain Eukaryota; kingdom Viridiplantae; phylum Streptophyta; class Pinopsida; order Pinales; family Pinaceae; genus Pinus; species Pinus albicaulis. The sequence continues at coordinate 1,111,147,311 of CM076581.1, forward strand.
AATTAGTTTTAAGCGTAAAAACATGCGTTCGTATTGTTTTTAGGAATTTATTAAAAGGTCCATTTGCAATTTTCATGGTTTTATAATTGTTATGGTTTTTTTTTTTTTGTTGGAAATACTTTGCAAAGTATAGCAATACTGTCTCGGCGCTAGCAAATCTTCAGTTTCTTGTTGATTCATGTTACTAAAGTTCTGAAAGTTAAATCAGTTTCTTAGATGCACCGTTAAATTCATTCAAGCAATTGGAATTTGGGCAGAGTATGATTCACATCGATTTGCTACAATAATCTCACTTACTTCTCTGCAAGATTGGACCTGTACATCGTCAGATATAGTTGAATATTCAAAGTATTCAATTGTAGCGTTCCTACGTATCCAGTAACAATCATCAAGCAATGAAAGATAATTCTGATAATCCAATCAGTGTTCCTAAGTTTCCTGGCATCATGAACATTAGTTTAATGGAGATAGTGAGCATGAAAAAAAAAATTAGTTTCCGGCATAAAATCCAGCATAAGCATAAGAATCCAAAAACTCTTCTCCAATCTTAAGCTCGGCAACATTCTCTTCCTCTTCTGACATTGAATCCATTGTCGTGTCTTGTTGACAGGTGCTGTGGCTGTCAAACAAATTTATTGAGTGAAATAAATAGGCTCTGTTGTGTTCTTCACCTTTGCCCAAATCTAAGATGCCTGCAAAACGTTAAAATGGAAAATTGTCGAAAAGAAAAGACCTTTGTCTGCCAGCTGAAAACCACTCTGACCAACCTGTGAAATCACACTCTCAACCATATCATTGGGAAACATGTTTTACAAATTATGGCTCTATAGCATAGTTTCAGCATGCAAACTACGAACAAATGTTAAAGATTTTGCTTTATGTTTACAGGAAGCTAGGGTTTCCAAATCGATTATTCTGATGAGAGTTTTGTGGAAAGGCCCCAACATCATGAGTATAATTTGTTTCAAATGGATCACCAAAAGGGTTTGTAGATTGGGGCATTGTGATCATTGTAACTATAATGCTTAATGAATATCCACCTCATCAATTCGATTCGAGCTCTGTCGCTACGCCAGTTTCAACAGAAGTTTGATTTGATTCTATTCAGAATTCCATCGCCCTTCCAAAGCACACCTCTCTTCTACGTCAAGCTTTGGATTGACCTGAATTTATTTGAGGCAGAATTACTTCACTGCATAATTCAAACAACAACATTGGATTTAAACTGATGTCATTCTAAAGAAGTGATGATTTCTGGGCTCGGATCAACGTTGATAGCAATTTATTTCTCAATGCTAACAAGTCTGCGGTTCAAACGCTGATATGGGTGTTATTTGCTAGAATTTGTATCGATTCTTATGAATCGAACCCAATAAAATCATCTGATATAAAACCCATTTCACACGTATTTGGCAGCGCAGATGCGTATAAAAAAAAATACATTACCTCAAATGCATCGCCTGAAGTTTGGGGGAAACGGTGTACCAAGCCTTTGAGGGAAAATAGATTCATCATCAAGCTGAATTTCTAGGATCGATGCAGCCTCAGCCCAGGAAAAAGGCACTTGCTCCATTTTACTGAGTATTTTGTATCGAGGGGTCAAATTCTCTCCAATTTCGAACATGTAGTGGCCATACAGTGTGGAAGTCCTCTTCTTTGGGATTTATATTGGAAGAGATATATCTGAACCTGAGGCAGAGGGTTCTGCCCCGTCTATCAAAGGGGCGTTCTCCCTTCATCTTTATTTTCGATACCAAAATATTTCCGAGTAAATACCAGTGTTGGCTGGCCCTGAAGTTGTAACAGAAGGACGTCCCATAATGATGTTAACTTGCGGCGCTTCTTGGGGCTTTCATCGAGCATATGATGATATTTTGCAACAAAAGCCATGGCGGATGCTTTATTGGGGGCATTTCATCCTCTTGGGGCAAAATTGTGTTTCGAAAATGCCACATGCCAGGTACCTAACCAAATCCTGAACCTGGAACAACCACAATGCCTGTGGCCTCCAATAATCTTTGACAATAGAAAGCATCTGGAACCATGTTTACTGATTCTGCAGCCTTGATTGATTTTTGTGGTAGGTGAATGCAAGGGAAGACATACACGTCACCTTCTGCTTCATTGCAAGTAAAACCTTCTAACTGGTTCAATGCATCCACTCAGGTCTTGGCACGCCTTGCAAGAGATGAAAGACTACCATCCCTCTCTGCATAGAACAATTCAAATGACTCGTCTTCACTCTTTGGGTGATTCATTACAAGACTTACAAGTATCTGATGAGATATGTTGGAACAAAGATTCACATATGCCACTTTATACAGTTGATCCTTGATATCTTTGTCAAGTCCAGTTACCTCCATATATCCACCTCTTTTTCCACACTCGCCATAATAACCTTTGGAAATTGACTGGAAAGACACAAGACAAATGTCCTTTTCAACATAACCCATGCTCCTCGCTATCTTTCTGAAAGAGTGAAACTTCTTATTATCCGCATAAATGTTTTCCTGATAAACCTCATCAGTGAGGAGAATTAAACCTTCATACCTCTTTCGACTAGATTTATTTATTCTCATGATAAAAATGATTCCTCCAAGATAAGGGATGGAGAAAAAATCACAACCAGTAAAGAAGGGATCCGTCAAATAAAGCAACAACATAATCATTTAATCTCAATAAAGTATGCCGATGGATAGAAAATTTAGGAAAGCCAGTCCATAAAAATAGTTATCTGGCCATGATACTGATGGGATTTCATTCCTATTATTTTAATATGCCAAAGATAGTGTAACAACCCGTGGATTTTGGCCAATATTGTTCAATCAATATCCGCATAGTATCCTTGTTTTTGTTATCACAGGAGAAAATCCGAGCTTTTGAAATATGCAAACAAAGATTAAGCCTATATTTGTTTGTTGCTCATCATCTTGGTTTGTTGTTGCTAATTGCAGGTTTATGAACACTGGGCGGAGGGTTGGCATCTCATTTACTCAACCATAAATGAATAAATCGACATTTAAACTTTACAAGTTCAAGCAGTATTTACCTTCAATCTAAACTCACAGTCTCAAGCAAAACAAGGAACTGAAATTTCGTATTTAATTGTTTTTATGCGTTTTATCATCTAATTGCTTGGCCGCAGGGGTTTTAGTATGCCCAGAAACGTAATCAATTGCAAGCACACAAGCCAACATTAATTAGATAAAACTTAGTTTGTTTTTATTCACTAATTCACGCATTTATTAAAAAAATTTAGCAAATGGAGAAAGAAAAAATGATTTGCAAATTAATGATAAAATCAATTAGGCATATTGCAAACACATTTTTTTTTTTTTAAATTTCTCAAATTAGTCTAAATCATTCTATTTTATGATCCTCGCGACGACTTGCCGCCGAGGAAAGCATACTTATTCTAGGTAAAAGAAAAATTGAGAATGAAAGCAAAAACTGAAAATGAAAGCCTACCTACTCTATACTAACAACAATATATTCAATAGCAATTGTTCAAATGAAAAATAAAAATATTCCAGAGTGAATGAGTCTAGTTGCCGAAACTGCAAATCAACTAAACAAAAATAAAAAGACGAATCTAATCGAGTACTTACCTGGAACCATTGTTCGATAAGGCTTTGATAGGCACGATTTCTCTTACTTAGATCATGTTGTAACTCCTCTTCTTCTTCCTTGATCTCTTGTTCGAATGATTGTTCACCATCAGATAAGCAGGATTTTTCAGATCTTGAATCTTCGTTTGTTTCTTGGGGAGTAGTTGAACATTTAATTCTTGTCAAGATCTCCTCTTCCAAGGAAGAGGAGATCCCGACTTCTGCTAGGATCTGAGTGAGTATTTCCAAGCTGACACTCATTGTTAAATCATGTTGAAAAAGGGATTCTTACTGCACCCAAAACTTAAACCTAAAAAGCTTAAATGAAAATAAACTACTTGCATAAATAAAAGCACTCATGTTGAAACAGATAAAAAACACTCTTCACGGTTACGGAAATCAAACACACTTGCAGGAAAGAAGATAAATCAACCATAACAGAGAATAGGACCCTATTCCTCAAAGCAGGAATCTTCAGCACCTGTTTCTTGATATCAGTCACACTGCAGAAAAAGAAGATTAATCAACGGAGAACAGGACCCTATTCCTCAAAGCAGGAATCTTCAGCACCTGTTTCCTGATATCCATCACACCTACATGTCCCGACCCATATGAGGCCGAGCCCATTACAGTATGTCGAACGATGCGTAGGCTGTTCCCCACGTCTTACAACCCTGTCACCTCGGAGTTAGGAACATGTCTAAACACACTTGCATGAAAAATCAAACTGAACTTCAATCCATCATGCTTCCCCGGCAACGGCGCCAAAATGTTGGGTGAAACTATTGTCGTTTTAATTCCGTTGTAGTACTTGCCCAACCATTTAATTTGTCAATCCGAGGTTTGTAGGCTTACGAAGCACATGCACTATATATGCAGGACCGAAGTGGAACTAATCTAATCTAAATTGCTGAAATCAAATTAATCTAGGAAAGCAGGAAATTGCATAAAGGAAAAGCAATACAACATGTGAAGAGCTGAATGACGAACAACATATGTGAGCTCACAAAAATAACACCATTTCAAATTACATTACAAGAATCAAATGAAAAATCATGAAAGCATACAATAAAAGAATATGAGTCACAGTTAAGAATCCCCCTCTCCTAATTACAAAACTATCTCTTAAAGCTAATCTAATGAACTTCTGAACTTATGAACTCTTGAGCTAATCCAAATGAAGAGAGAGCACTCTCTTATATACATGAAGAAGCTAACCATCTCATTCAACCACTCTCAACTACTTTCCCATTATTACAAGACATGATCCCTTTGAATCCTCCACACATCTCTCACATATCTTGAATAAGATATGCCAACCAAATCCTCCATGATCTTCTCCTTAGGAATAGGCTTGAATAATTATCTCCTTAATATGGTGGAGGAGATATTCAATAAGTCTCTTAGAATTAATCCTTCACATATTTCCTACACATTACAAAGCTCACACATTCTTGAGATATATATAAAAACATGTATATTTTATAATATTTAATCATAAATTCACTTATAATAAAAAAATGAATAAAGTGGAAAATAAGAAGGTGAAACCCAAATGTATTTATGAAAATGATATAATGAAAGTTTAATGGGATGATGAAATGTAAGGAATAGTGAAGGGAAAGGTGGATGAAAATACGACATTTCTGAGTCCCAACAACCATATAACTATTTTAATTGTGAATAATTGGTTGAATTTCCAACTAATTAAAAACCCGACACCCCGCTGTATTAAAAAGGGATTAATTAACCCTCATGGTTAATTAATAACCTACTTGACCAATAATAATGCCCCCGATGCGATTAATTCATAATAAATTACATTGGGCCCGCCCTGTTATCTCCTCATCATCTCGCCACCCCGACCGCCATTCGATCAACCAATTCACGATCACGGTTGTCATCCATATCGCTGCGCTCCCACGTCCAAAAGATAATGCGCGATGGCCAAGAGGTTTTCTGAACAGTACCGCGCCACGTGTCGTGATTTCTATGGAATCGCTCGCCCTTTGCTGAAAACCGCCCATCCCTAAAAGCGGTGCGATGCATACCGCTTACTGCCCTTCCGCCTCTGACAAAAAAACCCTTCATACTTACATCATCCACTTTAAAAATAAAAAACCCGCCAACCTTTGACTTTGAAAATAAAACAAACAAACCCGCATCATTTTCATTATCCCGTGCAGTGACCAGTGTCCCATGCAGAAAATTGCAAAACCAACTGTCGACGACTGTCAACCACCACCTTGTTGAAAAATTTGCAGACAAACAATCCAGAATTCATCTGCCGTTGCCAACACCTGTTTTTGTTACTGTTCATTTCCCAAAAAATAGGTATTTACCCAAATTCCCATTGAACTCTGAAAATTTGGGTTTTTGTTTTAATTTCACAGGAAAAGTTCAAAACATAGTTCAATTTGGTCTTTATTCTACTCCTAAAATTTCCCAGACCTGTAATTGTATTCCCAAACCTATAATTTTTCTTGTTTTCCTATCAAACCCGAATTCCTTTCTGAATCCACAAGAACCAGAAATGGAAGTTCCCGTGGCTTTGAATATCACGCCTCTGAATGCCCCTCACAAGGATTTAGACTATCTACCTCTAGTAGATAGAGATTTTCAAATTAAAGACCTCATCCTCAGTGAAAATCCTCTCAGATTTTTTTGCGAGTGCAGGGATAGTTATCTGAACGGCTCTGACATTTTGGGATTGTGGGAATCCAATCTCCCGATGTACCTTTTACCCTCAGTTCATATTTTTCCCGAAAGAATTCATTATTGCTATGCCAATTATGATCCCACCCAACGAGCAGTCATGTCCCTGAGTCAAACCATCCTTTTCCCAATAACTGCTCAGTATATTAACGAAATGTTACAATTTCATCCTGGTCAAGCCCTGACTCCCCTTTCCATGGGAGATTTACTTGAAAAATCAACCGATTTATCCCAAGAAGAGTTGAACCGGCTCTATCAGACTTTTATGCTTCAAGAAAATCAGCCCAAAGGCCCTCCTCCTTATGGATATACTTTTTTCACTGATATGGGCAGACTCATTTGGAATATGATATCTTTTATAATGGGTTTCAACACTAGTGAATATGTTGATCAGTTAACCCTAGTGTTGTTGTCTATTTTTACACCTGGACAGCCTCCTGCTGTCAAACATGATTTTGCTTCCTACATTGCTGATAAAATTCATGACCAGTTCATGAGATTGGAAGATGAAAGAGTGTTCAAATATTCGACTGTTATATACCATCTCATGCTTTAATATCACTGAGAGGGTTTCCCTTTCCATGTCATGAAACTTGATGCCAAAGGAAATCCAAGGTTTGTAATTTTTTGGTCTGCAATCTTCCATAATTCCTCTGATTATCCTTATTCCTACAATGAGTTCATTGACCTATTTGTGCATCCTGCAACTACCATATTAACAGGGGTCTCTCCTCCTAGGGTCAATAATGACATGAAGAAAATTCTCCAACTTTCCAAGAAATACAGGATAGGTGATTGGTACCTATACCGGAATCATACAGAAATTAGAATATATGGGTGTGAGCTATGTCCTTTCAATTTACCAAAGTATGTCCCAATGAGGCTCTTTACCTTAGAGTATTTCAGACAAATGATAAATTCAGACATAGTCCATTTTTGCAATGCAAAGAAAAAAGCTCAGCTCAGAATTAAGAGTCAATTAGGTCATTTTATCTGTAATTCTAGAGATGCAGGAAAAGAAGCTGAAAGAATCCTAGAAGATTATCTCAAATTGCAAAAAAAATTTCATTGGGTACCTTATGACCCAAACAATTTTATTTGTGATAGAAGGATGAAAAACAAATTGTCACCATACCTTCATCATAGAATTCCAGAAATTGAACAATTTGCAAATATGGATGAATGGATGGAAGGGACCTTAATAGAACAAGATAGTGAACAGGTCAGTGTTGAAAATATTATGAAATATCTTGAAAAAATACTTGACCTAGAATCTTTTGGGCAGGTGCAAAGACCAGAAATTGGTTCTTCCTCTACTGGAACCTCTTAGCAAAATTTGCAGGAAATCAGTGGACTAGCCACCGTAGCATCCAAAGGAAAGGACAAGGAGACTGATACACAAGTCACAGAGAAATTCACAATGACAGAGCAGCCTGGAACTTCTAAGGAACAGGCTCAAATACAGACTTCTCCTACTCAGATTAATGTGGCAGAAATTTCAGTTTTGCAAACTCCTCTCAATGAAGAAAAAGGTAAGAAGAGAGATGCAGAAACAACTACCCCTATCAGTGGATCTTCAGAACAACTTGATGTTAAAAGAAAAAAATTAAATCCTCTTTCATAAGTAGAATTTGTTCAAGAAAACCCTGATAGTCAGAGGATGAAGAGTTAGATAGTCAGCAAACATGCACAATCAGTGGGACATCCACTAATTCACAGAAAAAGGAGTTACAAAGACAGCAAAGTACATAAGTATCTTCCTTCAAACCACCAGTGAAGGATGCCTGGGATATTAAGAAGACATTTATAAATATAAAGGCCAGAAATGATCCATTAAGACTTCAAGTCTATAATCAATATTTGAAAATGGCTCCCAAAAATCAACAAAGACTGATGTCAGCTTATGACATCCAGCAGGGTAAAATGGTAATGAGTCACTTCAAACCCAAAGTGCAGCAGCCTCAAACAGCTGTAGATTATGTCAAAACCAATTTTGAAGTCATAGCAAAGGATATTCATCCTTTGGATCAAATTGAGCTGCACAAACATACAGGTGAAATGATTTATTCTACTTTGACTGATAAATCAATGATGGCCCAAAGATTACATAAATCCTTGGATAATACTAATGCTCAATTTCATCTTGAAAAAGCCTCTTCCCAGGCCAAGGACAACAGAATAAAGACTTTGGAAGAAATAATTATTGGATTGGGTCATAATCCCAAAGATGTCAAGGGTATAAAAGCCTTGATTAAGAAGAAAGATGATGATATTGCAGCTTTAAGGAAACCACTGAAGTTGCCATCTTCAAGGCATCCACAAAATGTAGAAATTATAAAGCAAAATTCTGAAGAAGAATTGATGGATTTGCTTTTGAAACTTAATGAGAAATTAAATGAGACTGAAAAAGAACTTGAAAAGGCATTAAAGGACAAGTAGTCAAACATTCCAGCATCTACAACAACAGAAGTGATTACAGGTACAACGATACCAGATCAGTCAGCAGGACTATCACAAGAAAATACTTCCAATTTAAGCACTGAAGAATTAATAAAATCAATGGAGGAATTGAAACTCCAAGTGACAGAGCTCCAGAGAACAAAGGTACAATTTATCACTTTAGAACAAAAATATGATCTCTCAAAGATGAGTGTTGCAGAAAAAACTAGAGAGGTCAACAGATTAGAAAAATTGGTTAAAACATTGGAAAAGGATCTCACATTGGAGAAGCCTTTGAAGGAAATCAAAGAAATTCTTTGGACCAAGATCATTCAGTCAATAAATGATGTCTGGCCATCAATTCAAATAATGTATGAGCAGAATGATTTAGTTAAATTGGCTTTGGAAGAAGTTCAAAAGGAAAGAGAAGAATTAGGACATATGCCTGAAGAATCCAATGAGCTCATACAATTTTTAAACACCAAGAATAGATATCAACTTGAATATTTAGGCATCCAAGACAGAACAGGAACTATCTTGGAGATAAAAAGAGTTTTTACCAAAAGAAATCTAATGCAGAATCTAGAAAGAAGATGCTCTGATATGCAAGAAGAAATCTATGTTTTCACAAAAAGATTGGATATTCTGCTGAATAAAGGATTGCCAAGTCCTTTAGTTTCAGATGATAAACTAATGAGCCTTGAAAGTTATGTTGAGAAATTGAACAAGCATGCTGACAAGCAGGCTAGTTCATCGACTAGTTCATCAGTAGTAACAACATTGCCTACAGGCAAAATTCTTCATGAAATTTTGGAAAATTTGTTTTATCTCGAGCATGAGGTAAAGCACTTATTCCAAATTCAGCCTACTTTCTTCAGATATACAGAGACTGATGAGACTCTCAGGAAGCTTCAAAGAACCAGGATACCGGAAGCCCAATGGTGGGAAGAAATGTTAGAATTTTTGTAAAAATTATCCTTACATGAATTTTTGATTTTTTACTACAGTAAGTCATGATAAAAAGGGTAAACAGAGATCAAACAGAGGTCAAAGTGTATCAGTACAAGTAAAGAATATCAGTAAAACAGAGCAGCCAACACAGAGTTACTAAAGAGGACAGCAACAAACCAAATCATAGGGCCTACCTCCAGCACATTCATAAAAAAGGGAACAACACAACATCAATTATCTTTTCTATTATCTTCGAAGACCATCTGTCTCTATTTTCATGTAATATATCCATGAGTCATCCTAGATTATATCTCATTTTGTTAGGAGATATTCTTTATAATTTTTTGTATAAATACTCCCTCAATTGGAGTATTGAGGGGTGGATTCTTTGACTTTGCTGTAACATTGATTACTTTGGAATAAAGTGTTGTTGGACAAATTTCGTATGGCCAGCTGGATAAGGAATTGATGCAAAAGACTTTTCACAGGATTCTTGAGTTAGACAACGGATCAATAAGTCATCTATCTCTTATGTTTTAAAGTTTTATACTTGTTTATTATACCATCTGTGTTTCATATCTGAATGATTAACGAAAAGGAATGAATCAGAAAGTGCTTAAGTGCAATCTGTTTTCAATCGTTGTTATTCTAAATGTTTTCTTTTGAACTAGTTTAAACAGTGAATTCTTAATTGCTCCTGTTTTCTAGTTTATTCATTTTGATTATTTAGTAAAGAATTCTTAATTGCTCTTTATTAATAATAATTCAATTTCCCTCTTTCGAAAATATTGAAGGATTCTTTATTGCCCTTCACCCATTTCGAGTCCATTCCATTCATCTTAGATCTATAATTGTTCCCTATTTGATTACATTGCCCTGTGAAATCATCTCTTGTTAAGAAACTTAATCTAGTTAAGCCATCTTTCTTTGACTCCATTAGCCCAATGGCCTAAATTACTCAGTCTTACCCTCAGCTATAGAATTTCTTCACCCAAATTTCAATCAAAATCCCTGAACTTTCATAACTAGCCTAATACCTTTCAAAACAAAGTTAAAACATAAAGAGAGAGCCCTCTCTGGGTACAGATTGGCTAGATTTTGTACCTAAAAGTTGGTTTGTGGTTACCTCGGACCCCTTTCCTTTTCTCTACAAATTCATGGAAAATCTGAGTGATAACACAACCAATGAGCAGTCATGATATGTTCATACCATCCACGTCATAGAGATATGACCAATGTGACAAATCCAAATTGTTCATACCATCCTTGTCATAGAGCTATGACCAATCAAATATGTTGTGGCTAATTCGGGCCAGTCACATAACCACGTCACAAAGATATGACCAATCACAACATGCCCATTCTATCCACATCATAAAGCTATGACCAATGTGAATAATCACAAAATGTTCATACCATCCATCTTACAAAGATACAACAAAACCAAACAAGGTTATAGGGTTTCGGCCGTGAAGATTCCCAAAGAATACCACTTCACTCACTTCACTCTGGTTGCTAAGGTTGTGTCCTTCTATTGATCAAAAATTCTATTCACTCTGCCCAATTGTTTCATTCGATTGATCTCTTGAAGGGGTATGTGTGTGTGTGTGTGGTCGTGAAGACTATGGGAGTTGAACCAAGGGCCAAAATTCATGTTGGTGTACCCATGGGTTTAACTCATATGGCTGATTAATATGACCTATGTGTTCAAGCCAACTGGATTTAGTCCCCTCCTATTTTATTTTTTATTTTTTATCAATGTGACCATGCCATAAAATTTGGGGATAAGGGTCATTAGTCATCCACCTACTAACATCATCATGATGCCATGATTTCCATGTGGCTCATTTTAAGTAGTTCACATGTCATCCAGATTCACGCTCATTGGCCAACTAAAAATGCCCATTTGGCATGCCATGTGGCATCATGATAAAATGTAATGTCATCATCATTGCCATGTGGACCCTACCATAAATTTCCACATGTCCTTGAATTTCCACTCAAATATGCCACTTATTCATCTATGATATGCTTACCACGTGTCATCCTTTCATAGGTCCAATGGAGTATGTTAAATAATGTTCATGTTTGCCTACAATCAATTGCTCATGTATTTTCCCATCATGAGATAGGCTAAAAGGTGCACATTGTTTAATGGCATTAAAAAATGTGTATGTTTACATGATGTTCACCATAGGTTCCACCATATAACCATAGATCCACTCAAAAGGTGCTCGTTTTTTAATAAATTTGGGGGTTTTCACTAAATTTTGTGTTTTTCACCCTCATTACAATTGCCAACTTCAAACGATCATGAAATCTCATCTGACAGGAGTTTTTATAATTGTGATATACCATTGAAAAGTTATCAAAGAGGACTATCAAACCATCCCATCCATGGAATCACTAAGATAATATAACTTTCACAAAAACAATTGGGTTTTTTTGGGATGACCTAGGTTCGATCTATACTATGCACCAATAAAACCCTTGATCACTAGCCCTTTTAGCAACAACCTGTAAGCAGATCACAGTCTCACCCAAAGCGACTATGGGTGGATGCAGAACCAGGTTTCTGCAACCTTGAGGGACTAGGTGATGTGGTATTATTATTATATCACTTATACTTTCAACTTATAAATCACTTCTTTTCATTAGATTAATCACTTATGTTATGCCTAAATCTACCTCAGGCTGAGAAAGGCAGATTCTAGGGTAACATCAAACCACGCTTAATCTGGCAGCTAGCCCTACCAGATCGGGAAAGGGTTCTCTCCTTGTCAATCTCAACAAAAATAATCAGTAAGGCTTGATATGAATTAAAATAAAGGCTGATTTTAGGCTAGGTATACATATAAAAGAGTTTGATTTGATTTTGGGGGTTTTTGTTGGAATAAAAGGGAAAGGCAGATTTTGGGTCCGGGAAATGATCAGTTTTGCAGAGGGCTGAATGGGGCAAGAAAGGCAATTTTTTTGATGCTTCGAATTGAATGAAATGGATAGCTCAGACCGGGGAGGAGTTGAAGAGGGAAAGAGGTTTCAAGAATCCTATTCAAACAGTTGAAAACATGGAAAATTAAACAAAACTTCAAGGCAGAGCACTGCAAATCTAATGAATTCCACCTTTATTACTTGTTTGTTTAATTTAAGAAGAAGGGAGAAAAGAAATGATACACATGAAAATTCAGTAAACTTACAATAATAGAGAGAAACACACCATCAAAACATAGAGCCACATGTATCCCAAAGATTGCTGCAAACCCTGGTCATTCCTTTGCCAAAATGCAGAGATGAAAAGTACAATGAAGCTCCAAGCAAATCCCAAATGTCCAACCCTGAAAATGATTGAGAAAATACAAGATATAGACAAGCCTAACTCATCCCCATTCCTCTAGGGGTCGAGCTCACTATTTTAGGAGCTGTTTCAACAAGATCTAAACTAAGAACTGGAAAATAGGCAGTGGAACAACTTGCCTCTATAAGATAGGAAACTGATTCATTCAGTTACAATTCACTTTTTGGTGAATGAATCTACTTACATGAGTGAAAATTAGTAAAAATTACATCAAAACCATGAAATTACATCAAGTTACATCAAGAGCTATACATTTGAAGATAAAAAAGTCAAACTGGCCAAAACTAGGTGAAACAATGAGTTACTGAGTGAAAACTAGACCAAAATTCCCAATGCGCTGCGCCTGAAATCTCTATGCGTCGCGCCACTTTGGAGCTGATTTTGAGGGCCTTCCTAGAGTCAAAATTGAGTGTAGGATAGTTCGTTGGAAATATCTGCCTGTCTACTTTCCAACCCAAGTGGAATTTATGAATTTGGTTGCCATTTGCCCCTCCAAAAATGAATTTTCCCAACACTGCTTCCTGTGTGTCCAAAAGGGGGCAGAAAGGTTGTTTTTAGGGTGTTTTTGACCCTTCAGGCAACCCAAAACTTGTCAAAATATTTAGGTAATGGGTAGGCATGCATAAATTTTGATGAAAAATCTAGAAATACAAATTTTTCTTCAAGAGGAGCTGCCAATTATAAGCGCGCGCCAAGTGGCGCTACGCGTCGGGCAGGAAAATCTGTGTTAAGGCCAAAAAATTCAAAATTGACAAAATGTTTCCCAAATTTCTTGAAATTTGGGCTGAATGTCCACCATCAAGCGCTATGCTGATCCAAGGAAGCTTTGGCCAAAATTTGGAGTCTATCATGCCTTTTGCGACGCTTTAATGCCCTCTTTAACTTTGCCTTCAGGATCTTGATTCACGCCTTGCAAACATGATTCCTCGCCCAATAATGATTCTTCATGTGCCTGAGAATGTTATTTTCCTTGTTGGCCTTCTCCAACAACTTCTCCAGATGAATATTGACCCTCTCAAGCCAAGTCTCTCTATCAACCTCAATCTCTCGCTCAATGGATGTCATCTCGGTTTGGCTTCTTTGGGCAGCTTGCCGGTCTTCACGGATGTTTTGCAACTCCATGATTGTTTGTTGATCTTCCAACTGCTTGTTTCGCTACTCAAGTTATTTTATAATCCATTGGGCTCTTTTCAATTTGACGGTCAAAGTGTCTATCTCCGCCTTCTGCTCCTGAATAGTCTCTCTCAACTTTGAGCTTGGAGAGCTCAAATCCTCATCAATGAGTATGAAACCTGTATCTTGGCCTCCTGAAGGCCCCTCATCCTGCATGGGCCTCTTACCTCTATCCTGTACTTGTACCCGTGCTGCTGATGACGGAAGCGAGACCCCTTCCACCCCAGGTGGAGATAATACTCGTCGGGCTACTGCAAATAATCCTCTAGTGCCTCTCTGATAAGTGACATACGTCGGCACACTAGTAGTCTCTGTCTCCTGACTTCCATGCTGATATGAAGGTTCACCTGCATCATGAACAACCTCCGGAGGAACCTGAGGTGCTGTGAAGAAATCATTAGAAATGAAATCCTCCCATGAAATACCCTGCAAGTCGAGCTAATGCACAACCACGATCTTGATGAGTGCATAGTGATAAATACTGTTATACTGCTGCTCGGGAGTTTTCCTCTACACGAGAGTGGTCATTCTCTCGATATTTCAACACATGAAATAAGGGAGGTTCATCATCCTCACCCTGGTGAAATGCATCAATAACCTGATATGATAGGCATAGAGACGTGAAAACCGGCCCTCACAACTGAAATATCTGATAATGATTTTCATCAGAGGCGCATAGGAATCCTTTAGGAAACGGAAAGGAAACACTCTACTGAGTTGTTTCACAAAGCTAGGCCTGATATATGGTTCATAATGCACTCTGTCCACCTGTTGTCTTTTGTTCCACTGTTCTCCCACATTTGGTATTCCGATTTCTTGAGAGATAGTTTCCAGTGTTAGAGTGAATGTTACACCAGCAAGGGTTACCTGATCATCATGTAAATGCAATGAAAACAAACTGGCCAGCTCCTGATGATAATGGATCCTAGCAATCATTTCACAATATTGATAACATGACTGCTGTTGAAAACATGCCATGGCAAGTGGACAAGCCTGCAATTCAACCAATGTGGTGGGCTCCTCTCTCACATGTCTGCCACCCTTATGAGGCCTTCTAGGTGCATGTAGCTCAGTGGTGGAATCACTGTCTCAGTCATAGGATGTATCAGTATATGTCTCCATGATTTTCAAGGTCTATGCAAGGTCTAGGTTGTATTGGTTGACAATGAGAACTTTGGTGTTTTGATTTGATTTCCAAATATATAGTGATATGGGAGGGGATATCAAGGAATAGGGTAATGGGAATAATGGGTTATAGTCAAGTGAAATTGTGAGCTTGCCACTTGAAATCTGTGTGTTGGGACAACCACTTAACTTTTTTGGGAAATCTTGGGATTTGGGGAAATTTTACAAGTGGGATGGGGATAATGGGAATGGGAGAGGAATACGTGACTATAGGGATGTAAATGGATAGGGGATGATTGACTTGGGGATATAAGGTGAATAGGAAAAGGGGACTGTGGTGAGAAAATAAACAATGAGGAGGGGTGGAGGAAAGGAAATGATTTGACACCAAAACTAATTTCAAAACCCTAGGAGCATTCTTAAATAAGATAATAGGGTTTGAATATTTGCATTTAAATTCTCATATCCACACCAAACACTTGTTAAGAGCAATGAGGAAGTGGCTTTGACTTACTCAAACAAGGAGTGACCGAGCAAAATTTGATGGTTGAAACGAATGGCAAAAATCTTGTGTTCTGGCCCAATGTGTCGCGCAGACAACCCAGTGCGCCGCACCCTTCCAATGCGCCGCGCTGGAACAAGTTAACACACCGGAAAAAGACCCTATGTGCCACGCTCTTCCAATGCGTCACGCCAACTTCCCAACGCGTCGCGCTCTGCAACTTCAATACAATCTGCCCTCAAACCTCTTCTTTCACTCTCCACGGGTTCTCCTTTGTTCACTGCTGTCTCTTGGCATGCAGATGGAGTTTTAAACTTGAAAATATCTTATATGCCAAGAAGTTAAATTTTTCATTTGAAAAAACCCACTTTGTAATGTTGAAAACTTGACATTTCACTTTAAAACTCTGTTTTGTTTGCTTTTGGCTTTTGAACTGAATGATGAGTTGTCTGTCTATCTTGCAGGGGAATGAATGGCATGGAGCTTTGGAAAAGGCGACCAGGGTTGCGAGTGGAGTGTTATTACAACTGAAAAACTTGAAAATTACATTGGATTTATTACAAAAAGATGAAATAGAGTATTTTTCTTCAAAACAGAGTTTTGAAGAAAAATCATTATCAAGCATTATGATGATGAAATTTTTGCACTGAAACCTTATTTGAAGCTTCCTCATGTGCCTGCTGACCATTATTAAGCGTTTTGAGACCTGATTAATAAAACCCTAGACCTAATGAGACTAAAAACCCTAAAATGACTCTTTACCAACTTATGAGACCAAACATGACTGTACATGATTTTAATGAACAGAAATAAACCAGCAGGTACAGGACATGAGGGATATGAGTGACAAGACCCTACCGTCAGATGATCCATGCTCCTAATGGAATGCAGCTGACTGAACTGAGTGAGACACCTACAATGAGATGCAACAAGAGAAATTTGATCTCTGATGGAGGGATGAAGATACCGACTCTAACAACTTAAACATGTCATATAAAACAATAAACTATCACTACGCTAAAGTAAAATGAAACTCTAATAACTGCTACTTTATAAAATATAGTAAAACAATATACACATCAATCACACAAGAACAATGAAATATCCTCCACAAAAACATTTTCTTAATATAATGAATCTTTGAATACAACCAGTTCTTGACCTGCGTACTAAGCTGCAGGTTGTTTGCACACTAAGTTGTAGAGCCTCTTCTTCACTACAAAGTATAGATCACAATAATTTACCCATAACTCTGATCTGGATCAAAAATATTATTCTCTTCTTATTATTTTACCCCTATATATACTATTACATTGTAGGATTACATCGTCAAAATACCATGGCCCAAATACCATGGACTCCTTAAAACAAGAAACTATGGTCCCAAAACCATTAACCCCTTAGAAAATATCGTGCTTTTACCAAAAGGATGGGCTTTGACCCACCCCAAATCCCTTACAACACTGCGCGATATATTTAATTCCTCAAAATACGCTCCGTTGTGCGCTCTGTTGCACACTCCGCCCCATAAGATGCAAAGTCTTTGCCAAAATCTAGGCCAAGTTGGATTGTGCCCAACATGCCCCCAACACTTACATGTGACTTGTCCCGAGTCACTCAATCGATTTTCCTTTGATCTTCGATGCAATGTTGTTTTAGGTTTTGTTGAGTTGTTGAAAAATGTCTTTGATATACTTTTCTTCGTTGCGTACTTCCTCCAACATTCCTGTAGCCTTCTGCATCATTGCCTCCTTTCTTTGTCGAAGCTCGTGAAGCTTCTCATCCATTGCTTGGGACAGCTGTATCACCTCATCTTGCCATGGATGGGTTCTCTCTATCAAAGTATGCTCTTCCTTCCTCAGCTCCTCTATATTCTTTTGGAGGGCATTTCCCTCATTGATATTTGCGGGCTTCTGTGAGATTGTTAAGGTTCTCACAGTTGCTCGAATATCCTCCAATTGCTTCTACTTCTACTAAATATCCTCTTGTAGCATTTTCACATTTGGATCTTCCTACAGTGAGGTCCAAATATATAAGCTGTGAGCCAATGAATTTCCAAAATTAGCCATTTTTTCATAGATGCCGGCCACTACAGCCTTTAGGTTGACTTCCTTATACTCTCGCACTTCCTATTTTATCTCATATTGAAATTGTATGTCCGCGATCTTACCCATGTATCCTTTTACTTCAAGGTCAAGCTTCACGACCTTGTCCTCCTTTGGTTCCTCTTCTCAGACATCAATGTCGAGAACATCGCAGCATGTTGCCTCAACCACTTCCTTTATCTTCTATTGTTGTTGTACTACATGATCCCTCTCCTTGATCGCCTGATTGAGCTTCTACTTCAGGAAATCTCACTCTCTTTCTACCTGAATGTTCTACTTTCAAGTGACTTGTTCGCCTTGCTTTAGCTCATCTATGATCTCTTGATGCAGCTTATGTAATCTCTAAAGTGGCATTGCTATAATGTTCATGTTCACATACCTCCATTATTTTGCCTGCTGTTGTACCTTGGTGGAGTCAAAATGTAGGGCTTCAACAGGTATCTGCACTATCCTCACCCCAAGTGTGGGCTCTACTAGCCTTTCTTCTCGAATATTTTCCTTTTCCTGTATTTTCTATCTGGATTTCTGTGCCAATATCTTCAGTTCTAAAATGCACTCCTCGACACCTGTTAGAAGTGTGTCGTAGAAATCCTCTAACTTGTTCCATGATTCTGTCATTGCTTCCTGAATTTTGTCCCCAATTTGATCCAAGTCCCCATCAATGATGACCAATGGAGTTATGTCCTTTGTATTTTCTGCCTTCAGCCTCTTTTTTCTTCTTTGGCAGCTTCTGCGCTTTCCTTCCTATTCTCTGTGATATATGGATCTGTGTCTGTCTTTTCAAACTATTTGTTTTTCTCATCACCTCCAAGAGGATCTTGGTGACCCTTGTCATGTTGCTCCTCTTGTTCTACCTCTTCCTCATCCTTATCCTTCCAACTCGCTTCCCCGTGCTGTGTCGTGTCCTTCTCTGTCAAAGAATCCTTTGTCTCTGTCTCCAGTGCAGTGATCCACTCCTCGGTCCACTATTGTATCTATGCTAGGTGAGTGTCTTTTGTCACTAAATATGGTAGGGGATGCCATTTCTTCCCTGTGTCTTTGTGAGCCTGTATGTAAATTTTGTGGAAGTCAGACTTAAACTTCCAACAAAGTTACACTACTTGTATAGGCTCAATGAAAGGTGAGGTTGTTGGTTCACCAACATGTGTAAGTCCATATGATATATAACAAAAAACATTATGTTGTCCTGTGCACGCACTGTTTTAGTGGTATACCACAATGATGTAATATCCCAAAAGGGAGAATGCAGTAATACTGAAACACAATATAAGAATTGCAACTAAGTAAACAATAAATCTAAAAACAACATCAAAATATACAAAGAATATAAGCCTTTTTATTATGTGGAGAGGATTCAATTACATAATGTACAAAAGGTGAGGGAATCTAGCCAAAGAGATGGCCTAGAATCACCCTGTAAACATGCCACAACTAGCACTGCGTAAATAGTGATCTTACAAGAAGAAACACTGCATTGTACCTTTTTCTACTGATGTACATAACGCTACTGCAAAAGGAAATGCAGATCTATGGAGCTCAGGAGATCTGATGATGCCAAGATTCAAGATCTGGCCAATGTGATGGGAACCCAAGATAGCCTAGAAAGGATTTTCTAGAACTACAACTTTGGAAAATCACCCTCCTAGGGTTTGATCCTTTAACGATTGGGTTATACAGATCTGAAGCTAGATCTGATCCAAATATGGCTGTAATATGTTATACAAACATATCTGAGCTTTAAGGGCTAATCCCTTCGTTAGATCTACCAACTAGGAGCTTGAGATCTTGTCTCCTCTTCTTCCTCCTTCAAGTTGCAACAACTGAATATGCAGCTACTACAAAATCTGCACTGTACAATAGGGAGAGGCTCTATGACTACTGAAATTTGCTACAATAAGCTCCAGGCTGATGGAAATGGTGATGGAAAGGTGAGGGGATGATCCCTCACTAGATTACTAGCTGAAATACTAGTAACTTCCTTCCTCCTTTGGATCTGCAATGATGGAATATGCAATCTTTGATGGGACTGCTGCTGATATGAGGTTAATAATGTTTGGCCTGATGCAAAATATGAAATGAAGCCTCAGGAATTTTGATCTTTAAGCCCAAGGTGATAGGAATAATCCTACACCGGTTCTCCAGCTGAAATATTGAAGATAATCTCCACCTCCCAATTAATCTTCATAAATTGTGTAATTCCTGAAAGTAGATGTTTTGAAAATAATGGAAATGATATGTGGCACCAATTTTTGATGAAGAATGAAGTAAAACCCTCTTCCAAGAGCTACTCAATGAAAGAGGTGGGATTCCCTACCAGGAACACCTAGTGCTAAACAACACTTGCAATCTTAGCTAAACATCCAAAGAAAGCATGGAATGTCAACTGATAATTCCATATCTAAACAGACCCTTACATGAATAACCAAAAGCATGCCCTCCAATGTTCCTTCACCTTCATTATATAGATATGAGCCTTCCATATCCTAGGCCCACTCCAAAACTACATTGTACATGTGGATATAAGTCTCCACGGTTGACTACACTGTTTATCCATGTCCTCCATCATGTTCACGTGGGGTGGTCACCCTCTCCATCATGTGTGCATTAAATGCATCACTTCCTCCACTATCTTATCATAAGTGCTTTATGATCTTCTTTGAATGCACTATGATCTTAGTTGACCTTATCAAAGATCCTCATGATTTTGCATTTAATATCCATGATCTTATTTGATTGTTTCATCCTCCATAATATATCTCATAAATGAGACATGATCTCCATTAATGGAGCTGCTCCACTACTCCATGATTTTAGATATAGATCTAGAATATCCACATACACACACAAAAAGTGGATTTTATTCATCTTTGAGGATTATGGGTCCCTCCACCCTTTTATTTACTTAATTAATTAAGTTTATTAAGAACTCTAATATTCCAAATATCATGTGAAAATTTGGGAATATTACAGTCCTCCCTGGAAAAATGTTGCTTGTCCTCAAGCAACTGCAAAAGTAGATGCTAGAGAAATCTATCCCCCTCCCAATGGCATCCACATAAGAAAGTTCTCCCCATTTGCTGCAATGAGTTATGTATGCCCAACACCAAATTTGCCTCTCTAGAATGTCTAAAGTGATCTCTAACTGTGTAGCTAGATGTCCCTCATCAATCATGAAGCTCCAAGTGATAACCTTAAACTGTCCAACATCCTCCACAATACATGAGATACATGAAGATAGATGGTTCTTCCCACAAGAGAAAAGCTCCAACTCACAAAGTATACCTCCATCCCATGCTGCATGAAGTAAAGAGAGGCTTTTCATGCCTCCATCCTTAGCCCTGTTGGCCTTGTTGGATCTAAGCATCCTCCCCACATTGTACCAAAGAAGAAGTAGAGATATATGGGTAGACAAAGGTGTCAAACCATATTCTCCCAATAGTAACCAATGCAAAAATTCTTCCTGCTGCCACACCACACCATCAATATACGAAGTATGGTGTCCATACTCTCTAAGTAAGAGCCATCGGAGGAGTGCCTATTACTGCCATCCTCCAACACTATCATGAAAAGTAGGGGAGTATGTAGGACCAAAGTCCCCCAATAAAAGCCACAACAACAAGATCTCTTGCTGCCTCTTCACATCAGCATGTGAATCATGGAGCAACAACAACATACTAAAGGACATGTGGAATTTCATATCAGCCCAATAAAAACAAACTCCAATATCACACATCATGACAGTATTATTCCATATTACAAACAATATCAAACACATAAACATGGGAGATGTCATGTGATGGCCAAAATATCTCAACCAAAATGAACATGCCTTCTTCTGCTGCATTTTATCATTGATACACAAGGCATGAATCAGAAAAACATGAGCTATTGGGTGGTAACCATACTCACCCATGAGCAGCCAGTGCAGCCATGCCTCCTTAGTTTCATGAGTGTTTTTCAAGGCATGAATAAAAGAATTAGGAGCCTTTGGGTAGTGACAAAACTCTCCCAAGAGAAACCAACGTAACCAAGCTTGCTAGCCCATGTCATATATCTGCAAGTGGTCATACAACCCCTTACTTATCATCCTCACCCACTCATCCCAATGTGGATGATGAATGATGTATTGCATAGTCATGGTATCCTCCCTTTGTAGAATACCATCCTCCCCAAACTGATGAAGAACTTTTCACTCCAGGAAATATTGAAGTGCACCTCCAATGAGACCTCTCAATGAGATTTTGTTTTAACCAAAGGCCCTCCAAAACCAAAGAGGTTCTGGATCTGCTACAGGTAGAAGTTTCTCTTTGAGTTGTGAGATTCTCATTGAGAGTTTAAGCTACCTTCAGAATGAGTGAAGCTACCTTCAGAATGCTCCAAGAATAATGGGGCCCCTTCATTATCACTGCTACTAAGTGACAACGATGTAGATCTACATGGTAATACATATGCTGTCTCAAAGCAAGGTACAATGTTGATCTCATGACCAATCATTGTACATAGAATCATGCTCCTCCCATTTTCTGAAACTCTACACTTCAACTCAAAGGGTTGAATGTAGTCCATCAATGAAAAACTGGGATAGCTTTTCATCTCCTCAATTAGATCAAAAGTCCTCTGCTCTGTGATAGTTTTCTTCTTAAAATCATCATTTTGTTCTAACCCTTGGTTATGCATTGGCCCTGATGGAATGTCCTCATAAGTTCCAATAAGATATATTGAAACAATATGTGATGAATATGTATGCATATCTTAGATCAACTAATGTGTGGGAACCTCTTGCAAGAACACGAGAGTTCCTCCAACCGGGACAATGGTGTCTCCAACTGCTGGTAAGAGTGATGTCTACTCTTCTACCATTTTACCAGCGTTGAAATATTCCTCCTCTTCCTCATGCATCTCCTAAATCATGCATGGGACTCTATGTGTCAAGAGCTCAAGACTATCTTGCAAAGTTTCAAGTGTCTCTTCTCCAGATGCAAGTACTTCTACAGCTGGTGGTGAATGTAGTGACCCCTTGTCCAGAGTGACAAGATTGATATCCTCCTTTGTTTCCTTAGGAAATGTCTCTTTGTGACACATATCTGGTTTTCTCACATCAAAATTCTTTCTCAATTTATGAAATAAATATGAATATTCAGTCACCTTTGCATGCTCCATGTGACCAAACCACCAATCATTGGCTTCACGTAGAAGATGAAGTGCTGCAATTTCGACAACCTCTTTTTCAGCCACAGGATGTAGCCTGAAAAATGTATCTAAATTTTCCGTCCATGCCGTGACATTGCTTGGGGAATATCCATCAAATGTTGGAAAACAAAATCTATTGTGCCTCTTTTTTCTATTGCTTCTATAGGATGTTATTTCTTCCTTGAGTACAAAGAACTCTTGGAGAGTTAGACTGTCTTTGAATGCTCTAGACTATGCTTTGTACTCTTCAAGATATAGACTAAGAGTCTCATGAGTCTCAGATTCTTTTCTTTCTTCTTTTCTATACCATTCACCTTCTTCAAAGAAAGTGGGCATAATAGATTTATGAGGAGATCTATGATTCTCTAGTTTTCCTTTTTGCTGATAGGAAGTGCTTGGACCTTCCTCATCAAATCTTCTTCTTGGATCCTACTTTTGCCTTTCTCTCTTCATTTGATTGACCTCTTTGGAGAGATATTGCATGGATCTAAAGAGAGGAGTGGAAAAAATACAGTCCTCCTTCATGATAGATCTCATCTATCTGCTTCTTCTTTTGATGCAAAAGATGAAGTGTCCACAAGCTGAGCCAAAGATCATGTTATGATACCACTGTAATATCCCAGAAGGGAGAATGCAGTAATATTGAAACAAAATATAAGAACTGCAACTAAGTAAACAATAAATCTAAAGATAACATCAGAATATACAGAAAAGCTGAGCCTTTTTATTATGTGGAGAATATTCAATTACACAATGTACAAAAGGTGAGGGAATCTAGCCAAAGAGATGGCCTAGAATCACCCTGCAAACATGCCACAAATAGCACTGCGTAACTAGTGAGCTTACAGGAAGAAATACTTTGTTGTCCCTTTTTTTGCTGATGTACATAAAGCTGCTTCAAAAGAAAATTCAAATATATGGAGCTCAGGAGCTCTGATGATGCCAAGATTCAAGAGCTAGCCAATGTGATGGGAACCCAAGATAACCCAGAAAGGATTTTCCAGATCTACAACTTTGGAAAATCACCCTCCTAGGGTTTGATCCTTTGACTGCTGGGTTATTCAAATATGAAGCTAGATATGATCCAAACATGGCTGCAATATGTTGTACAAACAAATCTGAGCTTTGAGGGCTAATCCCTCCTTTATATCTACAAGCTAGGAGCTTGAGATCTTGTCTCCTCTTCTTCCTCCTTCAAGTTGCAGCAACTAAATATGTAGCTGCTACAGAAAATGTGCTATACAAGAGGGAGAGGCTCTATGTCTGATGAAATGTGTTGCAATAAGCTCCAGTATGATGGAAATGGTGATGGCAAGGTGAGGGGATGATCCCTCACTAGATTACTAGCTGAAATAATAGTAACCTCCTTCCTCCTTTGGATCTGCAATGATGGAATGCGCAAACCTTGATGGGATTGATGCTGATAGGAGGTTAATAATGTTTGTCCTGATGCCAAATCTGAAATGAAGCCCTGGGAATGCTGATATTTAAGCCCAAGGTGATAGGAATAATCCTACACCGGTTCTCCAGCTGAAATACTGAAGACAACCTCCACCTCCCAACTAATCTTCAGAAATTGTGTAATTCCTAAAGGTAGATGTTTTGCAAAGAATGGAAATGATACGTGGCACCAAAGCCTGATGTAGAATGAAGTAAAACCCTCTTCCAAGAGCTACTCAATGAAAGAAGTGGGATTATCGACCAGGAACACCCAGTGCTAAAAAACACTTGCAATCTTAGCTAAACAGCCAAAGAAAGCATGGAACGTCAACTGACAATTCCAGATCTAAACAAACCCTTACATGAATAACCAAAATCATGCCCTCCAATGTGCCTTCACCTTCATTATATAGATATGAGCCTTCCATAGCCTAGGCTCACTCCAAAACTGCATTGTACATGTGGACATAAGTCTCCATGGTTGACTGTGCTATTTATCCATGTCCTCCATCATGTTCACATGGGGTGATCACCCTCTCCATCATGTGTGCATTAAATGCATCACTTCCTCCACTATCTTATCATAAGTGTGTTATGATCTTCTTTGAATCCACTATGATCTTAGTTGACCTTATCAAAGATCCTCATGATTTTGCATTTAAGATCCATGATCTTATTTGACTGTTTCATCCTCCATAATCTATCTCATAAATGAGACATGATCTTCATTAATGGAGCTGCTCTACTACTCCATGATTTTAGATCTAGATCTAGAATATCCACATACACACATAAAAAGTGGATTTTATTCATCTTTGAGGATTATGGGTCCCTCCACCCTTTTATTTACTTAATTAATTAAGTTTATTAAGAAATTTAATATTCCAAATATCATGTGAAAATTTGGGAATATTACAAGTGAGGCACACTTCACGGCTTCAAAAACATCCAAGGCTACCCAAGTGATCTACGAATATTTCGTCTATTTCCATGCATGCATTGAAATTATTAGAAGTAACCATGCATAATGAAATGGAGTACCTTTCTCCTAAGCCTCACAAAGTTCATCTAGAAACTCTTTGCATAGGTATGCGGCCCAGTTGTACTAAACCCCATTAGCGCATTGTGCAGCTAATGAAACCATCGATGCAGGGACTTCATTAGCCTGATACTTCATCATGATATTTCTAGCCAATATATGTGCTGCGAAGCGAACTCCCTGGTCATTGATCGAGCTGATATTATATCCTCACTTCCCTTTTGTCAGTCCAAACTTTTTCTTCATGTTTTCTACTACGGCTCTGTCCTGATCTTTCCCAACAAAATCCTCTGCGGGGTTCATCCCTTGATAAGGCAGTCCTATGATTATCCATATCAACGGGTCTATAGGGATTCTCTTCCCCATCCACAGGAATCCATCGTGCACCGATACGAGGAGTTTTCTTGCAGAATTTGTGATTCCTGGACTTCTGTCGAAGTGTGGCACATTCAACATGTTCAATATACTTGACCGCGCCAACCTAGCCGCCCACTGCTACGGTTATAACCTCGTCACACCACTCTTAGGGTAGTGTACTTGTTTTAAGTATTTGTTTGGTGTGAATAGTGAGTATTTATTTATGTCATTGAAATTTTTTTCCATGAACTTGAGCTGCAAAATCTTCCCAAGGTCTTCTCCAAAAAATCGCACTGATTCTGGCAATAAAGGTGTGAAGGTTCTATTTCGAGTCTGTCACTAGTTTTGCATTCATTTTCCTTGGTGGGATATATGGTGGGAGAGGTGACATAAACGTTGCACCATCCATTTCCATTTTCTCTTGCTCTTCTTCTTCCTCGTTATCTCTCATCTGTCTGGGTTCTTACTGAGGCTCAACATGTTTATTTTCTTGTTTCTTATTCGATATTTTCTCTTTGTTCATTTTCTTTAGTGGGGATCTCCATTCCGTGTACGATGTTGCTTTTGCGGGTTATGATGCTATTTCAGGAATATCAGATGATGCTTCAGGTGTATCATATGTTGCTATAGCTGCTTCCATGATTCTTTCTAAGCCCTTATCACTGAATATATGAATTAAATCCTCAAGATTCATATGACAATGCAAATTTATGCAAAGTCTCCACAGTAGAAATATTCGAATTTTTAAGACAAAAAAGTGCCAAATATGGGTGGGACGCGAATTTTTATAACAAATCTAAATATCTAACCCCATCATTAGCTCTGATTGTGTTCATTAATTGCATATCTATCGCTATATCTAATCGATCTATCGTCATATATGCATATTTCCGCGTATTTCAATGACAAATTTCCATTTTAACAGTCATATTTTTTTGGTGAGCTTCAATGAATCCCATATTGCAGTGAAAAACCACTCTTACATCGAGGCTTCCTGCATTGAAGCTCTCTCTGCAGCGTAGTTTAAAGTCCAGTTCCCACTTTCAACTTCAGGTGGCACTAAGACTTTTCTCCTTTCTTCAGAGCTAAGTTGTAGGGGCAGGGTTGTCCATGTACAACTTCAACCTACTTCCATTTATTCTTCCTTGAAGCAATTCTCCATTTAACTTTTCTAATTTAAATTCACCTCCATTAGTAATATGCTTGATAATGTATGGGCCCAACCAATGCATCTTGAGTTTTCCTGAAAATTTTATAAACTTACTGTCATAAAGGAGAACAAGGTATCCTACATATAACTTCTTCTTCTTAATATTTCTATCATGCCAGGCCTTTTCTCTTGCTTTATGTAACTACTAATGGAATTCTTCTATAAATCTATCTTCCTCCAAAGCAAGCAACCATGGCACCCTTTCCTCCATTATATCAGGGTTGGCCATACATATAAAAGTTGCAATCCTCAAGCTAGGTACAATGTATTCCATGGGAATCACATCTTCTTACCCATAAACTAACCTGAAGGATGTATAACCTGTTAAATTCTTACATGTGGTCCTATAAGCCCATAACACTGCTAGAATTCTAAGGTCCCAGTCATCTATATTCACATTGCATACCTTAGTAAGTGCATTCTCCAAAATCTTATTAAATGCTTCAACTGTTCCATTTTCCTGAGGGTGATAAGGGGTACTCTTCTGAAGATAAAATTACATTAGGGGAATTTTGAGCTCTAAAATGGGCCTCCTAAGGAAATTATAAAATAATAGTGGAAATAATAAAATAAGATTAGATTGCATCATCAAATTTTAAAGGGAAAAAAGGAAAAACTATTTTTTCAACTTATCTCCCTATGGGTTAACTCAAATTTCAAGAAGAAACACTCATTGGATGCAGAATTTGATTCCTCATCCAAGGATTACCCATGTGTCATACTTTCGATGAAACTTGCAACACAAAAAATGATAAATACATGCAAAAATGTGATTGCAATCACATTTTTTCATGTATTTCTCATTTTTCATGTAGTAGGGTCCATCGAAAGTATGCAACATGGGTATTCCTTGGATGAGGAATTAAATTTTTCTTCCAACGAGTAATCCTGCTCAAAATTTGAGTAAAACCTTAGGGAGATAAGTTGAAAATAGAAGTTGAAAATGTAGTTTTATTATTTTATTATTTTTTAATCGTTTTACCTTTTTACCCCAAAAATGGTGAATCATCCCCCTTGGTTGACATCATCATCTTGAATCCTATTGGTTCTTATAAAGTTTATTTTGGTTGTACATTTTTATTAGGAGGCCCATTTTAGACCTCAAAAGTTCTCTAATCAAATTCCTTAGTCAATGCTTCAATAGTCTTATTTAGGAAGTGTGAACCTTGGTCACTCATCAAAATCTTCGGACATCCAGATTTAGACACTATGTACTCAAAAATAAGCTTTGTAGCAGTCTTTGTGATGTAGTCCCTTATTGTTTGTACTTCATCCCATCTTATCAAGTAATCAGTTGACGTAGTTATGTACCTTGCACCAATCCTATTTCCAGGTGGGTTTATTGGTCCAACAAAAGGCTGTAATGTAACTTATGGTACCAACTGCATCTTATATATTCTGGAAGGCTTCCCTGTTCTTTGAAACACATCACATGCTCGACAATACTACTTCGCATCTTTATGTAGTGTAGGCAACCACAATACTGCTCTCAAAGTCTTTTGCGTAGTATATTCTCTTGCATAGTGTCCTCCAGCTCTGCCCCCATGGGCTTCTACTAGAATCATCTTTCTTTCATGTTCAAGAAAATATTTGCATAGTATCTTATCGGGTCCCATGTTATATAATTGTCCTGCTATTCATGAAAATTCAGTTGCCTTAACCACTAATTATTTCTTTTGCTGCATAGTATATTCTAAAGTAGCCATTCTTGTGGTCAAAAACTGAATGATATCTGAGAAATGGTCATCTGTCACTCATTGTAACTATTTGCGCATGAGGGATATTATCCTCTATGTTGGTTAGTTATTCCCTAGTTTCTAGTCTTGACAGATGGTCAGGTCCTGGATTCAGTCTCCCTGGTTTAACAATGATCTCAAAGTAATATTCCTGGAATAACAATAACCATCTGCAGATATTTCCTCCTAAGACATGCTTATTAACCAAATACATTAGAGAAGAATGATCTGTAAAATTTTTAAAGTGTGACTCCAACCAATAGTGTCTAAAATTATGCAAAGAATACACCATGGCCAGTCCTTCCCTTTTTGTAGTGGTGTAATTCTTTTCTGCTTTAGATAAATTTCTACTTGCAAAAGCTATAGGATGATCAATGTCTCTTGCACCAGGTTGTGCCAATACCACTCCCAAAGATATACAAGAAACATCCACATGGACATGGAATTCCTTATTCCAATCATGGAACACTAGTATAGGTGCAGCTGCCATTTTTTATTTCAATATGTCAAGCCTCTTTTAAGATTATTCGTTCTACTAGAAAGTTACATCCTTATTAAAAAATTTCTCCATAGACACAGTGATCTAAGCATATCCCTTAATGAACTTCATGTAATACCCAGTATGTCCCAACGTAGTGCGAAGTTGTACTCTTACTATCTTGGGTGGAGGAAAGTTCACAATGATAGCAATCTTAGTAGGATCCACCATTAGTCCTTTCTTACAGATAATATGTCCCAAAAATATGCTAAAGGGTACACAAAATATGCACTTCTTTAGGTTCAAAAGAGATCTGATATTTTCTACATGTGTCGAGAATAATTCTTAAACTTCCAACAATTTTTCTCAAAAATCCAAATATTGTCCAATCATCAAAGTATACCTCTAGAAACTTGTGGATGTATTCCTTAAAAGCTGAGACCACCACCCTGGAAAATATAGCCGGGGATTTTTTTTTAATCCAAAAGGCATTACTATGTATTGACATGAGCCCCATTCTGTAGCAAATGTTTAATCCAAAAGGCATTACTATGTATTGATATGAACCCCATTCTGTATCAAATGTGGTCTTATGCCTATCTTCAGATGTAATCATAATATGATGATAACCTGAGAATCCATTTGTAACCTCCTACATTTTCTAACACTTCATTTGTGAAAGGAGTAGGGAAGGGATCATGTAAACACACATCATTCAACTTTCTCATATCAACACAAATACTAATATCTCCTCGAGTCTTCTTCTCTTCCACCACCATGGGAATCACTCATTCTAATTCTTCTATAGGTTCAATAATTCCTGCTGCTATCATCTTATCAAGCTCTACTTTCACTTTCTCCTTATATTTCAGGTTCATTCTATAAGGTCTTTGTTTGACTGGCTTCGCATCAGGATTAAGGGGAATCTTCATGACTCCTAGATCTCCTATTATACCCTACATCTCTTAAAACTTGGTGGGAAATAGTTCTTGATATTCATGAAGTAACTCTATAAATTTACTGATTATATCCTCATCCTATTATTCTCCTTGGGTTCCTTCTCTGATCCTATGTTTACCTTCTTGATCTTCAGTGGCTTCGTTATGTCGGTATCTCTGGCTCAGGTCCAGTTACTTCATGACATCCTTATAACTCGATTATGTCGATGTTGTGAGGATCTTATTCTTCATCCGTGGTAAGGTTAAAACACTCCAGTGCATTTTCTATCTGCGCGGCCCAATCATGTTGTTTCCATGCCAGTGGGGTGACATTATCAAAGATCCTCTTCCTGACTTTCTGAAGGGCCAAATCTATGTATGGGAAATCGTCCTCAAAACTGAATGTTAATATAAAGCCTGTTTAGTCAATTTGATGTCTCAAATTTCTATCATGAATTATCGACCGAGGTTAGTAATTTGATGAAGTGAGATGCACTATATGTGCTTAGGTAACCTTGTTCTCTTACTTCGTTGTGTATGTTTATGTTGTTTTTGGGGATTTTGTATCTTATGTCTAAAATTAATCTAAGGGTTGAAATCTCTTAATGCTAGTGAATAGTCAAATCTAAATGAATTTTAATGACGAAAACTAATTCTTAAACAAGGAAGAAAAGGAAATATTATTTTTATTCTAAAGAAATAAATTGAATTACAAACTATTTTTAATGTAATATGAAATCTAAAATAAGGAAGAAAATGAAATGTTCATTAACTAATCTAAATTGCATAAAAATGAATCTAACTTTAAATGATGTTAGTAGGCTGGAAAAACATCTATGAAAAATATTTAACTAGTTTAAAACAGAGCATTAGTCTAGATCTAATTGCATTCAAATGACAAGATGAAATCATTTCCTATCTTATCCACTGAAAGCTTCTAACCTTATGAAAACAAAGCACAATTATAATTTAATTCTATATTAACTTAATCTAATTCTATTCCATGGATTGAAAACACAAATCCTATTATTAAGAATTGAAATGACATTGATGAATTGAAATTGACAGCAAGTACAAAGCATGAAACTATGACTGCTGTGTGACCGAATACCAAATCTAGTCCAATTGGAAAATGACATAGCCACTCTCTTGAGATGACTTAGGGAGCACAAGATTACACAGCTAATTGGAAATTTAATCTAAGAAATAATTCATGAAATATTTCAAGAAAACAGTAAGCAAATTAAGCTATGAATTGACAAGAAATTAACTATGAAAACAATGTGAATTTAACTATGAATTGACAAGAACAGTGTTAAGTCCCTATATTAATAATGTAGTCCCTTATTATGTCAGTGTAGCCCCCCTTATTGTTATTGTTGTACCCATGTAACCCCCATATTGTTATTATTGTGCCCTTACATTATTATTGTTAGGTCGGCTTGGATTACATTGTGGCCCCACTAGGATTACATTGTGGCCCCATGGACTCCTATATATAGAAAGGAGGTTTTGTCATTTGTATCATCCAAGAATTGTTCATTCATGTAATGTATTGGAGGTTGCCCCATTGAAGTGGCTCATTTCTAAGACGTTGATATCTCTTTTCTTCCATTTTTGGAGCTGGTTTCACAACATTTGATATCAGAGCTTTGGATTCTAGGGTTTCGCTGCTCCAAACAGGTCATCGTGGAATTTTCTCTATAACTTTTTTTCTACGAAGGCTCAGAAGCTGAAATTTTTAGAGTGCAAATCCAAAAGCTTGAGGAAAATCTTCGCAAAATTTCAGAGCTTGGTTCGCAATATTTTCAGAGATATGATCTGTTTAAGTTAGGGCTTTTTGCAGGCTCCTGAATTTCACTTAACAAGGTCATCGCGGAAGTTTCGCTATAATTTTTTTCTACAAAGTTTCAGAAGATGAAATATTTAGAAAGTGAAGATTAAATCTTGAGAAACATCTTCGCAAAATTTCAGAGCTTGGTTCGCAATTTTTTTGGAGATATGATCTGTGGAAGTTAGGTCTTTTTCAGGCTCCCGAATTTCATTTCAAAGAGGTGATCGTGAGAAAATATTCATAACTCTCTCTCAGAGCATCAAATTAGAATTCTGTAAAAAGTGGCTAGAAATACACGGACTTTGGTTTCCTTTCTATCAATTTCAGAGTTGAAAGAGGAAACAGTGACACGTGGCAAGTCGTACAGTTTCTCTCTACTGAACCAGTCCATAATTAGGTCATCGTAGGATATTGGGCACAAATTTGTCTTCAAGAATCCAAATTAGGTAAGACCTATGGAATTCGAAAGAGAATTTAGAGGGCTATCTTAGTGACAAATTTTAGATATTTAAGATTTTAAATTACAGAGATAATTCAGTTTCAATATAGAGATCCTCAAAAGCAAGAAAAATGTGTGTATTTGGTTTTTAAAATTGCAAAACGTTTTTTTGAAAAAGTAGTTTGAAGTGATTCCAAGGGCATATTTTAGAATTTTTATCAGTATTGGGTTCTATAATGCCTCGAAAAAATAATTCCATACCCATTAAGCCCTCAAAAATCTATACTATGACGCATGAAGAGGAAGAATCGCAGTATGAGATATCAAAATTACGGTACCAAGTGCAACAAATTTCGATCTTACGAAGAGCAACCAAAGATGACATAGATGGTTTAAAAGTAGAAATGGAGGCTAATTTGGATGGTTTTAAGGATAAAATAATAGCTAATATGGATGATACATTACTGGAAGATCACATTGAGCATCAACAACAAGTTCTCCAACTCTCAAAGGATAACCTAACTTTGGTGCAGAATCTAATGAAACAACAAGAAGATCAACATCACATCGAAATAAGTTATGAAGAAGTCACAGAAACAAGAAATCGACAAGTACAATCAATTTCAAAGTATCTCAGCAAGTGGAAGAACTTTCCTGTAGAAGATTCCACATGGGAGGATGAGAATTTTATACAGAAGCATCAAGAAATAATCAAGCATTGAGGACAACACTTGTTTGAAGGAGAGGGGCATGTTAGGTCTCTATATTACTAGTATAGTCCCTTATTGTTGTTAGTGGAACCCCCTTATTGTTATTATTGTACCACTGTAATCCCCATATTTCTATTATTGTGCCCTTACATTATTATTTTTAGGTTGGCTAGGATTACATTGTGGCCCCATGGACTCCTATATATAGAAAGGAGGTTTTTTCATTTGTATCATCCAAGAATTGTTCATTCATGTAATGTATTGGAGGTTGCCCCCTCGAAGTGGCTCATTTATAAGGCATTGATATCTCTTTTCTTCTATTTTTGGAGCTGGTTTCACAACAAACAGAAATAATGATTCAACAGGAAATTAAATAACAAAATTCAAACTACAAAACAACTAAAAACCTCTTTTCTGTGTAGGGGCCCTCTGCAATAGAATGAGTCGAAAATCTAATGGACTACATGCACATCAAAGGATCTAGAACAGGTCTTCTTATTATCAAAAATATAATTTCAAAGGCGTACAACGAATTATCAAAAATTAGGATTGTTTCTGGTTTCAAAACGACCGATATTTAAACAAGTTTCAGATTCAACTGTTTGAGGCGTTTCCGCTTACATATAACAACTAGAAATAAAATTTAGAAGTATAGACAAAAGAAAATTCTTAGTGGCTGTCTCTCGATTTTCTACGTCAGAGCAAATCGAGAGTATCTCGTTTGTAGATCATGCTCCTTGACCATCCTTGACCGCAAGCATAGGCACATTTTCTTTTCGAATTCGAACAGGTGGATGGGATACGATCCATGTGTGGATCATTCCAGAGATTCCCATATGACCCATTCCTTTATTTTCTTCTCAAAACCTTTCAAACCATAACAATAGTTGCAGAATTTCATACATACTATAGCTAGTTACAAAAATTCATTTGAATAATAAGAAACATTATGATATAAAGTAGAGATAATTAAATTCTTTCTTTGGTATGGAATATGTCAATTATCATTGATTGGAGTCATGAATTGGTGAAAAAGGAAGGAAGAAATGATGAAAAAGGGTGTCAAAGCAAGAACAGTTTTGAGGTTCAACAAATCCATCAACCATGTCTTCCCAGTTCTCAGTACCATGTCGAAGCTCTGTTTCTAGGTACCAGTTCTTAGGGATTGTCTCTAATGTATGAATGAATCAATGTACCCATTCTTGTTGTGGAATCTCCTTCCATGTTGAAGTGCATAGATGGATACGCTTCCTAGGATTAGTTTGACCATCATATTTTATCTCCATCTCTATTTCTATCTGTCCAAACCTTATCCACATTAGTCTTCGACATTCCTGCCAACCTCCTATATTCTTCTTATGTACATTCCATCATCTTGCAGGGGTATATTTCAGGGCTATATCCAAGGCCGACAACCTTTTATTTTCTGGAAATTTTATTTCATAATAATTAATAAAAGTATTCACATCACCTAAGCCATCATAAGAAGGCAAGTTACATACCTCAGATATCACATAGCAAAATGATTTGGTAATTCATAAACAACGACTTGTAGATACTTCATGCAACCTATTCTTCCATTTCTGCAACTCTTCTTCCGAGTCTAAGGTGCAAGAACTATCATGCTCCAAACTCAAATTGACCTTTGTAGTAGGGTTAACCCAATCTTGTTCCTCTGCGATCATTTGATAGATATTGTCTATGCCAGCTACACAATATTATTATTTGACTGGTTCTATGTATATTACTCCTTGTGATGGATCCAAGGGAACAATTACTATCACATTATTTCCTTCAAATATTATTTGCCTCTTCTTAAGATTAATTGTGACCATATTGTCAAATTTCTGGTCGAGCCCAAGAAACGTAGGATAAGGGTAACTGTCATCGATGATCTCTATCAATTGAAAATCAGCATTAGTGAAAAATCCTTCAATATCAATTGTGACACCTGTAGTATTCCCATAGGGAAGATATTTTGTTGATTTTCCATCTTTAACTAAATAACAGTGACCATTGTAGCTTCACCTTACCCATTAATTCCCATGTCTTCTTCGTCAAGACATTAACATCAGATCCCATATCCAAAATAATGTGATCCATATCTACTATCCTATTTGCGCACTGATCCTCATTTATCTTCTGGTTCTCTTATGTCTATGTAAATTATTGACTTCGCACATCTCACTTCGCGATTTTTATTTTGATGCACAGGAATCTATCAAATCCTGCAAACCTTCTACAACCTTGTGATATATTAAAATTCTTACTTGATTTGTTGAATCCTGGTCTTGTGTCAGAACCTCATTCTGTGTCGAAGCTTATGACACGTCGTAATTACTTTTCTAATCGGGCTTTGGTTGTGCACTAGAGGTTGAAACTATAACATCCATAAAACTTTGTTTTGATTCCATAAATAATTATTTCTCTTTCCAAATATAAAAAACGATATATTTATTAGCAATAGTTTTGATCCATGCACTTCCAAATTCTTTCTTTTCATCTGCTTTATCACTACTGGTTGCGGCTCCACTTCTAATGACAACACTAACTCAAGGTTCACCAATCCTTCTTTTAGCAGTCATCATTTGAATATTCTGTGTTGGATGTTGATTCCTATTTTCTTGCATCTTCACCATAATTACAAGACATTCTTCAATTACATGGTTAAATTATTTACAATGCTTACATGTCGTTGTGGGGTTCTTCCAGTCTCTCGTAAAATGACTTGGCTGGCCGCAGTTATAGAAAATTATTTGTCCACATCCTCGACCAGCTCCACCACCTCGACCTCTTCCTTGGTAAACTCCTTGACCAGTACCGCACTGCCCATTTTCCTCATGTTCATGCTCTTTTGCTTGCATTCTATAAGTGTCAGCACTGTTCTCCATCATTAGGTCGTTAGCCTGACAATTATTCTCATCGTGTCCTACTGATTTACAGAACTTGCAATATAGGTTCCTTAAAGTCTGTACATATTTTTGTAACAAGTAACAGTAATATGAACAATTTTTGCCTCTAGCCTTACATATTTCACACCATAGGCTAGATCCTACATTCAAGGGATTTGTTTCCCCACTAGCCCTGTAATCCCTAAAGATAGGGCACTATTCTTTAGAATGTCCCTCTGATCTGCACTTCGTACACCATACTTCTTCTCTAACTCCTTTGATTTTCTTGATGGCTTGTATCTGTAGGGTTAGGTCCACCAGCTAATTTTGAATTTGTTGCATATCCACATTAGTATCTCCTATAGGTGAAGCTTCCAATTTCATTGCAATCTCTAGGGCTTCGACTTGAGTTCCTATATTTTTTTCCATTAATGACAATATTATATGTGGTAGTAGCGCAACTATAAACCATTCTTGATGTTGCTGCAGAGCTATGTCGAAGCTTACCAGATCCAATAACAACTTAAATCTCTGATCAAATTCCCAAAAAGTGTAATGTTCCCAAATGGGGAAAGCAACAATATAACACATAAGACTGGAAATATGCAGAAATATAAATAGATCAAAGAATGATACAACCATAAATCCATTCCATTATGATTATAACAGAAAAATAGGTACAAGATCTTGAGGAAAAGATCACTAAAGATTGGGCTAACAAGCCTCCCATGAGCACATACACCTAAATCTGAAATGTTGCTAATACAATATGTGTTGGAATGTCAAAATTGCACTTTATAAGAGAGAATAGCAACCGAAAGATAGAAAAACATATTTTTTCTGATATAATGCTCCAAAAATGCTAAGACTAGAGATCCATGCTCAAAAACAGATTTCCAGGACAACCCAGAAAAGGTTTCCAGAAATACACACTATACAAAAATAGCATATTTGGCCATAGGGATGAATAATCTCTGCAACTGAATCACTGATAGGAGGTGGATGATCATAAATATCCAATATATCTCCTAAATGAAGGGCTGATCCCCTCAAAGGAAACACGACTCCTCCAAATAGGGCAATAAACCCATTGCTACAACTGCTCTCTAAAATAGCGTAGTCCTTGAGGGAAACTATGTTGTAGCTGATGATATCTACTTGGCCTAATGCAAAAATATAAAATGAGGGACAAAGAACTTCCTCACAAGATTATATATGAAGGGATGATTCCTCCAATAGAAAACTAGCTCAGAAATTGGAGATATCTCTCCTCCACTGCTGCACCCCTACAACACAACCCAATTCTAAACAGAACTGCATTGTAGATGAGACTGAAGCTTGGAAAAATTCCAGATAGTGGTAATGTAGCTCAAGATAACCTCTCCTGAGTAGGCACTCTAAGTCCCCCAAGGATGAGGGTGGGATTTCCGCTCGGAAACACCCTCGTGCTAAATAGCACAACAAACCCTGCTAAACAACAAAAGCATGCACAGAAATGTCACATGACAAATCCAGATCTAAAAATATCAAAAACAATAATACAAATCCATGTTTTCTAATGCTTCCATCCTCTTCCTTTTATGCTTGGTGAGCTTCCTCACCTTGGGTCCCACTCATTAAAGGATTTACTCTCATGCAAACACTCCTCCTAAATGATTGCGGTGTCCTCCATTAATCCTCCATGATCTCCATAACAACGTTGTTGATCTAGTAAAATTGACCTAGTCCACATGCTCTAGCCGGTTTTCACACCTTAGGGTGCTTTATTAAGCTGAAATTATGATCCACTTTCACATGAGAAGTGGTTTTATTCTTCATAAAGAGATTTATGGGCCTCCCTACCCACTTATTCACCTATGTAAGTGACAAAAAAAGACTTTAATATTCCAATTAGCTGCAAGATAATTTAGGAATATTACAGTCCTCCCCTCCAAAAAGTTTCTTGTCCTCAAGAAACTACAAGGATACTACAAAACCTCCAATGGATATGTCTCCTCCCAAGTATACAAGTTAGCCTTTGGTAGATAAACCAAATAGCTCTCATCATGAAGAAGTGGGAGATACATGGAAAAAGTTATATGTTGTCCATCGGCCTCCTCAAGGCATGAGATATGGTAAGTGCGGGGTGCCTCAATTCCAATTAGAAAATCCAATCTCCATGCTATCATCCAAACAAAATGAGCCATCCTTGGTAGCTCATAGAAACAATCACCAATCCCCTACTTATGCAATGTATAGGGGCTGCATGGCTAAAAATGAGAGATCAAGATATGCAATTCACGGTGTCTCTCTCTGTATTTATGATAAATATGGAGCTGTTGATATTGGGATTCAAGAATATACTCCTCAGGAAGCCAAAAGGTACTTAGAAACTCATGATCCCACTCTTTGGTTCTATGAACCTCTCTTGCCCACTCCAACCCACATATAGTGAATATAATGTCATCACCATAAGGGCTCCAAAAGAAAAATGGACTATGTGTCATATAACATGTTGGATGGTGACAATAGTCCCTCAAGTGAGACCAATGCTTTTCTGCCTCTATCTGTCTCAAAACATCATATGATAAGTGGCCATCCAACCACTTGCTTGCTGCCATAATCTTCTCAAAAGCTTGAAAATAGTGAAGGAAATTAGGTGTTAACTTAATATGAGCCAAGAAAAACATGTCTTGCCCAAAGTCCTCTATAAAGTGGTAATCCCCATCACTAAATGTAGTCCCAAAAGGACCATGCAATCCAAAGAGAGGCTTTCTCTCTTTTGTGGAGCAATGTACTGCAAATGTATGGTAAAGGAATGTATATACATTGTTATTTGATCAATAATAATCAAAGCACAATCTTTACCATATATTGTAGACAAGTTGGTGAAGAGGTCCATAGATGAGCCTTCCCATCTCTTCATCAAAAGGGGAAGTGAATAAAACAACCTTGCAAGGTGGCTGCTTTCCTCCTCATACATCAAACAAGCTACATATATCTAGATATGTTGGTGCACATCTTCTTTGAGATCCTCCCAATAGAATCCCTCCATGGTGGTGTGATAAGACTCAATGGAGTCTACATGTCCTGGAAAGAGTGCCTCATATGTTGCATGTAGAATCTCCTTCTTGAGCTTGGAGTCTCTAGTCAAGTAGATCTAATCATGGAAATAAATGAATCCATCAACCACTCTATATCTTCTATCTATCACTTTTCCATCAATAACCTTACATGTGAAGAGGTTCTTGGAATACTCCACCAATAGTTGGGACTCCCAATATGGATCTATGCTTCCCAATAATGACAGCACTGTAGAAATCTGGAATGAAGCACCTGTCATATCATAGCTCTCCTCTTTGACATGCTCAATGCCAAAGCCACATGTTGGAGTAATGTTACCCCACTTTTTCTGCCTCCCTTGCAGCTGATCTTGTCCAAGACAAGATTAAAGTACATGGAGGTCAAACTCCTCTTGGAAGGTATTTCCCATCCAAAACTTCCATAGTTTGGCCAATGCATGCAAGAGTGTCAATAACCTCTTGTCATATTCAGAAATATTCCTTACGTGTGGAAGTATCATTTTCTGCTACAAGACTATGGAGTAGCCCTTTGACACCATGTTCATGTCATCATATATTCCTGAATCATCATCTTTTAGCACAAATAGCCGAGTGGGAGATGGCAATATCCATATCAGAAAATTTTTCACCCCTCCTTTGAACCCATCAAAGGTTCTCTGCGCTGTGCTAGCTCCTCCCAAGGCTCCTTCCTTAGCCAAGTCTATCAATGGTGCATCATGTTGAGAGAACTCTTTGATCATCTTCTAATCAGGGGGTCTCCCTGGTGGAATGCCTCCATGTAATGAAACATCAAGGCCTAGAGCAGGTTGTAAATGTGAGTGGATTTATTTGTCCCTGCTCTCACTACGCAAATCATCCTCCTGCCTTTGTGCATAAACCTCTTGAAAAGGATGGGTGTGTATGTTCCCAATCACTTTATGCTGGCCCTCCTTCTCATCTTCTCCTACCTTTTGCAAGATCTCACATTCTAAGGTGTTTTCTTCAAATGTAATCAGTCCATGTACACCCAACATCTCATTGGTGTCAAAATTCTTGATCACAAGGGAATGATCTATTATAGTGTGTATCCCCAAGACTATATCCAATGTTGGAACACATTTCCTCCATTGTTTTGTCTCATTTCCTATCAACATAGACACATGATACTCCTGATCTTCATTTGTAAGATCCTTTGGAACTTCTTGCAAAGATACAAGAGCTCCTCTAGTTGAACCAATTGCTTCATCTCCATCTCCAAATAATGGTGGATCTCCTCCTGTTATTACAATGTTGGAGGATATTTCTAGCTATTATTCTTCCTTCTCCTCATCATTGGAGAATACCTCATCATTAAGAGATCCTTTGGCTTGACCTCTTCTTGAAGGAGGAATCTTCATCTATTATTCTTGAAAAAAAAGTTCTTGCTGAAGTGGGGATTTTACCCTTGGAAAAGCATGTTGCAGATCTTTAACCCTCAACAATGTTTTGAACTGGATTTGGTTTCATGGATCCTTCCAAATCATGCAAAGGTTCTGATTTCTTGGGCTTGGTTAGCTCACCCAAGGAAGTTTCAAAATGTTTTAGATCATATCTTTTCACTAACCTCCTAGTGAACTTTACATAATTAGATATATTTTCATTATTTAATGAAGAAGATTCATAAGACCACCAGGCATAAGCCTTACCTTCAATATTCAACGCTGAAACTCTAATGAATTCCTCTTCTGAAACTTGATGCAGCAAAAAATATGTGTCTAGATCCTTTACCCAAGCCTTAGCTGTGCTACATGCACCCTCCTCTTCTATTGTGGTTACTGGGTCTTCTATATTCTTTGATTTGACAAAACCCTTGGAATTTTAGATGCTCCTTGAACCTTATAGACTGAGATTAATATTCTTGGAGATAGTCACCAAGAGTCTCCTCCTTTGGTGTTTCTCCTTCGTCTTCTTCTCTTGCCAAGAATGTAGGCATGATACCACGTTGTAGATATGATGGTGTAGCTGAATTCTGACACCCATAATGTGAAAATATAGAGTTTTCTCCATGTATAAGCCCTCTTGGAGAATCTCTATATCTCTCCATCTTCATCTCTTTGATGTCTCTATTAATGCCCTGCATAGTTTGAAGAAGAAGTCTTGAGAACTCCTTCCCTTTTATTTCACCTAATAATGGAATTTTTCCTTCATCTCTTCTGTAGATCTTCTCCTTCCTATGAGAAGCCTCTTTATATGACATAATGGCTGAAGTACACAGGCTGAGCCAAGATTATGCTCTGATACCACTATAATATTCCCAAATGGGGAAAGTAGCAATATAGCACATAAGACTGGAGATATGCAGAAATATAAATAGATCAAAGCATGAGACAACTATAGATACATTCCATTATTATTATAATAGAAAAATTAGGTATAAGACCTTGAGGAATATCTCACTCAAGATTGGGCTAACAAGCCTCCCATGAGCACATACACCTAAATCTGAAATGTTGCTAATACAATATGAGCTGGAATATCAAAATTGCGTTGTCTAAGAGAGAATAGCAGCTGAAATATAGAAAAATATATTTCTGCTGATATAATGCTCCAAAAATTCTAAGACTAGATATCCATGCTCCAAAACAGATTTCCAGGACAACCCAGAAAAGGTTTCTGGAAATACACACTACACAAAAATAGCAGATTTGGCCCTAGGGCTGAATAATATCTGCAACTGAATCACTGATAGGAGGTGGCTGATCTGAAATATGAAATGTATGATCCTCCTCCAATAGATCTCCTAAATGAAGGGCTGATCCCCTCAAAGGAAACACAGCCCCTCCAACTAGGGCAATAAACCCACTGCTGCAACTGCTCTCTAAAATAACGCAGTCCTTGAGGGAAACTATGCTGTAGCTGATTATAGCTACTTGGCAGGATGAAAAAATATGAAATGAGGCCCTGAGAAATTCCTCACAAGCTTAGAGATGAAAGGATTATACCTCCAATGGAAAACTAGCTCAGAAATTGGAGATCTCTCTCCTCCACTGCTACACCCTTGTAACACAACCCAACTCTAAGCAAAATTACCATGTATATGAGACTGAAGCTTGGCCAATTGTGAGATAGTGGTAATGTAGCTCAAGATAACCTCTCCTAAGTAGGAACTCTAAGTCCCCCAAGGATGAGGTTGGGATTTCCACTCGGAAACACCCTCGTGCTAAACAACACAACAAACCCTGCTAAACAACAAAAGCATGCACATAAATGTCACATGGAAAATCCAGATCTAAAAATATAAAAAAAAATAATACAAATCCATGTCTTCTAATGCTGCCATCCTCTTCCTTTTATGCTTGGTGATCTTCCTCACCCTGGGTCCCACTTATTAAAGGAGTTACTCTCATGCAAAGACTCCTCCTAAATGACTGCACTATCCTCCATTAATCCTCCATGATCTCCATAACAACGATGTTGATATGGTCAACATTGACCTAGTCCACATGCTCTAGCCCCTATTCACACTTTAGGGTGCTTTATTAAGTTGCAATGATGATCCACTTTCACATGAGAAGTAGTTTTATTCTTCATAAAGAGATTTATGGGTCTCCCTACCCACTTATTCACCTATCTAAGTGACAAAACAAAACTTTGATATTCCAATTAGCTGCAAGCTAATTTAGGAATATTAAAAAAAGACTCAGTAGGTTTCTGTTTGATCTCTTTCAACTCGATGATGCACTACGACTCATACTTTGTCTTCTTAAACTCTCTTACCAGTGTTGTTTTAATATCTGCAAATGTTATGTTATAATTATTTGAATACTTAATATACCATGTCAATGTTCTATCTCCCAATGTCATAAAGAGTTGCACTTTCTTAATATTCTCTTCATTGATCTACTTCGTTGTCCATACAACTTCACATAGAAACCAAAACTGTTCCAGATCCTCCAATCCAGTTCCTTTGAAAACAAGTAGCTTAATATCATCAAACATACCTCTTCTTGGGGGGGGGGGAGGGGGAGGGGGATGGGGGGTAGGAGGGGAAGGGGGAGAAGGAAAACCACAAACACCCTGGCTATTACTATATTATGGCTTCTACGAACTCTCGAGCTGGGATGGAGAATACTACGAAGTTACCCGGGGGTTATCAGGGTGGCTTTCTTCTCTTTCACTTTCAGATCCACTCAAAAGAGGACTATAATCAGTCTCTACAAATGTCTTCGGGTATTTTCCACGAGATATTTTTATGGTATCTACTCTATATCTCTTTCCACTTCACATTGCACCGATCTCTTGCTCATATTTATTCTCTCTTCTTCTGAACATAAGTAAACTAGAAATCTGATTGCATTCATAAAACTCCCTTTTCACACTGAAGCATATTAATCCAAAGTTTCAGAGCTTTAAATACTTACCTCACGGTCCTTTGAAGAATCGTCGTTCTGCTTTGTTGTAGGACACAATTGAGTCTACTGCAAACTCAGTAATGAATCCTACCAAGATGATATCAATCCAGAAATCGAAAGCCCTTGAAATCCTATTGCTAGTACTCTTGAGTCATTGTATCTGTTCTGAAGTCCACATTGTAGGTTCTCCACCCTTAAAACATATTTTCCTTTAGGCCAACCTTGATATCCACACGTATAGATCAACAGGAAAAGTACCGAATAAAATCTCGTATCTGT
The DNA here is from genome assembly GCA_034641835.2 of Pinus albicaulis. Lineage (NCBI taxonomy): Eukaryota > Viridiplantae > Streptophyta > Pinopsida > Pinales > Pinaceae > Pinus > Pinus albicaulis. The sequence continues at coordinate 1,111,191,257 of CM076581.1, forward strand.
AAAAATATACTTCTGTCACCAAGCTTAAGGTGTGAGACGAGGGTTTCTATTTTCTTGAATCACAAATTATCGCAATTTTAGGTCTATCCAGTCTTGGATATCCTTCTTCGATGGGTACCACATCAAAATATCCCTCAAACAGATCTCAGTCCTAGTAATGGGACCATTTTTTGGGTTTTTTGGGTTGACCCTGGTTTGATCTATAGTGTGCACCGACAAAACCCTTAATCACTGGCCCTTTCGAAAATGACTTGCAAGCATATCGCAGTATCACTCGAAGTGACTATGGGTGGATGCAGAACCAGGGTTCTGCAACCTTGAGGGACTAGGAGAGGTGGTATTATTATGTTATCATGTATACTTTCAACTTATAAATCACTTCTCTGCATTAGATTAATCACTTAAACATGTCATATAAAACCATAAACTATCACTACGCTGAATTAAAATGCAACTGTAATAACTTATACTCTACAACATATAGTAAAAAAATATACACATGAATCACACAAGAACATTGAAATACCTTCCAATTTTTTTTTTTCTTAATATAAAGAATCTTTAAATACAACCAATTCTTGACCTATAGACTAAGCTGCAGGCTTTCTGCGTACTAAGCTATAGAGCCTCTCCTTCGCTACAAAGTACATATCACAACAATTTACCCATAAATATGATGTGGATCACAAATATTATTCTCTTCTTATTAATTTACCCTATATATGGGCTAAATTGTGAAGTTGGGTTACACTTTTGTGAGAATCGGGGGCGGAAAATTTTTTCGGCAATAGTTCGGCCAAACTTTTGATACAGTTCGGCCAAACTATCTAATAGTTCGGCCGAACTTCATGAAAAAGTTTGACCGAACTCGTTCTGCCGTTTAGATTGATGACACACTGACGGCGTGGGCAAACAGAAGTTTTTTCCGGAGATGGGAAAACCAGCAACAACAATTTGGCTGAACTTTTAGTTTGGCCGAAATTTTACTGTTAACATAGTTCGGCTGAACTATTTATTATAAATATATCACCCGTGAACCTCTTTCTTTTCCCACATATTTGTTTGTTAACTTTTGCTTCGCACGTCTGCTGCTCTCTGGTCTGTTGCTGGCGCGTCTCCTGCTCTCTGGTCTCAAGTTGGCGCATCTCCTGCTCTTTCTTCGCGCGTCTTCTGCACACTTCTCTGTTGCCGAGGTAAGAAAGAAACCAAATTTCTCTCATCTCATATCAATGTCAAACATTCTACTATTCTATTGTATCATTGTATCTAATTTCGATTTAGATGCAAATTGCTTTTGATACCATTTTGGAAATTGTTGTAATTACAAAACACTAATTACTCATGTAAGCCTAGTGTCATGACCATTAGAGTTTGACTTGTTTATCTTAGATGCTAGTTCGAATGCAAATTTTGTCGGTGGACTTTTCTAGAGATATGTTTGCTGAAATTTCCCTGCCCTGTTAGCTTTTAAGCTCAAAATTTTATCAATTCAAAAAAAACTGCCCTTTAGAGCCATCTACAAATTACCACGGTAAGGAATTTAACGACATCAGAAGACATCATTGAAATTTGTCCAACTTAAATCTCTCTATCATATGTCGCCTAAAATTTTTACTCTATAACTCTAATTTTTTAATACACAGTTGAAGCTCTTTAGCTGTACTAGGTGGAGCACAGGGCTCTGTTTTGACCAAAAAAAAGATAACTGTTAAAACTGTCCTGATTAAAATGCTATGTATCTACTTCATGTTTGTTTTATGTTATTCCAATTCTATTTATTGAACAAGTATGAGGTTTTCTCTCTCAAAATGTAATCTAGAAATGATGATGAACAACTGAAGAATGAAAACTTTTTTTGCTCTGGTACATGAATATAAACCAGCTGTATTTTTTCCGCATCTTTGATTGTTCACTTTTTCTTCGCACGTCTGCTGCTCTCTGGTCTGTTGCTGGCGCGTCTCTTGCTCTTTGGTCTCTTGTTGGCGCATCTCCTGCTCTTGCTTCGCGCGTCTTCTGCACACTTCTCTATTGCTGAGGTAAGAAAGAAACCAGATTTCTCTCATCTCATATCAATGTCAAACATTCTGCTATTCTATTGTATCATTGTATCTAATTTCAATTTAGATGAAAATTGCTTTTGATACCATTTTGGAAATTGTTGTAATTACAAAACACTAATTACTCATGTGAGCCTAGTGTCATGACCATTAGAGTTTGACTTGTTTAGCTTAGATACTAGTTCGAACGAAAATTTTGTTGGTGGACTTTTATAGAGATATGTTTGCTAAAATTTCCCTGCCCTGTTAGTTTTTAAGCTCAAAATCTTATCAATTCAAAAAAAACTGCCCTTTAGAGCCATCTGCAAATCACCACGGTAAGGAATTTAACGACATTAGAAGACATCATCGAAATTTGTCCAACTTAAATCTCTCTATCATATGTCGCCTAAAATTTTTACTCTGTAACTCTGCTTTTTTAATACACAGTTGAAGCTCTTTAGCTATATTGGGTGGAGCACAGGGCTCTGTTTTGACCAAAAAAAAGATAACTGTTAAAATTGTCTTGATTAAAATGCTATGTATCTTCTTCCTGTTTGTTTTATGTTATTCCAATTCTATTTATTGAACAAGTATGAGGTTTTCCCTCAAAATGTAATCTGGAAATGATGATGAACAACTGAAGAATGAAAACTTTTTTTGCTCTGGTACATGAATATAAACCAGCTGTATTTTTCCCGCGTCTTTGTTTGTTCACTTTTGCTTCGCGCGTCTTTTGCTCTCTGGTTTGTTGATGGCGCGTCTCTTGCTCTCTGGTCTCTTGCTGGCGCATCTCCTGCTCTTGCTTCGCGCGTCTTCTGCACACTTCTCTGTTGCTGAGGTAAGAAAGAAACCAGATTTCTCTCATCTCATATCAATGTCAAATAGCAGCTCTCTGCAGTTGTGTTATATTAAATGAAACTAGCTTTCGATCTTACAGGCACTATATATGTGCCTCCTTAAGCTCGGTGCAACCTACATCTCATTTAAATGTGCAACAGCAGGATTCTGCTATTCTATTGTATCATTGTATCTAATTTCAATTTAGATGCAAATTGCTTTTGATACCATTTTGGAAATTGTTGTAATTACAAAATAGAATCTATGTAATAGTTAATAGAGAACCTGGAAGGGCATTACGAGAAAGAAACCAGATTTCTCTCATCTCATATCAATGTCAAACAACAGCTTTCTGCAGTTGTGTTATATTAAATGAAACTAGCTTTCGATCTTACAAGCACTATATATGTGCCTCCTTAAGCTCGGTGCAATCTACATCTCGTTTAAATGTGCAACGGCAGGATTCTTCTATTCTGTTGTATCATTGTATCTAATTTTGATTTAGATGCAAATTTATTTTGATAGCATTTTGGAAATTGTTGTAATTACAAAACAAAATCTATGTAACAGTTAATAGAGAACCTGGAAGGGCATTACGAGAAAGAAACCAGATTTCTCTCATCTCATATCAATGTCGAACAACAACTTTCTGCAGTTGTGTTATATTAAATGAAACTAGCTTTCGATCTTACAGGCACTATATATGTGCCTCCTTAAGCTCGGTACAACCTACATCTCATTTAAATGTGCAACAACAGGATTTTGCTATTTTGTTGTATCATTGTATCTAATTTCGATTTAGATGCAAATTTCTTTTGACACCATTTTGGAAATTGTTGTAATTACGAAACAGAATCGATGTAACAGTTTGAATTCTGGTTATGTTCCTGTATACTTAATATAAAAACTGATTGTATTATCATTTGGTGAATGGTTGATTAATATGTTAAATTATTAGTAGCAGATGAACTAAGTCCCATTTAAAATTTACCTTGATATATAATAGAAATGTTTGTTTGTTCATCTCTTACTTCATGCATCTTTTTCTCTCTGGTCTGTTGCTGATAGCTCACATTTGACAATTTTTTGCCACTACTCAATTCAATACATCATAGCCCCAAAGATTGAGAAAGAAGTGAGAAGCTTATAGTGTGGGATGAATAATGCAACATTGTTCATTGACTAGGAACTAGTCCTTGGGGTTGGGGAACCCATTCCCAGTTATGCATATAGACGTAATTATCATAATGTACAATGATTCATTCCATATTATTCATAGATCAATTTTCATGTCATTTAAATACAAGATTTATCATAATGTACAATGATTCATTCCATATTATTCATAGATCAAATGTCATGTCATTTAAATACTTGAGATTTATCATAATGTACAATGATTCATTCCATATTCATTTTTAGATTCAGGATAATAATGTACAATGATTCATGTTCCATATTCATTTTTAGAAAAACATAATTTAATGTATTATGACATAATTTAATACATTAATTCATTCCATATTCATTTTTAGATTCAGGATAATAATGTACAATGATTCATGTTCCATATTCATTTTTAGACAAACATAATTTAATGTATTATGTCATAATTTAATGTATTGGGACATGCTCCTTTAGGCTTGGTGGAATTACCTTTGCTTTTTATTTCTCTCTTACACACACACACACACACACATATATATGAAGAGATGATCCCATTTTCTTTTTTATTCATAGATCAAATGTCATTTAAATACAAGATTTATCATAATGTACAATGATTCATTCCATATTATTCATATATCAAATGTCATTTAAATACAAGATTAAAATATTCAATGTAAAACACATGCACATTCTTATACACCCTTATGTCTACGTAAAGTAGTTTGAGTGATGAAAGACCCCCCAAGAGACCCCCAAATTGGAACCGAAGGCCCCAATTGGGACCAAAGGCTCCTAAGGCCCACATGGAAGGCCCTATTGCCCCTTATAGCTACACTTAGAGATCATATATAGAGAGACGCCCATTAGGATATATCATCCTCTATGCCCCTTAAGGAGGTCTATAAGGTACTTCTATGTCAATGCCTCCAACGTTCCTTAAACAGTCCTTAAAGGCCATCTCAGGAGGCCTAGATGGTCCAACCCCTCAATTTTAGGTAACTGGAATGATCCCCCCAACCCTCAAGAGGTCACCATCGCCCGCAGACTGATGCCCTCAAGTTAGGTCTCCATCACTATTTTAGCATTCCAGTGATGCCCTCAGGAGGTAACATTGCCATCAACGCGTCCAACGTGCCTTAAATGGTCCTCTATGGCCCTCTCAGGAAAAAGCCTATTGAGTCCACCCCTCAATTTAGGTCAGCTATCCAATAGGATATGCCCCTCAGGAGGTCACCATTGTTTTAACAGTCGGCGATGCCCTTAATTTAGGTCACTGGTCTCAATGGCCCAGCCCTCAGGAGGTAAGTGGACTCCGTGTAGCACACCCTCGCGGAGAAGAGGGGCCATTAGCATATCATTGAAGGCCTTATTGCCTCCTTATAGCTACACTTAGAGATCCTATGGTCCACCCAACCATTAGGATAATAAGCCTCTATTCCCCCTTAAGGGGGTCTATACGGTCCTTCAGCATGTCATGGAAGGCCCTCCCATTACTGATGGGAGCATATGCCCTCATAGGGCCATTCAAGGTCCTTGCAGTTGATTAATGTGATGATATGATCTGCTTATTATCAATCATATCAGGCCATATCACCCATATGATGGGACCCCATGCCCTTATAGGGCCATTACTGATGGGACCCCATGCCCTCATAGGGCCATATAACCATATGTATGGGACCCTATGCCCTTATAGGGCCATTAAGGTTCAACCATAGGAAGGAATGGGTGGAACCCATCCTAAAGGATCTACAACCAACAGTTGAAGATAATTAAACCAAAGGTTTAAGGATGAAGGACAAGCAAAGGTTGAAGGATCAACCATAGGAAGGAATGGGTGGAACTCGTCCTAAAGGATCTACAACCTTCGATTGAAGATCATTAAACCAAAGGTTTAAGGATGAAGGACAACCAAAGGTTGAAGGATCTACAGCCAACGGTTGAAGATCATTAAACCAAAGGTTTAAGGATGAAGGAAAACCAAAGGTTGAAGGATCAACCATAGGAAGGAATGGGTGGAACCCGTCCTAAAGGATCTACAACCAACGGTTGAAGATCATTAAACCAAATGTTTAAGGAAGGTTGGGCTTGCCCAATGAGTAAGGTCAAGGACCTTTGCATTAAACCAAAGGTTTAAGGATCAACAACCAAAGGTTGAAGGATGAAGGTCCCTTGACCTTCAAAGTACAACCAAAGGTTGAAAGGTTTAAGGAGAAACAACCAAAGGTTGAAAGTACAACCAACCAAACGTTGAACCCATAACAACAACCAAAGGTTGAAGGATCTACAACGAACGGTTGAAGCATCTACAACCTTCGGTTGAAAATCATTAAACCAAAGGTTTAAGGATGAAGGACAACCAAAGGTTGAAGGATCTACAACCAACAGTTGAAGATAATTAAACCAAAGGCTTAAGGAAAGATCAACCAAAGGTTGAAGGATCTACAACCTCCGGTTGAAGGATGAAGGTCAAGGACCTTCAAAAGGTTGAAGGATCTACATCCAAAGGTTGAAGATCATTAAACCAAAGGTTTAATAATACAACCTTGAGTGATTCCATGGGTCCTCTACACCCTTCACACGGTAAAATTGGGATAGGTAGTGTTAACTTCTACAAGTTCTATAGGCAGAGTCTGTAAAGGGCGAGGTAGCCTCTGGATCTCATCTTTTATGAAAGGTGACATATCTAGTAAATGCCCCTATAGTCAATCTCTGGAATGGATCTAAATAGAATTTCTTCATTTTAATATCCATAAAACACAACCACTTTAAGATAAACTGTGTACATGTGTCATTTCTCCCACAAACTAAAGGCTTCCTCTAATATCCATAAAACACAACCACTTTAAGGTAAACTGTGTACATGTGTCATTTCTCCCACAAACTAAAGGCTTCCTCCCATTAATTTTAGATGCGAACTCTACCATAAACTTTTTAAGTCAAACTTTAAGATAAACAATGCACATGTCATTTACCTCATGATCTTGTGTCATTTCTCCCATGCATTTGCAATAAATGTCGATTTAATATATATATTTTTATTGAATTTTTTTTTTTTAGGGATAAGAAAACCATTAAATATGGTTGAAAAATAGAAATTATGCATAGAAGTTTCTTGCTATCCCAATCCAGGGAAAGCAGTGATTACATATGTGCTTTCCAATATTGCGACTAACAAAGTCGTCCAAAGGAAAATGAATATACCGGGAAGAACAACAAACAACGAGACATATTATATTGGATTGATAGAAGGCTTGGGAACGACGATGGAGTATGGATCAAATGGAATTGTAGTTTTCACCAATTCTGAACTTGTGTGCAACCAGATGAATGGCATGTGCCAAGTTAAGAAGGAGAGGCTAAAAGAATTGCATGGAATAGCAAACAATATTGTTAGCCAATTTCAATTTTTTAGTATAAGGCATTGTACAAATGTGAATAAGATGTCTGCTGATCTATTGCGTGGGGAAATGCCAATTCATGATTCATCTATCAAAGATGAATTAGAATTATACAGAGCAATTCCAATGCAAGATTCATCTCTCAAAGATGAATTGGTTTTGAGATTCTCTTCTTCAAAACTCATCTCTCAAAGATGAATTAGTGTTGAGACGCTGTCCATCAAAATTTATTGATTGACATTGTAACATATCCTGGATATGTGTGTGTTGGGTACTTATAAATGCGTATTTTTTAATGAACATGTGTTTTTTTCAATTATATACCAAGTGTGCTCCCACCACACCATGTAAAGCACAACTTGGTGAAATTCACATTTGCAACAAGTGGTGAACTTCGCATTTTTATAAAATTAAAATGCAGGGACTTCAACAAATTTTTGTTTAAATGGAGTTTGTTTAAATGCAGTTTCACTTCTTTTTTAATGACCATGTGTTTTTTTCAATTTTATACCGAGTGTGCTCCCACCATGTAAAGCGAAATTTGGTGAATTTATCATTTTTATAATTTCTTTTTTGCTTAAATTGAGTTTCACACATCAAGTATTGCTTTGAAAGTTGTGTTCTACATAATTTGTGTACACTAAATTACAAATTGATTTTCTGAAAATTATTTTTTGTAAATTTCCACCAATAGATATATATATCATGGAGGATGAATGGCGAAGATCAACAGAATCCCATATGGGGGTTCAGGGATCGGGGGATGTTCACGGTATTTAAATATAATCTTAAATCTCCATACATGTGTGTACATATGGAATTGAATTTTTATTAACTTTTTGAGTTAAATTAGTTGTTAATAAGTTTCATTTTTTAATTTTTAGGAGCTAAGAAAAGAAGAGTCTCTACTCCATCCATGGAGCGTTCCCATGGTTCACCCAGTCGTGGTATGGTTCACACAATTTAATCAATGAATATGTACATGTGTTTATATGTACACATGAATGTATTTTTAAATTGATTATAAATTCGTATTTGTTTGTGAAGCTTCTCTCTCGTCTCGAGAGGTTGGTGGTGGTTCAAATCCCCTTAGAGGGCCATCAATGAGTGGTAGTATGTTGCGTGAAGGTGGTGATATTTATTCTCCCGAAGGCCATTCAACGGCTGGTGGTGCTGGTTCTCAGCAGGGTCGTTCTGGGTCTGGTTCTTAGCAGGGTCGTTCTGGGTCTCAACAGTTTCATGGTGGAGAAGATGCTAACCAACCACATCAAGGTTGCCATCAATTTCAATATTTTTTTCATTGAATTTGTACAAATTTTTTTACATGTGTTTTTTCTAATATACGAAATTATATATATATATTGATGCAGAGGCCGAAAATGTTCCAAATATTGGTCAAAATAGACACAGGGCAGAACGCTACATTCAAGAAGAAGGTTGTCTACCCACCACAGCTTATCCGGCTGACATTTCTGATATACCATGGGAAACAAACATGGCGCAATGCACCTTACAAAGGTGTGAAAAAATTCATGCAAAATTGCGGAGAGATATCATGGCTTTGACTCTACCTACTGAGAGTCGACAAAGCCTCGAAATAGTTACACATTCATTGGGCGAACTTGTAAATGTGTACAAAACTCTTGGGCCAACGACTGATACATTTGTAGAAGTGATAAGAAAGAGAAAGGAAACAATAATGGGTCTAGATAAATGGGAGGATGTAAAACAAAGAGTTACAAGAGATATGGCGAAGTCAATGTTTAATTTCAAGGAAGGGCCAAAAAGAAAAATGTTGAAGGTGCAATATTTCAAGCACCCAAATATAGCTCACTATCTATATGATAGACACCTTGCGGCCTATGGAAGGCTCCCATGGAACGACGAGGTTCCTGTTTATTTTGCACAATTATTTTACGCAGAATTTTTTTTGGACATGAAACCCAGCTACAATGACCTTCCGTCAGAATTTTTGGTTCGGGGAAAGGTTGATTGTATGACCGTAAGGGCGCTAAGCGAGATGTGGAGTTGCCTCACCCTGAGCCTCCATTGGTGAGTCGACCTTTTCGGGTCGAAAATATGCAGTCAGAGATGGATGCGACTTCTCAAATAAGTCGAGAAGCAAGGGATGTCATGATCGACAATGTTTACAACGGATTGGGTGGAGTCGATGTTTGTCTAAATCGACAAAGAGTACATGAAAATGCATGTGCCAATTTTGTGTATTGTACAGATGAAGAGATTGACAACATGAATGTTGAAGATCTCCGAATATATGCAAAAAATTGTCGTAATGGTTTTCAAGATCTAATTCTTCATGAGGAAGAGGGCACGAGAATGGTATGTGTTAATGACCTTAGGGTTCAATTATTTTAACATGTATACATGTGTAAAATTTGTAATAAATACATGTGTATGTACATGTATACATTTATTTGTATGTACATTAATCTAACAAAAATGTATCATTATATGTTAAAACACCATTTGCAGTTGTCAAGCATGATGAATGACGAAAATGTTAATATCATGTTCGGGACCTCTGGTTCAAACAATGCAGATGGGTCTCACCATCAAGATATGTTGGCAAATGTTAGTGTTTTTTAAGTGATATTTTAAAATAAATAATTGTGCACACATGTACATGTATGTATATATAATGATAAAATGTTTTAACAAATTCGGATTTCGTCCGATGTTTTTGGGATGGAGGTACCTTCTTATTCCTTGGGAGATGTACCTTCTACTTCCTTAGGAGATGAGCCACAAGTATGGACAATTTTTCACTTTTAAAATTTATGTTTATATATATATTACACCTCAAAAAGTTCCATTAAAAATTGATATATATATATATATATCTTGAGTTATTTTAAATTTTTTGAATTTAGGTTCCTATAGTAGATTTCTTTAATCCACGGACTCTAGCGAGAGAGATAGGAACATCCACAACATTTCAACCATTTGAACAAGTTGTCTAATTTTTTTTTTTAATATTATTGAAAATAAGTTTATATATGTACACGTGCATTTTCATTTGAAATTTTTTAATATATATATATATATATATACATGTATATTGTACAGTTTACCGTTGCAGATGTTCCCATGGGGGCGAAACTTGTTGCAGGTTATCAAATGGAGAGGGAACTTCATGAGGTATTGCATGATTTTTTTTTTATATTTTGTTTTTTACATGAAGTTCTATATATATTCTCACTCATTTTTAAAACATCAAATTTTAATGTTCAAGTACATGTGCATTGTGTATGTAGGTTTCCCATGCTTCACATGATAGTGCGCAGATTGAGACCCTGATAGGAAAGACGCTAGATCCATCTCTATTTGATGGACATGATTTGTAGATTTGATTTCAAGATTTAGATAGTCTTAAATTTTCTTTTTTATATATTATCTAGATGCACTACCATATATATATATATATATACAACTTGATATAGTTTGATACTTGTGAGATCTACAATTTTTGGACATATTTTATTACAATGTTAATATAATTTGTTTTGTTCCAAAAAGTTAATTTTTTGATGGTTTTAGTACTTTTGGCATGTGAATGTGAAGTATTGTTGTTATATAATTTTTTTGGTTTTTAAAACTTTTAAGTTTTGGATAATTGAACTACTAGTAATGTTGTCATCTATAAATTAATGTTGTCATGTGAACTACATTTGGCATGTTATGTAATGATGTGTTATAATTTGTTTTGTTTTTAAAATTTATGTTTTGTTTTGCTTCTGAACTACATTTGGCATGTTATGTAATGATGTGTTATAATTTTTTTTGTTTTTAAAATTTAAGTTTTGGATGCTTGAAGTACATTTGGCATGTGAAGTAATGTTGTGATCTATAATTTTTTGTTAAATTAAAAGTTAAGTTTTGGATTGTTTCAATCTACATTTGGCATGTGATATAATGTTAAATGTTTTTATTGGATAGTTTAACTATAATTGGCATGGCATGTGAAGTAATGTTATGTATGATATAATCAAAAAGTTTTTAAAACTCAACTTTTGGATGGTTTCAATCTACATTTCGCATGTGATATTCAATGTTTTAATGTTGCACGATATATAATCAAAAAGTTTTTAAAACTTAAGTTTTAGATGGTTTCAATCTACATTTGGCACATGTGGTATAATGTTAAATGTTTCTATTGGATAGTTGAACTATAATTGGCATGGCATGTGAAGTAATGTTGCACGATATATAATCAAAAAGTTTTTAAAACTTAAGTTTTGGATGGTTTCAATCTACATTTGGCACATGTGATATAATATTAAATGATTTTATTGGATAGTTGAACTACAATTGGATGGCATGTCAAGTAATGTTGTGATGTAATCAAAAAAAATTTAAAACCCAAGTTTTGGATGGTTGAAGTACATTAATCATGTGAAGTAATGTTGTGATATAATCAAAAAGTTTTTAAAACTAAGTTTTGGATGCCATTTTAATCTACATTTAATGTAAATCCCTTTAATTTTGATTTAATGTTAAATGTTTTAAATGTTTTGATATAATGTTAAATGTTTTGATCTAAGTTTTTTATGGTTTCAATCTACATTTGGCCTATGGAAGACCCCATGCGTAGAAAACAAATGCGTTGCAGAAGGGGAGGTGGGGGTAGGCATGGAGGAGGCAGGAGTTCTAGCTCTCGCCCTCCTCTTTCCATCCATGACACAGGTAGCCACCCTCCTCCAACAAGCAATGAAGCACAATTTCACTTCACCAACGCTATAGTCAGACCGCGAATTACGACGACCATTTCCATCTCTTTTCAGGAGGAGCTGCAAGATGAAGGTGCTTCTAGTTCCAGGAAGCGGTGGAGAAAGTCCACCATCCCAACCCATCAGCCCTAGGACACCAGGAAGTCGGCATCTCTTCCAGTCAAATCCGGCTCGACGAGCTCTAGTAGTGATGGTGCAAGCAGCAACAACTCCTCCCAGCACTCCAAGGGAGTAGATGATGATTCGGAGGACTACGGTTTTCCAATTGCAGAGAAGAATCCTCCTACACACATCGATAGCTAGCCTGATGTCAGGTCTTCTTTAGCTTTTTCCCGGTTATGGGCAGCCTCTTTTCTGTTTTTTTGATTCAGACCCCCTCTGGTGTTGGCTAGTTAGGCAACCCAGGAGATGGGTCTCACTATGTACATTATGTTCATTACAGTTATATATATGTAAATCCTTTAATTTTGATTTAATGTTAAATGTTAAATGTTTTGATCTAAGTTTTGGATGGTTTCAATCTACATTTGGCCTAGATGGAAGACTCCCGTGTGAAGTATTGTTTTGATTGAATCAAAAAGAGTAAAGAAGTAGTTGTATATGTAAATCCCTTTAATTTTGATTTAATGTTAAATGTTAAATGTTTTGATCTAAGTTTTGGATGGTTTCAATCTACATTTGGCCTAGATGGAAGATACTCCTATTTGAAGTATTGTTTTGATATATTCAAAAAGATTAAAGTAGTTATATGTAAATCCCTTTAATTTTGATTTAATGTTAAATTTTAAATGTTTCAAGATATAACATGTTAAATGTTTTGATTTAAGTTTTGGATGGTTTCAATCTACATTTGGCCTAGATGGAAGACTCCCATGTGAAGTATTGTTTTGATTTAATCAAAAAGAGTAAAGAAGTAGTTATATGTAAATCCTTTTAATTTTGATTTAATGTTAAATGTTAAATGTTTTGATCTAAGTTTTGGATGGTTTCAATCTACATTTGGCTTAGATAGAAGACTCTTATGTGACTTGTATTGTTTTGATTTAATCAAAAAGTTTTTAAAACTCAAGTTTTGGATGGTTGAAGTACATTTGGCATCTTAAGATTGCTTTTGATCTCTACATAGTCTTGTTTGAGTGAAAAAATTTCCAATAGGAAGAACATAGCTTTTCAATGCAACTAACCATGTATCAATTGAGCTCTAATTGAAAAAAGAGTTTAAAGAAGTAGATATATGTAAATTATCCCTTTAATTTTGATTGGAAATATAAGAAGTACATATATGTTTGTTGAATTTGGGTCAATGTCATTAATGCACTCAAATAGGTATCCTTGTTGATTTATAATTTGGTAAATTTATGACATTCAATTAATTTCATTATAGAACATAGAACATATATGACCATTGGACAGGCAAATTTTGTACTAGATCTTCAATCAGGAATAGAGATGTGGGTCAAATCCCACCAAAAGTCGGAGAAGTGCTCCGAGTCTCTTGTCTGAAAGGAATCTTCGTACAAAACTATGCTGTGGATGATTTATTTACATTGCACGGATACTTTTTACCAGAAAAACTCACAAGAAAAATTGGGCACATTCATTTCGTATATATATCCAATACGTGCAACATTTTTCATCAATGCACATAGAAAAACTACTTTCAGTTAAAATTGAATTCTAGAACATATATATTGAGTACATTTAAATCATTTTTCATCAATTCACATAGTAAAATTACTTTAACAATTAATTTCATTCTAGAACATATATATCCAATATGTAAGTAACATTTTTCATCAATGCACATTGAACATATTTGACCATTGGACAAACAAATTTTGTACTAGATTTTCAATCAGGAATAGAGATGTGGGTCAAATCCCACCAAAAGTCGGAGAAGTGCCCTGAGTCTCTTGTTTGAAAGGAATCTTCGTACAAAACTATACTGCGGATGATTTATTTACATTGTGGATACTTTTTACCAAAAAATCCAACTAGTTTTTCATCAATGCACATAGTAAAACTACTTGAAAAATTAATTGCATTCTAGAATACACACACACACACACACACACACACACACACACACATATATATATAACTTTTTTCATCAATGCACATGTATAGAAAAGCTACTTTCAGTTGATACTAGAGCACGTGCATGTACCAAAACAATTTGTACATGTGCAAACACTTGCAAAAATTACATAAGAAGCTCCCTTTTTAGTTGAGTACTGGAAGTTCTAAAACATATTTAATCCAAAGAGAATAAATTTTTGGGAAATTCAATCAAAAAAATTCCAATGGAATGCCATCTTCAATAATCCGTTCATGATCGGATATTGACATTTTCCATTTCTTAATTTTCGTTTTTTTCTTTGATTGAACCTCTATCAACTTTATGCATGTTTCACACACCAAGTGACTATATTGAAAACTTATGGAATCGGGTTCATAGTCTTCAAAGTAAACAAAGTCTCCACTTTGATTAGTTTGTCTGAAAAAATAACCTTTCGGTATAATAGATCCTCTGTCATATTGAAATCCGTGATCGTTATAGTTTTGTAATAATTTAATTTTGAGTTCAGTGCAATGCATCAAATAATACTTAACATTTTCATCATTGTCAATAGGTGCAATTACAACAAAAACATCTCCTGCACAATAAAACAAACTTAACAAAATTATACATATTTAAATTTATTTCTAGATCTTTAAATCATTAGAAAGCAATTCAAATGTTACCTTCTCTAACAAGATCAGAAACTCGATCACCATCGGATGATATTGTAGTTTCCTCTGATTGCATTTCTTCAAACATTGCAATAGACATTTTTCCCTTTGTATTTAGCTCTGTATGTTTCCAATCGTTCACATACATTTTGTTTTCACAAACGTCATTGGATTTTGTGTTTTCTATGCAAACATCACAAAAACAAGAATATTTTCTTTTATCCAATGCAAACACATTTCTGGATGACTTTGTTTGAATTGAATGCAATTTTCGAGTCTCTTTTATTGTTTCAACGTCACTTCCAATTGATCTATCTACGTCTTCAATCCCAATATGCCAGAAAAACCTTTATATGGAAAATTAAAAGAAGAATTTGTAAATATGATATCAAAATACAATCAAAGATAATCATTGGATGATAAATGTACAATGTTTAAAATTAGATTTCCAATAAAAATTAAATTGAATGTACCTTCACACTTCCCTTGATGGGTTAGTGTCATGGCTTAGAGAAGCGATGCACCATTGAACAACTTCTTTAGCATTCACAAGTCGGCTTGTAGAGGGGTTCATTTGATATCTTCAAAGTGCTCGTTTTATGCATGCTCCTGCACTGTCATGTTCTCCTTTTCCATGGCCAGTCTCAAAGAAATTCCAACAATGTTTAATGTAGGTTTTCTTATGAAGACAACACAACCAAAAGAATGATTGTGCATATTTTAATTGAACTACGCATCCGTCTGACCATATCCAATGTTCATTGAATGTTATTCCACGATTTTTCAAGGAATCATAAATTTTTCCAAAACAATGTTGTAAAAAATATGTATCATGTGTACGATCGTCACTGATATAAAAGTGATATTATTTAATGATATGTTAATTTTCACTCATGATTTCTATATGATCGACGTTTTGTTCAGCATGTCTATATAGAATATGGATGAACATGGAGACTTGGTCAGAATGATAGTATTCACTCTAAATTTCTTTTTGTGGAACAAATATGTAGTTTTCTGCAAAATCAATCACTAACAAAATGGTCCCTGGTGGAAAAACTTCACGAGATTTTTTGAATTTCAAGTCTTGCCATCGATCTCTATGGGCATGCTTGGTGTATTTGTAAATTTCTGCCTCCAACTTTCTCAAAAAGTCTATCACAAAAATTGCGTCTTCTAGTAATTCAATTCTTTTAACACTATTTGCACCTTGAATCGATGTATCGATATATTCATATCTATTCCATTTCACTTTCATGTTGGAAAATGATTGATCATTTATATCAGTATGATATTTGTATTGAAATTTAGTCAAATTTCCATAATCATCGCATTTTTTACCACCAACACATTTCTTTTTGTAAATAGTTCATCGCTTTCTCTTTCACATAGAATTTGAGATATGAAATCACGGATAGTGGAAGGAGGAGGTGAATCCTTCCATAATGTTCTACCAAAATCAAGGAATGTGTCATAATATAACTCAAATTCCACATGATAACTACAACAACAAGTGTCGCGTACGGTGATAGGTTTTACATACCATGGTTTTTGTTGAACAAAAGCACTGATTGAAACATGAATTTGACGATTCTCTTCTTTGAACTTGTTGAATAACTCTATCTGAGTGGTTTCCAAGAAGTATTTTTCATGTTCTTCGTACTGATTTCGTGCTATTATTCTTCGCATCACATGCCTTGAAGTTAGCGAAGCACACGAATTGTTCTTCCAATATTCATATATTATTTTTTTAACATTTTCTCCAAGTCTATCTTTGTATGGTTGCCTACAAATAGCTCTCCAACAAGCAAGTTCATCATTTACATCTACTTGCAGCCGAAACTTCCGATGTTTGTGCAAAGTTTTTTGCGAGGTTCCTAATGCTCGTGCCATAGATGTTACCAAACGATTCTCTTTAGTACTTGATGAAACCATTGCCATATGTATTCCTCTATGTACAATTGAAACATTTTTCTCTCTAGATCTCTTAATTGAATTTATAGCACTACTTATATTTTGTATCACATCTTCCTTCATTTTTTTATCTTTGGTTGATTTTCGAATATCCAGTAGTGTCGTAGCTTCTTTTAATTTCCTTAATGATAGGAGACCTTTCAACATTTGAGCCTGAACTGTCACCTGCTCATTTAAGAAATACTTTTCAAAAATGCAGTTAACACGATATCATATAACATGGTCAGGTTTTTTATCTCCATATGTGTGAGTGTCAACATTTTCTAACATCTCATCATCGACACTGATTTCATCTGTACATATTCGAAAAAATAGTACATAATAAGTTTACATATGAACAATAAATAACTAAATTAATAAATATATGTATAATTTCAATAATACGTGCATGTGTTCAATATATATATACATGCCTTGTGATTCAATTTCTTCATTTGAATTTCTTTCAATATTTTCACCATCTTCAATCATTGGTTCAATACCTCTTTCACTTTCTCTTTCAAAATTTTGTATCTCATCATCAATGTTTTGAGGAATATCTTTGTTTGTTTACATTAAACAAAATATTTAAATTCAAATTAGTTCATCAAATAAAAATTAAGCTTCACATTTTACACTAAGAAAATTTTAAATATATCAATAGATCATAATATTTACATTTACATACCTGCTTCAATTTCTGCTTGAGGTTGATTTTCCCCTTCAATATTTGAGAGGGCTTCTATCTTTCTTTTGCGAGATTGTCTCGTCTCTTCTCTACGTTCCTTAGGGTCTCTTTTTCGATCATATTTTCTCGCACAAGTCCTTCGATTTCCCATGATAATAGAGTATGAAATTCAAAAAATTTCCTTCAAAAAATTAGACAATAGCTCAATTAGAAAAAGCATCACAAAAGATTTAATTTTTAAAAAAAATCATTTTAAATTTTTTGCAAAAAATACATACTCCAATCCAAAACACTTACTTTAAAAAATTCGAGAAAAAAATGTCTTATAAAAATGAAATGAAGCTCAAAATATTTACTTCAACTCAAAACACATACTCTAAAAAAATGTCACTTCAAAAAATGCCTTCAACTTAAAAAAAAAACGTCACTTTAAAAAATACTTCAAAAAATACTTCCAAAAAATGTCTTTTCGAAATTAAGCCCTACTCAATACTTTAAAAAAAAATGAAGCACAAAAAACATCCAAAAAAATGTATTACATATCTCCAAAAAATTTCCTTTGAATGTACGTCCAAGAAAATTCCTTAAACCTAAAAAAATTCTTTCCAAAATCAGGCCGCCTCCAAGAAAAGTCTTTAAACCCAAAACAATTCTTTGCAAAATCAGTCTGTCTCCAAGAATTCGAAATTAAGCACAAATCCATACTTTAAAAAAAAAATGAACAAAAAACATCCAAAAAAATGTATCACATACCTCCAAGAAATGTCCTTTGAATGTACGTCCAAGAAAATTCATTAAACCCAAAACAATTTTTTGAAAAATCAAACCGTCTCCAAGAAATGTCCTCTAAGAAAATTTCTTAAACCCAAAATAATTCTTTGCAAAATTAGTCTGCCTCCAAGAAATGCCCTTAAACCCAAACCTCCAAGAAAAATCTTTAAACCCAAACCAAGACCTTTATAAAATCAGACCAAATGAGCGAAATGTGTGAAAATTATGAATGATTTCGTGGCAATTTATATTGCCACGAAATGTGTTTTAGGAGAGGCGCCGCGAAATTTTCTGGTTGACGGAAAATTAGATTAAAGTTCGGCCGAACTTTAATTAAGAGTTCGACTGAACTATTAAGTCGTTAGACTTAATGGGCCATCGACACAAAAAATAGTTCGGCCAAACTTTTAATCAAAGTTCGACCGAACTTACGCGTCACCAGTTACGTAGCTTAACGTTTCTGCAACTTTGGACTGATTAAACTTCATGAAACATTCTGAATTAACTGTCGGAACCAAGACAAGCATTTTTAGAATTGAATCTACTTTCAAGAAATATAACTTTTATGGAATTTCATAAACATTTACTAATTTTAATTAATTTTCTAATAAAATGGGTGCAAACAATTTCTGAGCGTCATTGTGATTCAGTGAAAACAAAATTTTGTATCTCCCAAAATACATTGTAAAAAAAATTGAAAAAATTATGGAACATTACATTGGTCCATCGTCTCTAATGGGTAGCTTTTATATTTTTAGTTTATAACTTAGATGTTAAGGAATTTGTTGCGTCGTGAAACATATCCAAAATATGCAGTTTTTTCATATTGGACCAGTTCAAAAAATTCTAGTAATTATGATATGCATCAATTGGCTTTGTAAATATGATGAAACCAAAGTAGAATCTGTCTAGATTGTTGTAACACATTTTATTTTCTCAAAAATACAAATTTTCAAAGAATACAACATTGCGTATTAACATGACTTCTTATGAATCCTTTGATTGTTAAGAACCACACACTCAAAGAAAATCTAAGTTGACATAACAAATCTGCATAAAAAATTTTCAAAAAATAAGTAATAGAAAGCTAACAAAATTTCTGACAACTTTTTTTTTTATCGCAAAATGAAATTCTAAACAAAAAAATTGTTATAGTTTGCAGAAAGTTGAAGAACCGAAAAAAATGAAAGTTTTTTCTCAAAAAAGGGAAAAAAGTGTAACCCAACTTCACATTTTCACTAAAATTACATCGTCAAAATACCACGGTATAAATACAATGGAATCCTTAAAACAAGCAACTATGGTCCCAAAACCATTGATACATTAAAAAATCACGTGCTTTTACCAAAAGGAGGGGCTTCGACCCACCCTGAAGCCCTTACAACACTGCACGGTATATTTACTTCCTAAAAATATGCTTCGCTATGTGTGTTGCACTGTGCACTCCATCCCGCAAGATGCAGAATATTTGTTGAAATCCATGCCAAATTGGGCTACGCCCAAAATAAATAAATATAATTCAAACCTCTTTGAATTCACTTGATGAGGACATGTAATAGCTCAAGTTTTCTTACTGACTTATGAATGAACTATTGTAACACCCTCCTCCTACACTTACCCAAGTTCCCCGGTCCACAAGGGTAAATCTGTGATGAAGAGTTACTATGACATGACTCAACCTCCTATATCACCTTAAGGAATTGGAATCAACAAATTCAAAACCTTATTGACTTTTCTCAGGTGCCACAGGACCCCCAAGGGCTAAAATATCCTTCCAGTTGCCCAAACCCTGAGTTAAGCCTCCTTTTCAATGTCCTGGACTCCCAGACACTAGCACAACACTACAAAAATTCGAATGTAACCCTCTAGTCACATGCATAAGCCTGCAAGGGATTGACAACATTATTTTTCACCCAGTTCTATGCATGTGACTGCGAGATTTGAACCACTTTTTCAGGGCTAGTCTCCAGACCACTTCCTAGAACTTAATGAAACTATTAGAAATGATAAATGACATAGAGACAAAGCCTTCCAAACAAAAAATATACAATAAATTGACCTAACCAGGCCTAAATAAAATATTCAGTATGTCAAACACATCATGAACATGTAATCTATAGGTCATAATTACATATTTGAACATAGGGATCTCATACTTATCTGAGAATTGTCAAGAAGGCCTAATTCCCTATAAAAATAGCTACAGTATCATTTATTAGGTCATACATTCATTAACCATACATTTACTAATCCAAACATGATGAGAGCCATAACTTATAAAGTTTATCATGAAGCCATGTTTATAACCATAATAATAACAATGATAGAACAGCCATCAAAGCTAGATAATAACAAGTACAAATACTCATGAAAATAAGACATGAAAATAGCTCTTATTAACATATGCAAAAACCAACCAAGTCGGACTTCCATGTACCACCTGACCATAGATTGCTTAACCAAATCTTTCTTTCATCCAATCACCCCCGTGCCATATTCTAAGCATGAATGTGGGATTCCCAACAAAAAATTAAGGCTTCCTCAGGATTTAACATATATCCCGCCATTACCATTCAAGAGATTCCTAGGCCTGAAACCCTAATATATATAACCAATATTTACTATGTATCCCACCATTACTAGTCAATTGATTCCTAGGCCCAAAGAAAAAAAACACACTACCATGATTTACTGTAATGCATCCAAAATCGGTCAAGGGATCACTAGGCCCTAAACAAGCATGGATGCCTCCATATTTATTCACCAATAACTTGAGGTATTTTCCCGTCTCTACCCTCAAGCCTTATCATGTATCTCGCCATTACTAGTCAAGGGATTCCTAGGCCTAAGAAAAAAACATACACTAGCAGCATTTACCGCAATCCCGCCAAAACTGGTCAAGGGATCAATAGGCCATAAAAAAGCTTGGATGCCTCCAGATTTCCTCACCAATACCTTAAGGAATTCTCCCATCTCCACCCTTAGGCTTTACCATGTGTCCTACCATTACCAATCAAGGGATTCCTAGGCCCTTGGGAATTTTCCTGTGACCACCTCATCCGGTTCCAATACCATCCAGCAATCCATCTCAACCAAATGAAAGAACCCATCACACCATGGTTATCTATAAATGGAAAGGGAAGGCTGAAAACCAAAGTCACACCTAGAAAAACCCATTCCAATAACAACAAAAGAACCAAATACACACATGCATATACCATGTATGCAAAAAATAGCAAGGAAATTAAACATGCAACTTAAAACCTACAATTAATCCCGGTATAGCCGCTTGATCCAACTCTTCTTTGCTTGATCTTTGCTTCCCTTAGATTTCTTGTCCTTCCTTTTCCTTCCTTTCTCCAATTCTAGAGTGCTCCAAGAATGTTTTAAGTGTGCAATAGTATGAGAGATAGAGAATAAAGAGAGAGCTCAAAAACTTAATTGACAAAAGGTTGAACTGAAAAAGACATGAATTGATCCTCATAAGCCTTTTTATCATTGAGGCCTATATTTTATTCATTTTTCCTTCAATTTCCTTCTCATGCAAACCTGCGACCTTTCATCTTTCTTTTCTCCCATTTTCCATTATTTTCATCAATAAAATTCCAAATAATGCCTTTTTTCATTTTCAATTCCTTTTCCAATTTACCCTTAGCCATAATAAACTGAAATGAAAACCCACTAGGATTTGTTTCCCAACATTCAAGTTGGAATACGTGTCCCTTGACCTTGGTCATATTTTTCCTTTATTGACTTTATTACATGTATTTATAACCAGGGTTGTTACAGAACTTTCCCCTTTGGGGGAACACTGTCTGTAGTGTTCTGTGACACCTATAAAACAACAAACTACTGAAAACAAAACATACTACGCATGGATATTTATAACAAGGCTCATTGCAGTATTTACAATGACCACTATTGAAAACATCACAAACATATCATTTACTGGAGCGTTATAACACGTCATATGGTATTTACAATAACAACTGCATATACTCATGAACATTTTATTCAACCAACAAATAATCATACTATCTATGGATCTTTATAACCATATCGATGCAATATTTACAATAAATTATATACACATATGAACATTTTCTCTAACCAAAATATAAAAGGATACAATGCTCATATCAGGAACAAGGGAATCCATATTCTCACACCTCCACCCTCAAAAGTAGTACCATGATTCACCTCCTTCCCAACAATTCTAGAATCTACTATCAATTTCAAACATGCATCCAATGTTTATCTTTATGATGCTTGCAGTACTTGTCCTCTCAATGAATAGTTATCGACTCATTGTTCCAGGGCACACTCCTAATGTGCATCTGATTCCATCTAGAAATTCTAATGGCCAGAACAAAATCATTCCCCGAACTCCCCTTCTCTGCTACATAGTCCCTGGAGCAATCTGGTCACCCCATCTCATGTAGTCACACACCTTCCAAGTTTTTTTAGCATCTCATTCTCTCCTACACAATCACTCGGGCGACCCCTCCCTTGGAAAGGTTTCCTCGCATCGGAAGGTCAAAAACCAAGGCATATGCCTGCCTCAAAACCATCATATCAGTCATAACATGCTCATGGAAATCAATGAACAATATTGGCTACTAGTGTCCCACAATGTACCTGCTCCTGAAGTGCTTTACCAACATACTGTTATATGTTCCAATTTATTTTATGTTGCTGCTAATTATTGCAGCAAGTTTCAACTACCCAACTGGGCATTCTCCATGCTTTCCTGTACCAAGCACATAATTTCCATCAGACTAGAAAAAATTGAAATAAATTCACATCATACGTCATTAGTAGCTCATCAACAAGGTACACCTACAATTATGTTTACTTCTAGTCAAAATTCAAACTAACTCTTTGATCAAATCATCACAAATAATCATATCACATCTTGTTAGCTTAAAACACAACCATCCTAAATCAAAATCATAAATCACATGTAACCATCATAAATTAGAGTCATAAATCACATGTAACCATCATAAATCAAAGTCATAGATCACATGCATAATAAAATTGAAATAAAAGACCAATACTTATCCCTCAATCGGTCCTTTGCTTCTACATGAGTTCTTTGTCCTTTCCGTACGCACACTGAATTAGTTGCCACATCTAGTAAGCACCTAGTTCCTTCACTTATCTTCAATCATGTACACATACACATAGTTCACACCACATGCATACAACCACACATGACATACAATACCACACAATAAGTGCATCTACATCCGTCATACAACACATACACCTACACCTGGTGTATAAGACAACACATATACCTACACCTGGTATACAACACAACATATACATCTACACCTTGTGTACAACACAACACATACACCTACACTGAGTTTACATCACAACACATACACCTACGCTTGGTGTACAACACAACATATACACCTATACCCAGTGTACAACACAACATATACACCTACACTTGACATACAACACAACACATACACCTAAAACCAGTGTACAACACAACACATAAACCCACACCCAATGTACAACACAATATATATATGTACATAGAGTACAAAACAATGAATACACATGTCATGACACCACGACTACATAATGGCTATACAAAGTACCACATGTGCACAAAACAACATGTACGACATGCACACAATACCACATGTACAACATGTACACAGTACCAGCTTTACACAACACCACCTACACATAACACCACATGTATATAGCACCACATGCACAATGTGTGCAAAAAACCAAATGCATGAAGTGTACATAGCACCACATGCACTACATGTACACAAAACCACCTGCACACATCATCACATACACACAACACCACATGTACAATTACGCACATAACACCACATGTATAACATGCACACAACACCGTATGTACACACACTGCATATACAACATGTACATAACACCACATTTACACAACACTGCATATTCAACATGTACATAGCACCATATGTGTATACCACCACATATACAACATGCACACATTACCATATGTACACAACTTCACATATCCAACATGCCCACAGAACTATATGTACACAGCACCACATATCCAACATGTATACAACACCATATGTAAATAGCACCACATATACAACATGTACACAACACCATATGTATATAACACCAATATATAACATGTACAACATATATAAAAAAGTAGTATTGCACATCCAGAGACGACACACTGACTCTACCAAGTGACCTTGCTTCTGGTGCTTTTACACTATTTATTCTTATTCCAATATGTCGCATATCACATTGATTTCATTCCACTGATGTATCCCTCAGAATTACATGTCCATTACATAAACATAGATATAGAATAGTCACATAATATCAATTCATATACACATGATACTGGTATCATAGATCATTCAAGCTGCTCTACCCACTTGATTCCTCGTAAACCAGGAACCTCTTCATGTCATTCACTTGCATAAATAATCCTTCCTCCATGAGAAAGGTCCCTAACGATCCTATCAGACAACGCCACACATACATATATACATACCTGTATACATATATAGACATCAACATAATCATGATCACAACATAATTACTAGATATGATAAGGTCAAGTTTAAGAGAACTCCCTTTATCCATGCACACCGTTGAGAAACAAAATTCCCAACATAGTCAAGGCACCTGACACCTCAAATCCATTTACTTTACCTTTCTTATTACCTTTCTCATGATTTTCCTTCCATCATACATTTATCCCAATGGACCCAACCAAAACAACTAGTTGTCATACTGTTGTATTCACCTACCCTTATACAAGCACCAATTTCATCCAGGTCTTACATTACTTGTTGGATTTAATTCAACTCTCCCTGTGCTCCATTAAATTAATCCTTACCAAAAAATTCCCAATACCTTCAAAACATAAAAGGAAAAATAAAAATAAAACAAGAATAAAACCATGAAAACTGATAGAAATACGACACCACAAACAAAGTGGTATGGTCATGCACCAGACATAAACAAAATTTTGAATAAAGTGCAAATAAATCACAAAACACTGAAAGCACCAAACTAGCAACAAACACCATGACTCAATCCCCATGGATTCCCAATGCTTCCAAGGAAAATCTCAACCCGAGACTTCTTAAAGATTTCATGGTAGTATATTTTGCCATGCAATCCCTGCATCATACTGCCATAAACACATAAATGTCAGTGCATAAATAAATGTAACAATATACTAGTTACCTTACCTTATTGTACCCATCATGCTGAATTGTAACTGAATACATACATATATCATCTCTCAAGGGACTCAAACTCCTTGACGAGTCTAACCATAAATGGAAACCAACTATTATACCTTTCAAATACATGCTCATAAATATAGCGCATATCCACATAATGCCAGACATAATCATGGTTGAGAATAATTCCTGTATTCATGAAAAGCACTCATTCGTTTGGAATTGTGGTTTCCAAACATAGCCAAAGGAATTATCACCTATTTCCTTTTTTATATATAACTTTTACCTTGCTGCAATTAAGTATTATTGTGCGCTATCACATTACTCAGTTGTTAGTTATATAAAAAAATCAATGGTTACCTTGTCATGCTAATACCAAACATGTTTCCCTGCAACTATTCACACATGTTAGTCACATGTTCTAAAGATCAAGACATCATATCTACTAATTTGAAATCAACCTTTACTAATAATAACAACCATGTCATAGTTGGCAGTCGAATCATATTCATGAGTCGTAATACTACAACTATCACTCACTTGTACTCAAGTGCATATCAGTTGTCTCAGCACATATGTGTTAGTACAATCATCTTAAAACAAGATCATTTCTTCATGCAATCTTATAGACACATACTCATATCATGCAATTAATAAAACATTCAAACAACCTGTAAATATAACATGTTAGATAAAATAAATAGATGATATAACCAAACTCATACCTCAATGTATCTCAAGGGAGGCTATCACATCTGCACAAGTCAGTACATATTAGTACAAAAAAATAATTATATCTACTCATACCTAAATATCATAACCATAACCATCTACATAGGCTAATCCGAATTAGCACAATACATATAACATCAAGATATTAAATGCAATGACCATAATCATCATGTGTATGACTGTAATGCATATAACAACAAGTTAACTACCATACATGACTATCTAACATATGCGCATATAACTGCACTGATTAACTAACATCTATCATGCATGTAACCTCAACAATAATAGGATGCAAAGCATGTACATAACCATAATTCTTATAACAATAATCAACCAACATACCTGCATGTCCAATATACAAACCTGTATGAAAATTTTATCTTACCCTGAGGTCCAATGTTGTAACCTCGCTTTGATAATATGATTCTCTTGCTCTATCTCAACCCACATATTAGAATCATAACATACCAACAACATGATGATGACACAAATTGCAACAATTACTATCACAATTAATGCATAACAATCACATAGACAACTAAGTTGCATGCATTACAAACACGTTCTTCCCATCCAATCCAAGTATTTGAAGCATGCTCTGATACCACTTTGTAACACTCTCCTCCTACACTTACCCAAGTTCGCTAGTACACCAGGGTAAATATGTGACGAAGAGTTACTATGACATGAATCAACCTCCTAGATCACCTTAAGGAAGTGGAATCGACAAAACAAAAACCTTATTGATTCCCTCGGATGCTAAAGGACCTGCAAGGGCTAAAACACACTTCCAGGTGCCCAAACCCTGAGTTAAGCTTATTTTTCAATGTCCTAGACTCCCAAATGTTGGCACAACACTAAAAAAATTTGACTGTAACCCTCCAGTCACATGCATAAGCCTGCAAGGGAGTGAATACCGTCTTTTTCACCTAGTTCTATGCCTGCGACCGTGAGATATGAGCCAATTTTTTAGGGATAGTATCCAAACCAGTGTCGAGAACTTAATGAAACTCTAAGAAATGATAAATGACATGGGGACAAGGAATTCCATACAAAACCTAAATAAGAGCTTGACCTAACCAGGCCTAACCATGATAGTAACTATGTCAAACACGTCATGAACATGTAATATACATGTAATAATTACATATCTGAACATAGGGATCTCATACTTATTTGAGAATTGACAATAAGTTCTGATGCCCTCTCACAATAGCTGCATTATCACCTATTAGTTCATACATTCATTAACCATTCATTTACTAATCCAAAGATGATGAGATCCATAACTAAAGTATGTGATGAAACCATGCTTATAACCAACATATAACCATAATAATAACAATGATAGAATATCCATCAAAGCCACATAATAAAAATTATAAATACTCATGAAAATACAAGAGGAAAATAGCTCTTATTAACATATGCGAAAGCCAACCAAGTCAGGGAATTCCACATAACACCCGACCATAGATTGGGATGAACCAAAATTTTCTTTCAACCATCACCCTTGTTCCTATTCCAAGCACGAATGTGGGACTCACAAAAAAAAAACCAGGGCTTCCTCAAGATTTAATGTGAACCCCGCCATTACCAATCAAGGGATTCCTAGGCCCAAACAAAAAACATACACTACCAGGATTTACCGCAATCTCGCCAAAACTGGTCAAGGGATCACTAGGACCTAAAAAAGCATGGATACCTTCATATTTCTTCACCAATACCTTGAATAAATTTCTTGTCTCCACCCTCAGGCTTTACCATGTATCCTGCCATTACCAATCAAGGGATTCCTAAGCACAAACAACAAACATACACTACCAGGCTTTACTACACTCTCGCCAAAACCGTTCAAGGGATCAACTGGCCCTGAACAAGCATGGATTCCTCCAAATTTATTCATCAATACCTTGAGTATTTTTCCCATCTCCATCCTTGGTCTTTACCATGCATCTCACCATTACAAGTTGTTGTGAGACCAACTCCAAAAATAGAAGAAAAGAGATATCAACGCCTTAGAAATAAACAACTTCAAGGGGGCAACCTCCAACACATTACATGAATGAACAATTCTTGGATGATATAAATTACAAAACCTCCTTTCTATATATATGAGTCCATGGGGCCACAATTTAATCCTAGTGGGGCCACAATCTAATCCTAGCCGACCTAACAATAATAATTTAGGGGCACAATAATAACAATATGGGGGTTACATGGGTACAATAATAACAATAAGGGGGTTCCACTAACAACAATAAGGGACTATACTAGTAATATAGAGACCTAACATGCCCCTCTCCTTTAAAAAAGTGTTGTCCTCAACGCTTGAGTAGCTCTGGGTGCTTATGTATAAAATTCTCATCCTCCCATGTAGAATCTTCAGTGGGAAAGTTCTTCCACTTGATGAGATACTCTTAAATTGATCGATTTCGTAGCTGTCGAGTTCTTGTTTCCATCACCGCTTTAGGTTCCAATATGATTTTTCCTTCCTCATCAAGTTCTGAAAATATTGTTTGAACTGGAATATTTTCACCTATAACCTTCTTTAATAATGAAACATGGAAAACTGGATGCACTCGGGAAGAAGCAGGAAGCTCCAATTTGTATGCCATAGTACCAATCTTTTGCAACACCTTGCAAGGAACATAGCATTTTGGCGATAATTTATTATCCTTCTTAGCTTGCTTGAGGGACATTTGTTTGTATGGTTGTAGCTGTAAAAATACCTAGTCTCCTATATCAAAACTTCTCTCACTGTGATGTTGATATGCCTGTTGTTTCATTCGATTTTGTGCAAAATTCAGGTTATCCTTTAAGAGTTGGAGAACTTCTTGTTGATGCTCGATGTGATATTCCACTACTTGAACCTTCGAATTTTCTCTTAAATATGATGTGATGGATGGTGGATGATATACATAAAGTGCCATAAATGGGGTCATTTTTGCTACAGTATGGAAGGAAGTGTTATACCACCATTCAGTGAGAGGTAACCACTTTACCCATTGTGTTTGTTTATCAGATACAAAATAACGAAGATATCCTTCCAAACATTTATTTACTATCTCAGTTTGACCATCGGATTGAGGATGATAAGATGAGCTATGAGCTAATTAAGTACCCAAACAAGAAAATAACTCAGTCCAAAAATTTCCAGTAAAAATGGGATCTCTATTGCTCACAATAACCCTTGGGTTTCCATGTAGCTTTTGAATTGTGTCCATAAATGTAGTAGCAACTATACTTGGTTTAAATGGATGAGATAATGCAAAAAAGTGTGCATACTTGGTAAGTCTATCAACTACCACCATGATGACACTCTTTCCTTCAGACTTAGGTAAACCTATGATAAAATCCATTGAAATCTCCTCCCAACATTGACTTGGAATGGATAAAGGTTGTAGAAGTCACGGGGTCTTAATTGTCTCAACTTTATTCTGCTGGCAAACCAAACATTCCGCCACAAACTTTTGAATATCAGATTTAAGGCCATCCCAAAAAAAATTCTTTCTTCACCCTGTGGTAAGTTTTTAAAAATCCTGAGTGTCCTCCTAAAGGAGAAGTGTGCAATTCCAGAAGAATATTTTGTTTTAGTTAGGAATTCTTACAAAGATATAAGCGATCTTTGTACCATAAGGAATCATTTTTCCAACTAAATGTATCAGATGTACTAGGATCTTGCTGAAACTTTTGAATGAGTGTCCATACATCTTTGTCCTTCTTCCATTCATCTCTTGCTTCAGTTATCCAATCTGGTTGGATAATAGAAATAGCACAAAGCAATGCTTCCACCTCTTCATTCTTTCTTGAGAGTGCATCTGCAACAACATTAAGCTTTCCATTTTTGTAGATTATTTCAAAGTCATAACCCAACATCTTTGTGACCCATTTTTGCTGCTCTTCTGAAGATAGTCTTTGTTCCAAAAAGTTTTTAAGACTATCATGATCAGTTTTTACCTTGAAGTGTCTTCCCATTAAGTAAGTTCGCCATTTCTTTAGTGCATGCAGTATTGCTAACATTTCCTTCTCATAAATAGGTTTTTGTAAATAATTTCCTTTGATTGGACGACTTTCAAAAGCAATGGGTCTTCCTTCCTGCATTAAAATATCACCAATTCCATTTCCTGAGGCATCACATTCCACAATAAAGGTTTTTGTGAAGTCTGGCGTAGCTAAGACCGGTGCTAGGCACATTGCCTCTTTAAGATGTTCAAAGGCCTTAGTTGCTTCAGGAGTCCATGAAAATGCATATTTCTTCAATAATGTTGTTAGAGGTGCTGCTATTCTCCCATAATTCTTAACAAACTTGCGATAATAGCCTGTTAACCCGAGAAATCCTCGCAACTGCTTTATTGTCTTGGGGACTATCCATTCCTTAATGGCTTTAATTTTGTTAGGGTCTACTTTAACACCCTCGTGAGATATAATATGACCCAGATATTCCACCTCTTGTACTGCAAAGAAACATTTGGATGTTTTTGCATATAATTGTTTCTCCTGCAATAGTTTGAGCACCCTGTCAACATGTTCAACATGATCCTTCCAAGACCTGCTATAAATTAGTATATCATCAAAAATACTAGCACAAATTTTCTAAGGAAGGGTTTGAAAATGGAATTCATCAACCCTTGAAATGTAGAAGGTGCATTGGTAAGGCCAAAAGGCATGACCAAAAATTCATAATGACCTCATGAGTTCGAAATGTTGTTTTTGGAATATCTTCAGTCTTCATTCTAATTTGATGATATCCTGAACGAAGATCCAACTTGGTAAAATAAATTGCTCCATGTAATTCATCAATAATTCATCAATCACAGGAATGGGAAATTTGTCTTTAATGGTGAGCTTATTGAGCTCCCTATAATCTGGACACATTCGCCATGATCCATCCTTCTTGTGTACCAATACTACGGGAGCAGAGAAAGAACTTTGACTAGGTTGAATTATACCCGCCTCTAACATTTCTGCAATCATACGTTCAATTTCGCTCTTTTGGAAGTAAGGATATCTATAAGGCTGGATGTTTGGAGGAACACTTCCTGGAATCAAATGAATAGCATTATCATGATCACGAATAGGTGGGAGTCCTTTGGGAGTTTCAAACACCTTGGAATGATTGTCCAAGACTTGTTGGAGATCTGCAGAAATAGATGATTTTGATGTCGGAACTTCTAGTGAGCATAATTGTGCAATTACGCCTCGTTGTTCTTTCTTTAGAAGCTTTTTCATGACATTAGAGCTTATTATCCTTCCTGGCTTCCCTTGAATACCCCGTAATTCGACTTCCTTTCCTTCTGAAAAAAATTTCAAGAAAAGTTCTTGAAAATTAAAAGCTACCGTCCCCAAACATTGTAACCATTGTACTCCTAGTACAACATCAGCACCTCCCATAGGAATGGAAAGCATTGGACTAGTCAATACATATTCCCCCATGGTTAGCTTGATATTATGGCATTTCCCAGAGCAATTTATAGTTCCTTCATTTGCAACCATCACTTGGCATTCTGGTGCTGGGTATAGGAAACAATTTAATTCCTTGGCTACCTTACAATGAATAAAATTATGGGTGCTACCTGAATCAATCAACACTATTACCTTTTCTTCTTGATCTGTCCTGCTATCTTGAGAGTTTGAGGAGTGGTAATTCCTGCCAGTGCATTACATGATATGGTCGGATTCATTTCTTCCTCTTCTATGGCTGGTTCCTGGTGTGTATCCTCTTCTTCTTCATTTTCTTCTTCTTCTTCACAATCTATGTAAAATAATTTCTTTTCAGCACACTTATGACCTTTGGTGTATTTTCTATCACAACTGTAGCAAAGCCCTTTTTCTCTTTTTTCTTCCAATTGTTGTGGTGTCAACCTTGTAGGTTGTGGAAATCTAGGAGTAGCAACACTTCCCTCTTTAAAGAAGTGAGTGGTAGGCTTCCTTGTCGCCATAATTTTACATTCAATTTTTCTTGCCAACCTGAATGCCTTCTCCAATGAATCAGGTTCCAAAACGCGAACTTCATGTTGGATGCTATCCTTTAAAGTACCTATGAAGAGATCAATCTTGTGTTCCTCTGGAATATCAGTTACCCTTATATTCAATTTTTGGAAGTCCTCAATGTGCTCCCCCACTAAACCCTTTTGTTTGAGATTTATCAATTGGCTAAAGAAGGTGTTGCTCTTTGTATCCTCATAATGTGCTATCATTTCCTACGTAAAAATTGACCAAGTGACAATTTTTTTACGGGAGCAAAGCCATCGATACCATACAAATGTATTTTGTTCTAAATGTAAAGTTGCAATGCGTACCTTTTTTGTGTTTTTCACATTATTGAGATCAAAATATTGCTCCATCTATAGTATCCATGTTACAGGATCCTTTCCATCAAACTTCCTCATATCCATTTTTGGAATATGGTGGTTCTTCCCTCCAACATTAGAGTTTATGAAATCATTATTAACATTTATTTTGTTCTCATCATGAGTTTCCTCTACTATCTTTTCACCATTAGGAAACATTTCTTGTATCAACTTTGTCAAACCTTTGATTTCTTCTTTTAGATCATTCTTCATGTTTTCCATCTTAGCTTCCATGTCATCCATCTTAGATTCCATGCCAGCTTCCATGCCATCCATCTTAGCTTCCATGCCAGTCTCCAAACCATCCATCTTAGATTCCACGCCTTTCTTCAAACCATCCATATTAGTTTCCACGCCTTTCTTCAAAACTTCCATGTCATTTTTTGTTGCTCTTTGCGAGAGCAAAATTTGTTGCACTTGCTCTTGTAATTTTGATATGTCATGTTGCCATTCTTCATCTTCATGAGTCATAATAGAGCCTTCTAAAGGCTTAATGGGTTTTGAATTATTTTTAGGGGCCATTTGAGAATCCAATATTGATATCTATTCTGCAATATTCCCTTGGAATCAATTCAACTTGATTCTTCAAACAAAACTTATGCAATTCAGCAAAAAAAATACACACCTTTTACTTACTTTTCAGAAGCTCGATATTGAAATTGACTTATCTCTATACCTCCAGATCCTCAATATATGAAATTTGGCCCTGTAGTAGTCCTCTGAAGATTCTTTCAAATGCCACAAGTCTGACTTGATTTGGACTGGTTCAGTAGAGAAAACTTGTATGACTTGCCACGTGTCACTGTTTTCTCCTTTGGCTCTAAAATTTCTAGAAAGGAAACTACAGTCCATGTACTTCCAGTCCCTTTTTATAGAATTCCAATCGGATGCTCAGAGAGAGAGCTATGAAGATTTTCCCACGATCACCTCTTTGAGATGAAATTTGGGAGCCTGAAAAAGACTTAAATTCCACATATCATATCTCCAAACATATTGTGAACCAAGATTTGAAATTTTGCAATGATGTTCCTTAGGATTATGGATTCTTGCTCTAAAAATTTCAGCTTATGAAACTTCGTAGAAAAAAAATTATAGTGAAAATTCCGCAATGACCTTTTTAAGTGAAATTTAGGAGCCTACACAAATTCCTAACTTCCACAGATCATATCTCCAAAAATATTGCAAACCAAGCTCTGGAATTTTGTGACGATGTTCCTCCGGATTTCAACTTCACACTCTAAAAATTTCATCTTTTGACCCTTCGTAGAAAAATAGTTATAGTGAAAATTCCATGATGACCTGTTTGGAGTGGTGAAACCCTAGAATCCAAAGCTCTGATACCAAATGTTGTGAAACCAGCTACAAAAATAGAAGAAAAGAGATATTTGTTGATCAGCAGTTGTCATTGATGTCAACCCAAGCAGCACCAGGGGCTAACCCAATATTGCATGGGAATTTTGACCTACCAAATTAATATATTCTGGGTCAATAATGCTTTTGATGGTTTCTACTTGTCGAGATATTTCTGTTGATATATGGCCCGCCACGTAATTCCTCATGGTTTGAGAGATATTCATGTTTGAAATTTGTACCCCCAATTAGTGGGCTAAAACCCCATGGGGTTGGGGCATGGGTCATTGAAAAGTCATAATTAATATTTTTTAAGCTCCTAAAATCCCTCCCACATTCACTTGTTGAAGCCCCTCTCAACTCAAGCATTCATATAAATTGTGATCTTCATTTGCTCCTTATGCAAGGGATTCGACCATCTGAAACAAGTCATCGTGGAATTTGTGCTCTAAATTTTTTTCTACGAAGGTTCATAAGCTGAAATTTTGTATGAGGCAAAGCCGAAATCCTGAGGAAGCTGCAGTAAAAATTTCAGATCAAGGTGCACAATATTTTTGGAGATATGATCTGTGGAAGTCAAGGTTTTTGCAGGCTCCTGAAATTCATCTCAAAAAAGTGACCTTGGTAAATTCGTCATAACTCTCTCTTTGAGTATCAGATTGGAATTCCATAAAAAGTGGTGGATAGTGCACAATCTGTACTTTTCGCTCTATCAATTTTAGAGACAAATGAAGAAAAAGTGACACGTGGCATGCCATACAAGTGTGCTCTGCTGAAACAGTCCTTAATTAGGGCATTGTGAGAGATTGGGTATAACTCTCTCTTGAAGAATCCAAATCGGGTTAGACCTATGGAATTGGAAAGAAGACTCAGAGGACTACTACAGGACCGAAAATCAGATATTGAGGATCTGAAATAATAGAGATACACCAGATTCAATATCAAGCTCCTAGAAGGCAAGAAAAAGCTAGATCAAGTGTTGTCAAGGATTGCAAAGGACCAGACTTTATACGGCAGAAAATCAAAGCAAGGTGCAGCAGAGGGTAGCATGACAAGAGTAGAAACCAAGGTGCATAACAGCAGCAAGAAGTTCATCATATGAAATATTCAAGTGGGCAACACTGCATACAATCATTGTAAAGGTATCATTGTACTTAGTCATTGTAAATACATTATTGTACAAATTGTAATAGTGTCTATCTGCCGAGGGTTGAAGAGGCAGTGTTGGGAGGTCTAGGATCATCATTTGGTGGTTGTGTCAAAGTTGGGGTTATGGTCTAGTATATATTCTTCTTCTGCATCATTCTATATCATTGTAAAGTGGACCATTTTCCCTGGTATGGGAGTCCATTCTTCTTTTATTCTTCTATAGGGTGGTAGGGTGGTGCTAGGGTGAGTTGTAGCTCATTGGGTGTTGGGGCATCCATTCAGTTGACTACTGAAGAATCTCGGGTGTTGGAGCGTCCATCCAGTGGGAGCTGGAGAAGAATGCTTTTCTAGATTCTAGGAAGTTGGAGCTTTATTTTCAATTGGAGTTGAATATTAAAGAATTATTAGAAAAGCATTAGGTGGTTTTTGTCCCGGAGTGGGTTTCCACCTTAAAAAACTGTGTGCATTTGTGTTCCTCTTGTTTGCTGCTATCATTGTACAAACACTGATAATAATTGAAGATTAACTAATGCTCTAATTGAAAGGAACATTGATTCACCCCCCCCCCCCCCTTCTTAGCATTTCGAACAATTGGTATCAGAGCTTGGTTCCTTCAATAGCAGTTTAACAGCTGGAAGGAGGTCATGTAGCATACCAAGAATGGTGTACCTCTATTCAATGAAAATAATTATGCACTTTGGAAAGGAAGAATGGAGGTCTATCTCTTGGCGCAAGGTTACGAAGTATGGGACACTGTTCAAAATGGATTTACATCAACCGCGGATGAACAAGGTAAGAAGAATTTGGTAAATGATGCAAAAGCAAATAATAATATTATCAGTGGACTTATTGAATCTACTTATCATAAGGTGTTGAGTTGTAAAACCGCCAAAAATGTATGGGAAAATCTTGAGAATATATATGCAGGTGACTCAAATTTCAAAGAAGCAAAGCTTCAAATATATAGAGCAAAATTTGAGCAACTCAGAATGAAAGAAGATTGCAACATTGCTGCATACTTCCAATACGTTGATGAAATAACCAATACTCTGGAAGGATTGGGAGAGCTAGTTGACGAAAAGACGATTATACAGAAGATTCTTAGAATGTTACCAGGGAGATTCAACCCAAAGGTATCGGTCTTATAATACAGTGAAAATCTGGACAAACTCAGCAAAGAGGAATTACATGGAGTTCTCATAGCATATGAAATGAGACTTGATGAAGAAGAGGGTATTTTGCATCTAGAAACTGCGTTCGTTGCATCTAAGAAAACAAATAAGGATAAACAACCTTCAATTGAAAATACATGCACCTGCAAGTGTGAAGAAAAGGGAGATGATGAAGAAGGTCTTTCAAATGAAGAATATGCTTACTTCACAAGAAAACTACAAATTGGTAAGGGACAATTCAAAGGTAAACTTCCATTGATATGTTTCAGCTATAATGAGGTTGGGCATTTTGCAGCAAAATTTCCAAACAAAAGTAATGGCAACTCAAAAAGAAAGAAAGGCTTTAAGAAATTCAACAAGCAAGGATCCAAAAGGAACTTTCTCTCTAAAGAAGATAGCTCATCATTCGATGAAGACAATGATAGTGAAGAAGAAGCCAATGAGAGAGTATTGTTTATGGCCAAGCACAATAAACCCAAGCACAATAAGCAAGAGGTATCAAACAACGAAGAAGAAGGATGGACCATAGATGAATTTTATGAGGAAGCAATCAAGCTTATAAAATATCTCAAGGCGGAGAAGATCCGTTCCAAAACTCTTGAAGAACAAGTTCAAGGTGTCAAAATTGAAGTTGAAGAACACAAATGCATTGAAGAGTCACTTCAAAATAATTTGGAAGAAAGTAACCAAGAAAGGGAAGAATTAGAAGCCGAAGTAGTCTCACTGCGTGAGGAAGTGAAGAAAGGAAAAACTATCCAAAACTATGCCAACAGCTCAAGGGCATTGGAAATACTCATCAACAATCAACGATCTTACAACGACAAAACTGGCATCGGTTACAAAGAAGAAGAAGCAAGACCTTCTACAACAAAATACAATGAACCTATGAGATCTGACATGCATGTAGACTTCATTGGACAAGATTCGCAAGAACAGCCTTGGAAGACAATTCCTCGATGAAAATTTCCATCCAGGTACCAACATATTTTTTATGGCTAATGTTATTCATGTGGAAAATTTGGTCATAAAGCTGTAGAATGTCGCATGTACCCTAGGAACGAATACAATTCCAGGAGATCTGTCAAATATGAACCTCCCAGGGCTCAGCGAAACATCAATATATTTGAACATTTAAGAAATAATATTGAATGTTACAAATGTTGAAACTTTGGACACATAGCCAAAGACTGCAGACTTGAAAATCCTCCAGAAGAATCTTTGAAGCCACAGAATGAATGAACATGGAAGAAGAAGAAGAATGATAATTGTGCTCTCACTTTCAAGGCTCAAAAGAACAAATATGTGTGGTATGTTGATAGTGGTTGCTCAACGCATATGACTGGAGATAGAGATAAATTTGTATCTCTGAAAGAGAAGAAGGATGGAACCATGTCCTTTGGAAGTGATGGATCTTCAAATGTTATAGGATCAGGTACTCTCACTCTCGGAAGAAAAGATGCTCTAGCCAAGAATGTTCTATTGGTTGAAAACATGAATCACAATCTGCTCAGTGTTGGACAAATGTGTGATCAAGGACACACAATACTATTCAACTCCACAAAATGTGAAATCAGGAAAGGCGTGTATGGTGAAATTGTGGCTACAACAATTCAAGCTCCAAATGACATATATGTTCTAGATGAAGCAACTAAAGCATGTCTAATAGCTAAAGAGGATGATACAATAATTGGTAGCAATGATGATCAACTAAGTAAGAAGTTTGCTACAAAGGTGCAAAGTGATTTCGAGATGTCTTTACTTGGTGAGCTGACATACTTCTTAGGGCTTCAAATATCTTATCAAGAGAAAGGAATATTGATATGTCAAGCCAAGTACATCAAGGAAATGCTCAAGAAATTTAAAATAGAAGATTGCAAACCCATCCTTACTCCAATGGTAACAGGTTGCAAATTGAGCATAGACGACTCATCTAAGGATGTGGATCAAAGGTTGTATATATCTATGATTAGTAGTCTTCTATATGTAACAACCTCCCAACCAGATGTTATGCAAGCAGTTGAACAAGTAGCAAGATTCCAAGTAGCACCAAAAGAATCACATATTAAATATTCGCCAGCATTGGAATATCTTTTCCAGAAGCTTGGGATTGTCCCAAGTTCTCATTAAATTTTCCTTTTTTAGAATATAAAGGGGGAGTGGAAGTGTGTACAGGTCTGTAGAACAGTTGTGTGTCAGTGCGAGTGGAAGTGTGTATAGGTCCGCAGGATGGTTGTGCTTCAGGGGGGGTTACCCTTTGCCATTGATGTCAAAGGGGAAGAGAATGTTGTAGGAAGAGGTGTCATGATCACAGGGGGAGTACTTGTGTTGCCATCAATGCCAAAGGGGGATATTTTTGATCAGCGGTTGTCATTGATGTCAACCCAAGCAGCACCAGGGGCTAACCCAATATTGCATGGGAATTTTTACCTACCAAATTAATATATTCTAGGTCAATAATAATTTTGATGGTTTCTACTTATCGAGATGTTTCCGTTGATATATGGCACGCCATGTAATTCTTCACGGTTTGAGATATATTCATGTTTGAAGTTTGTACCCCCAGTTAGTGGGATAAAACCCCATGGGGTTGGGGCATGGGTCATTGAAAATTCATAATTAATATTTTTTAAGCTCCTAAAATCCCTCCCACATTCACTTGTTAAAGCCCCTCTCAACTTAATCATTCATATAAATTGTGATTTTCATTTCCTCCTTATGCAAGGGATTCGGCCATCTGAAACAAGTCATCGTGGAATTTTCACTCTAAATTTTTTTCTACAAAGGTTCGGAAGTTGAAATTTTTATGAGGCAAAGCTGAAATCCTGAGGAAGCTATAGTAAAAAATTCAGATCAAGGTGCTTAATATTTTTGGAGATATGATCTGTGGAAGTCAGGGTTTTTGCAGGCTCTTGAAATTCATCTCAAAGAAGTGACCTTGGTAAATTCGTCATAAGTCTCTCTATGAGTATCGGATTGGAATTCCATAAAAAGTGCAGATAGTGCACAGTATTTTTTTTTTCTCTATCAATTTTAGAGACAAATGAAGAAACAGTGACACGTGGAACGCCTTACAAATGCGCTCTGCTGAAATAATCCTTAATTAGGGCATTGTGAGAGATTGGGTATAACTCTATCTTGAAGAATCCAAATTGGGTCAGACCTATGGCATTGGAAAGAAGACTTAGAGGACTACTACAAGAACAAAAATCAGATATTGATGATCTAAAATAACAGAGATACACCAGATTCAATATCAAGCTCCTAGAAGGCAAGAAAAAGCTAGATCATGTGTTGTCAAGGATTGCAAAGGACCAGACTTTCTATGGAAGAAAAGAAAAGCAAGGTGCAGCAGAGGGTAGCATGAAAAGAGCAGCAACCAAGGTGCATAACAGTAGCAAGAATTTCATCATATGAATTCTTCAAGTGGGCAGCACTGCATACAATCATTGTAAAGGTATCATTGTACTTAGTCTTTGTAAATACATTATTGTACAAATTGTACTAGTGTCTATATGCCAAGGGTTGAAGAGGCAGTGTTGGGAGGTATAGGATCATCATTAGGTGGTTGTGTCAAAGTTGGGTTTATGGTCTAGTATATCTTCTTCTTCTTCATCAGTCTATATCATTGTAAAGTGGACCATTTTCCCTGGTACGGGAGTCCATTCTTCTTTTATTCTTCTATAGGGTGGTAGGGTAGTGCTAGGGTGAGTTGTAGCTCATTGGGTGTTGGGGCATCTGTTCAGTTGACTATTGAAGAATATCGGGCGTTGGAGCGTCCATCTAGTGGGAGCTGGAGAAGAATGCTTTTCTAGATTCTAGGAAGTTGGAGCCTTATTTTCAATTTGAGTTGAATATTAAAGAATTATTAGAAAATCATTAGGTGGTTTTTGTCCCGGATTGGGTTTCCACCTTAAAAACTGTGTGCATTTGTGTTCTTCTCATTTGCTGCTATCATTGTACAAACACTAATAATAATTGAAGATTAAATAATGCTCTAATTGAAAGGAATACTGATTCACCCCCCCACCCCCCCTCTCAGTATTTCCAACAATATCAATACCTTAGAAATAAGCCAATTTGAGGGGGAAATCTCCAATACATTAATTGAATGAAAAATTCTTGGATGATACAAATTACAAAACCTCCTTTCTCTATATAAGAGTCCATGGGGCCACAATGTAATCCTAGCCGACCTAACAATAATAATTTAAGGGCACAATAATAACAATATGGGGGTTACAGGGGTACA
The DNA here is from genome assembly GCA_034641835.2 of Pinus albicaulis. Taxonomy (NCBI): domain Eukaryota; kingdom Viridiplantae; phylum Streptophyta; class Pinopsida; order Pinales; family Pinaceae; genus Pinus; species Pinus albicaulis. Next base: position 1,111,231,846 of record CM076581.1, read on the forward strand.
ATAATAACAATAAGGGGGTTACACTAACAACAATAAGGGACTATACTAGTAATATAGGGACCTAACACTAGTTAAGGGATTCTTAGGCCCTTGAGAATTTTCTCGAGACCACCTCTCCTGGGTCCAAAATCATCCAGCAATTTGGCTCAAACAAATGAAATAATCCCATCACACCATGGCTATCCGTAAATGGTAAGGAAAGGTTGAAATCCACTGTCACACCTAGAAAAGCCCATGCCAATGACAACAAAATAACCAAATACACATATGCATATGCCATGCATGCCAAAACTGGCAAGGAAATCATACATGAAACTTGATGCCTGCAAGTAATCCCGTTGTAGCCACTTGATCAAACCCTTCCTTACTTACTCTTTGGTTCCCTTTTCTTTCTTGTCATTCCTTTTCCTTCCTTTCTCCAATGCTAGAGTGCTACAAGAATGCTATAAGTGTGCAAGAGTATGAGAGAGTGAGCTCCAAAACTTAATTGAAAAAAGGTTGAACTAACAAAAGACATGAACTGGTCCTCATAAGACTTTTTTATCATTGAGGCCTATATTTTCTTCATTTTCCTTCATTTTTTCTTCAATTTCCTTCTCATGCAAACATGTGACCTTTCATCTTCCTTTTCTCCTATTTTCCATTATTTTCATAAATAAAATGCCAAATAATCCATCTTTTCCTTTTCAATGCCTATTCCAATTTCCCTTTAGCCATAATAAACTAAAATGAACACCCACTAGGATGTTTTTCCCAACATTCAGCTTGGAATATGTGCCCCATGAACTTGGTCTTATTTTTCCTTTATTAACTTTATTACATGGATTTTTAATCAGGGTTGTTACAATTTTTGCTTCCTTACTTTGACATCAATGAAACTTGTTGCCATCAATGAAAACATTATGTGAAAAAATATCCCCCTTTTTTATTGATGGAAACACCACCATACATTGAGGGTCATTGATCACAATGGACAGAATCCCCCTAACCTATAAATATTATTCCATCTTTATTTTTTTCTACCGTAATGTCTTCCTAATTTTCATTCTCTCCTCTAGTTTCTTCTTTCTCAATTTTTGTTAGTGTCATTTGATGTTTTTCAATGTATGCATTCTCTCCCTCTTTGTAATTAATGGAAAAAGGACACAGTTGCCTATCATTTATCTCATGACTATGCGTAAACCTCATCGTGTTATACATGGAGTCTCTCTCAGATACTATGCTACAAAATTTATTTATATATAAGTGCTTTCCAATACACTTCTTAAACTTTCTTTTGGACTTGATGGAGTCTCCCCCTAATACCATGCATCCTTTTGAATCTCTCCATCCATAAGTGTCTGCAAATGTTCTCCAACTATTTCTAAAATTTATTATAGACCTGATGGAGTCTCCCCTTGTAACCATGCTTCCATTGTACATAAGCTCTTGTAAATGGTTTCTAATACTATTCAATTGTTCTTGAAATTTCCTGTAGACTTGATAGAGTGAATATTCCCTTGTTGAAAGCATATTTCCTTGAAAATATTTTTGGCTTTAATTATTCTAACATGTGTCCATGTACTTCTTTTACATCTAAGATATCACCTTCAAGTGATTAAAAAATCACCTACACAAATCCCTTATTCAAATAAAGTGTCTCAATACTAATGGAGCACAACTACTCTTATGGATAACTACTCCCCCTCTGCATGGAATTCCTTCTTACATACTCTAGCTTCCTTAAAATTTAATTCAATCATACTTGAATAATTTCCCACTACTCTACAAATGGTAGCTTGTAAATATTACCCTATTATTTTTTCCTACTAATGTATTTTTTCCCTCATACCAAAAAATACTTCCTATAAATTATCATTCTACCTACATAATATTGCTTCTTGAAATTCCAATTCAAGCATACATAATCTAGAACAATCCTTCACCGAGGGATTAGATATGAGGGGTCATATATAACTTTGATTCTTCTTGTCTCATTCTCCATCCTATAATGTTAATCCTTGGTTTAATAGGGATTCCATCTCTCTTATGCCATCTCAAGTTGAGTATGCAGTCACATGTTGTGTGTCCTTCATTCTGACATATGTAACTTACAACATTGGACTTGAACATTTTCATAAATAATTATTATGATATGTTTTTAATTTGATCAATGTGTCTGTGCCTAGGTACTTGATCATACCCTCTATAACTGATCACGTCATAGGTTCTGAAATCTTATGTTCAGTGGAAAAATTTTACGCATGAAAAAAAATAACCAAAAAATATAAAAAAAGAATGTCTCTCTACTGTTATAAACTTTACAAAATTTGAATTAAACAATCCTTCATTTTCCATTCTATAAAAATGTCTCAACTTTGCAGTAATGAAAAAAACAATTCTGGTGGAAGAAGTGATTAGCGATATTGAAGTAGCCATTAAAGACATTGATTCAATTAAATATGAATAAATAAGACAACATGTGGCTAGACTTCTCAGAAATTCTAAACCTTTGGTCTGCAACATATCCAAGGAAGAGCAAGCAACGTTAATAAACCTGAGGAGAAAAAAAAATATTGTAATTTTAAAAGTAGATAAGGCCAATTCTACGGTGATCATTAACATATTGGAATATGAAGGGAAAATGGATTAATACCTTAATAATATCGACTTCTACAAAATTATATACAAGGACCCGAGCAGTAAAATTCTTCAAGTTACCAAGAAATAAAAGAATCATCTCTCGATGACGCAACAAAAAATAAGATCAATCCTAACAGTTCCATCACTCCTAGAATACATGGAACCCCAAAAATACACAAGTCTATCATCACATTAAGACTAATAGTTAACACCACAAGATCTCCCACTTACTCACTTGACAAATTTCTAGCTAAAAAAATTTGTCTCTTAACATGTAACACCTCATATTTTATTAAATACTTAGCTTCCTTTGTCCGATGGATCCAAAATATTTAAGTTGAAGATGAAGAACTCCTTCTTAGCTTTGAAATAACTTACCTCTACACTATTATCCCTATAAATGAAGGTATTAATGTATTAAAGACCATCACTAACAAGGAAACTTTAGAACTCATTAAATTATGCCTTAACTCATCGTATTTCATCTTTCAATGAAAAATATATGAACAAACTCATAGAGTAGCAATGGACTCACCCTCATCACTGATTGTTGCTAACATATACATGGAAAATTTTGAAAAAATAGCTCTAATTTATTTCCCATTCACCCCTGAGGAATGGAAAAGATACGTAGATGAAATTTTTGCAAAATGGTGTCATGGGATAAACAAACTTGAAGAATTTCTATCTCATATCAACAACCTTTCTGAACACATAAAATTCACTATCAAAATTGAAAAAGACAACCAATTACCCTTCCATGACATTTTTCTCACTAAAAATAATAATGGGAAGTTAAGGTTTCAGGTTTTCAGAAAGAAAACACACACTGATAGATATCTCCACACAAACTCCCACCACCATCTCGAATAAAAAACTAGCATCATCGAAACCCTTGTCACTAGAGAATCCAGAGCTTCAGACCCTGAACATTAAAATCAAGAACTTAATCACCTTCACAATGTCTTTCAAAGCAACATATACCACAAAGGTGTCATAAAAATATCCATTCAATAAACCTTAAACAAAAATCATCCTAGAAACCCTAAAATCACCCTGCCTTACATCAAAGGAACCACTGACAAAATTGCAAGAATCCTAAACAATCAAGATATTTGTGTTTCTTTCACCTCTCCTAATACCATTAATAAAATAATTGGCTCCATAAAATACTTTTTTTACCCAAAGCAGCATAAGGGATTTTATTTACTTACATGCTCGTGTGGGAAATAATACATTGGGGAAACATGAAGGCCAATTGGCATTAGGTTGAAAGAACACACAACTGACATAATAATAAATAGAGCTTCTAAATAATTCCTAGCTGAACACACATGCTTCTCCTCACACCATATTTTTATATAATATTCCAAGCTCATGCAAAAGGAAGAGAATTATTTAAAAAGAAAAGTTAAATAAGCCTTAGAAATATAAAAAGAACAAAGATGACGATTTAAATATCAACAACAGCTACAAACCATTATTGAGAAAAAATAATAAAAAACTGACATTTCTACAATACAACTATTAATAAGCTCTATAATTTTCATATTGTAGACATCTCAATGAAAGTTGCAATCCCTTGATGATGGTCTCACCTGGAATACCAAAACGTTGGGTTACAAAATCCTTTCACAAGTTCTTTCCACAATAAATACAATTAACTTTAAACATGTATGGAATTGCTTTTTAATAACAAAAAGCTTGTTTTTGTACCTGGAGTATAGGGTCATATTGATCTTCTAAATTTGTTCCTTGGAAGAGCTTCATTTGTTTTCTTATTTCTAACTCTTTCTTCATTTCTAATTGTGGGTCCTTTGTGAAGATTTTATGTCATGGAGGGTTCCATTATTTCATTATGATTCCTTCTCTTTGGAGAACAAGATGTACCTTGTTGATTCTTGGATTCTTGTTGAATTTCATTGGAAATGTTGAAGTGAACACGCTCTGGAAAAATAATCATTTGCTGAGGATCTTCAAGAGAGTTGTCTCTAGATGCAATGAATGTATGATTGAGCTCATTGGGATGATCGTCATTTCATGTTCTTGGAAGAGCTTTATTATTGATGTCTCGCAACTTTCCTGCTAACCATAACCAGTTATGATGATTAGAGATCTTTGAATACTGAGAATATGATATAGAGATTCATACCCTTTATGAAGCTTTAATTCATGTTTTAGTTGTTCCAATTCTTCTTTCAAAAGCACAAATTCCTCTTCTAATCTTCCACAAATTTGTTCCTAAAGGAACCTGCTCTGATACCACTTGTTAGACCAAATATCTCACTAAGACAGGGGGTGAACCAGTATGGTGGCAATCTTATTTCAAAACATTTCATCAATAAAAAAACATGTAGCATTGTACAGTTACAATTTACAACATAATAGTAAATGAGATCATGCATCAAGAAATCAACATCACATCAACATAAGAGGACAAAATATTCTACATGGAAACCTTTGTGGGAGAAAACCACAAATTATTTTCTTCTTCTTATTCAATTCATTACATATATTTCCAAGCACTGACCTACTTGAGGCACCCACACACAACATTTGCAAGCAACTACTTGTAATAGGATACAACCTTATTGAGGCCCCAACCTCGAAAATGTGGAAGTGACCAATTGCAATAGGCTACAACCCGATTGAGACGCTAACCTAAAAAATGTGTAAGCTTCTACTTGTTTTAGGCTTTAACCTGATTGACAAAATTATCTCAATGGAGTCACCCACATCCTTCTTCAACTTCGTGTGGACCAATTTTCATAATATTTCAAACTGGATCCACATGCACTTCAATGTAGGTCTTCAAAACCAATCATATTGTTGTTTTCATAATGTTTTCATCCCCCTAAGCCCATGAGGAAGAATAAAGGTAAGGGTAACCAAAACCAACAATCTCAGGGAAACTAAGGAAACCAAGTTTGTCAACCTAATGCCAATAAGGGTGATCAGTCTAATACTACAACCCAGCAATAGGGAATAAAGCCTAAGTAGAATAAGGCCCTTCGAATGAAAAATCCGTGTTCATGTTTCGATACCTATGGACACCATACTCATGATTCTCCCCTTCTCCCTCAAATGCGTAAAGCATGGGAGGATCAAGAAGCTACCTCTAGAGGAAAACATCCTATCCCTTCTTTCACACCTCCCTCTACACACATCTAGTAATGCTTAGAACCCCTTCCCCTCACCAAGGATATATAGCCACCCAAGATGGCAAAAATCCTTTTTTTCCTCCTTCTCATCAACTAGGGAATGGGTGTTACCAAATTATCATGGTGAATTCCAAATATGTTAACCTTTAAGCTCAATCATGTCAACATGATTCACCTCCTGAGAATTCATCCATGTAGACACATAGAAAGTATCCACAGAGTCTCTTTCATTACCCAATGGTACCTTACAGATTCCTCCACCTAAGGTAAATTTTCCTTCAAGAGCACTAAAGGTCCATTATGTTGAAACACTGCCAATTCCTAAGCTTCCCATACTTATAGAATAGTATATGAATTGGCATAGTCTCCTACTTCCATGTCAACTCTGGAATTTTTCCAGACATTCCCATCTCAAATAAAGGATCTCCTATATGTTATGCACCTCATGGATCATTTATACAACCAGATGATTGTAATTGATGTTGAAAAATCATATCGTCCTATCCTTTCTCCTTCCATTGAATTTAAAACACCAGTCTCCATCAATAATGTTATTTTCTAGTGGTGTATCAGTGATGAAGGCACATCCACCTATGTGATACCTGCTAATGTCTGGAAGAAACTTAGTTCTCCAAAACTTTCACCATCAACTATCACCCTCTGTGCATATGATGGTCACCCTTCACAACCTGTGGACCTATACCAAAATTTTCTTGACATCATCGCTAGAAAGAAGGTCATGATTGATGTTTAAGTCATTAATGCACCTCTTGATTATAACCTCTTGCTTGGCCTTAGTTTCATGTATGCTATGAAAATGGTCACTTATTTCATTTTTCATAACATGATATTCCTTCATAATCGGAAGATTGTCACTATCGACTAGTTGACATACTACGACCCTCAGTCTAAGACATCCCCTAAAAATTTCATTTCTTTGATGGAGGGAGATAATTTAATGCCTTCCTTGACCAAAATAAATCTAGAGGTCTATAAATATTCCTAATTTCTTGGGGCATATTATGGACCATATCTTATTCCTATTGAGCCCATCTCTTTGAATGTTTGCATGCTTCAGGCATCATGGGTTTCTCACCAACTCAGTACCAATTCCCTGTAGGCATATCAACAACAAATTTGTTGCTTCAAACTTAGTTGGTGCCTCAGGGGGTGTTCCTATTTGAAAACATCCATTTGGACAAATTCCTTTCCTGTTCCGACCACCATGAATATTCACCACCCCTATGATGGCTATGCTGAGTTTTCCAAACTTTACCTTGGGGATCCCAGTATGGTACATCGATCCTCCTCAAAACACCTCTCTTGATAAGCTCAAACCTTATGTTTCTCTTACGTCGATACATTCAGTCCCCACCACCTCCACCAATTCTTTAATTCCATTGCAACCTTGAAAAGAATCTACTCCTGTCATGAAAGCAACTAGTGAGGGGAGGAAAAGCCCAGAAAATGGGGGGAAATGATAAGGAAACCCAAGTGGAAGACACTCCATATATAGCACCTAATCTTACTCCTCCATGCACTTTATGTGATCTCCATGGCCATGTTGCTAACAATTTCCTTAATCTTCCTCATTTAAAGATTCTTATTTATAAGGACAAAATTAAGCCATACCCAAATTTCCTAGAGTTACAAGTCACCTTACCTAAATCATCCAAAAAGAACATTACTTTACACATGAATCACCCATGCACTTTGTGTGATATGTACGTATATTATTCCCATTGTTTTCCTCATCTCCAATATTTTCATGATACCCTTACTATTCTTCATGAGATGGATGTTTCTCATAATGGCCCTTCAACTCATATATCTATAGTCCCTAGCACCAATTTTGCGCTATGGTAGAATTCTACTCAACCCACCATCATGATTCCACCCCTTGATGTGGAAATGGAAAACAATTCGGTGCTCATCCTTTACCTATCATCATTCATGCGATCAACATATTCAAAATCCTTGGGAATTATAAGTAAGTTTCTTTAGATTCATCTTCTAAAGTTAATCCGGTCTCAACATCTGTGGACTTTGAATCCACTTGTTATTACCTAAAAGAAATTATGCATGTGAACCATGCCTCCCATGATGATGATTGGTTCAAATGCCCATCACTTCGAATCAATGAATTCAAACCAAATCCACCTTGTGGTCAGTACCTTTCCACACAATTTCTAGGTAAGGGGGAATATCTTTTGAGAGTCCAAGAGAAGATATTATCCCGAAACCTTCTATTTCATTTGGTATTTCTGAATCTAGCTCTAGATCACTCTGGGGATGATCCATTTCATCATCACTACATATTACATCAACAACCCATTCCCTTAGAAATTGTTGTTGTTCAACCTCAATTTTATCTAAGTGAGAATTAGTTCAGTATATCTGAGGCCACTCTTTGGTATGGTGACATCATATTTGTGAACCCATACATTCAGTGCCTTTGACTAATATATGAAATACCAAGCGAGATTGGCAATCCACTGTTTCATTTCTACTATTGTATTCACCCTTGTTCCCATAAAAATCCAATCATAACCAAATTAAAATGGAGATGACACAACATAATGCATAATCATATTATGTACCAAAATAATTTATGCAAGTGTTTGGAATCCACTATTCCAAATGCATCTAGTGTTTCCCTCAAGCGCTACATCCACATACAACTGAGGGAATAATTCTCACCTATGCATACCTAATTAACTCCCCAATAATTATATGTTGGGGGGCAGTACCGCATGCTTGTGATAATGATGCCCCCCTGCCCCCCATCACTTTCTCATTTTATTATCATCAGTCTTGGAATAGAACCCAAATATCTAGTTATGGTCAACTATCCTTTCTTTCCTTGGATAGTATGTCCTACTGGTCTCTCTGGCGAGTTGTATAAACTTCAAATATAGCACATGATTGATACCATATGTTCAAACATTCTACTCCATGTGATGACATACTTACCACTTGGTTCCCCTTGTTTCAATTGGTGGGTGAGGATGATTCTAGATATCCTCTAGTAATTCATTCCTATATTCTTTTCTTACCTTAATTCTTCACTAGGAAACATAGTTCCAAGAAGCATTAAGGAATTTCCCTAAGGAAAAATAAAGCCCTAAACTAGAAATATAAACCATAAAAAATGATGAGCCAAGTATGGCCACCAACTTGGAAGTTGTATCTCTGAAATACACTAGCTATTTTTTCCTCTATGAGCTCGCCAAATTTTAAGACTCTCCCCTCCTCTCCAAACTGATCAACAACACAATGCAAAAACCAATTTGAATTGGGGGCAAGAAGCCCTTTTAAATGGAAACTTTATTTTTTCTGTTGGCCATTATGGACTCATTGTAGCCCGATTTGATGAGCCATATACACCATTGGAAAGCTCTTGTTGAGCACTATAATGCGTCTATTTTCATTTTTGGTGATTTGAAACTTCTTCAAAAATCCATTTTTTGTATCAGGTCTGACTTTTCCACCTATTGAAATTGAATCTCTTCATATATGTCACTTGTACTCTAGCACCATGTTTCCTTTGCACCTATCGACTTATATGTCAAGTTTCGTCATGAGTAACCGCTTTTTACTCATGCTTTGAAAATCCCCTTTGGGTCTATCCCTTGTGGTAGAATCATTTATTTACCCTTGTTTAGAGCATCAGAGATGGATCACACTTTTGTTTCATGGAGTCTATTCAACACCCCCATCGAGTCTTGCTACAATATATCATCCTCTCTGCATGTCACATTCATCTTATATTATTGATATTTGACCTCTAGATTTCTTGATTTGTCTTTGAAAATCCTCTATCTGAGTAATTGACCATCCCCTCTAGAATCATACAGTGGTTTCCAGGTCAAACATACATATTATGCTCTAACAGGGGAAATTGCAATATCGCCCATCCTACTATTCCTGTCATTATCCCTAGTGTAAAACTTTTTTTCAAACTTTCTGTCAAACACATTGCTATATTCCTCATGCCTTTTTTGAGGACTCATTATTACGTCAACTCTGGCGGGCCCTCCCTTGTCAAATTCAACACATTTATTCCACGAGAGTGGCCTAGAGGGCGTTGTACCTTGGATCCAGTCTCTTCATTATTGGGTGCCTCATATCAACCAAAGGGAGCCATCATTTTCCTTTGAATTGGTTATTTCTTGCATGTTCAACCCATCCCATTATCACACAATAAAAAATTGTACACTTGATGGTCGAGTATTTCGACAAATTTTCCTACCATTTACCAAGCGTGTGTGATATATTTCATACCTCATGAGGGGGTGGCCCTTTAGGTATCCCCCACATGCCTGATAATTGGAAGTTCTTTATCCATCCTCAAATGCAATTTATTATATTTGGTTGGCTCAATTTCTGTCAACCGTAGGTCCCATCATATGAACCCCTTATTATGTTGGATCATTCATATCTTTGGAGCCCTTTCTTATTCAATGAGGTTTCCTTGGTTTTGATTCCCCCCTCTCATCATATTGGGGAAATTTGGTCCTATGTACTCAGTTCAATAGCATTAAATGTATCAACCTTGGCTTTTGTGTTCCATGCACATCTATATGGGACTTCTTGTATCATTGTATTATTTTTTGGCACGTTGATGCCAACACATCATGTATCATGTATTATTTTTCTCAGGCCCACATTGTTGGGTGCACCAATATTATTTATACTGATTTATCTAGGTGGTTATGGGTATGCCTCCCCTACATTATTGAGATCATGTACACACCATATGGAGACTTCTCTTTGACAAGTAGGTCTCACCTCCCTCACATTTGGTTCATACCTTCACTGCAATAACTCTCTCTCTCTCTCTCTCTCTCTCTCTCTCTCTCTCTCTCTCTCTCTCTCTCTCTCTCTCTCTCTCTCCATTGACTCCCCCTTCGGTGTATAGTGAAAGTGAGCCTATAATTTATTTCAGGCATACAATGTGCTCCTAACACTCATACATTGGGGGCGCAATCTATTATCACTTAAAAATTCATCACCTAGCCATTTTCCACTAGGATGATCAAAATACACTATGTAGAATGGGTTTTACACATTAAAACCCACTTTCATCTTAGGGAATAATTTAGAGAACCACTTTTCCTAAACTATTTCTATCTTCCCACTTGAAAATAACCAAAAATCCATTTAATTAATTTCATGTTATTTTCATATTTACTCATTTTGTGAAAACAATTAAAAAAAATCACCCATCAAGCGCAATAATTAAATAAATCATTATTTATTTATTATTCCTTAATCACTTAAGTTATCTCCCTTGAAATAATTATTAAATCATTATTTGTTAATTATTTCTAACCCATTTTTACTAGATTACCCAAGAATAATTAAATAAATCATTATTCATTTATTATTCCTTAATCAATATTACACATTTATCCTATGAAATAATTATTAAAAAATTATCTAGTAATTATTTATAACTTACTTTGACCATATTTCCTTAAAGTAATTAATAAATCATCTTTATTTATTAGTAATTAAAGTACATGGATGTAGTAATCATCATACAACAGCTCATACATGGTTGTTCCATGTCACAATTCATCTCAAAACATCTTGGAGTCATGATCACAATCTATGCATGGTTGCACATATTTTCAACTAGTTGTTAGTGGAAACCAAAAACATATACATTGCTGAAAAATGTGATATTCTTTCTACTCATGAAAGACATATAAAGCTGGTATAAACACATGAGCTGAAAGGATTGAAAAAGACAATATAAATCATGAATTTCAATACCATGCATAGCTCCCCCTAAGCTTAATATACCTCAAATAAGACAAGTTGATCCCGTGGACTTGAATGTGCATGAGGGCTGAAATGAACTCATCATATGCTGCTGCAACAAATCATACTCATCAAACTCCAAATTCTCCCCCTAAGGTTGTGCACCTCTCATGAATTCTGTAGTCCTCTATGAATATTCATGAAATAACCATGGACTTGAGGAGGGAATTAACTTCACTATTTGAAAATTTGTTGCTCCTTTCTCCACACGGTCTTGGGCTGCTTCTTCTCTCCCTTGACTTGCTGCTTCTCTTGCTTCATCGGTTTTGTACTAGATACTTTCTTTTTTTGTTTCCTTTGACAGTTTTGGCTTGAATAATGGGGAAGAAAACAATCTCTTGCCATATGGCTAAATATATTGAAAATATAACACTCCACATGGCCAAGATATGAAGTAAGAGGATCAAATCTCCTAGTGCTCATGCCAGATCTAAACCATGAATGAAATGTGTCTCTGCTCCAATGGTTAGATCTAAAGTCACATGCCTTATGGCCAAACAGGTGACATGAGTTACAATAACGGTAAAAAGAATTATTATACCTATTATCCATTCTCCTTGGCTGCTGGAATTGTTGGAATATCTGTTGATATGATCTATACGATCTGCTCCACCAATTTTCTGCAATATTCCCAAACTTTTGACAACTCTAGCGTTGTATCTCATGCATCAAAGGAATGAAAGGACTTTGCTTCCTTTGAAATATAATGGAGCTTCCATGATCATCTCTAGGAGCAAGGATCTTCTGAATTTAGGTGTTCCTTGAGATTTTATGCTATGTTGTTAGTTTTTCTGCTTGATTGGTTGTTGGTTTTACTTGATTTTCTTCTAATGGTTCTTTTGTTTGCTTACTAGATGTTGAATTTGCTTCTTGTTTCCTTGGAACTCACTTTTGCCGATGGAATTTTTTGCTATAGGTCTCTTGGTTTCTTCTTTGGTGTTTTTACCTACATGAAAACTTGATTCACCCTTTTGAAATCCAATACCACTTTCATCCAATGGCAATCTTTGAATTTCAAGTAAATTATCCAAGGCTATTGTGCTCTTCTCCATGTTTCATTGTTTTCTAAGGGAAACAACTTCAACATCTCATTTCTTAATCTCTTTTTCTTTTTCTTGAATTTTTTTCCTGATACCTTCCTCAACTTTTTCAAATTCTTCCATCTTAACTTTCAATCCCACTATCTCTTCCTTGAGCTTAGCCTCCTCATCATAAAAAATATTCAATAATTTCTCTTTATCCTTGCATGCAATTGTTATTCTAGAAAATTTGTCTCTAAGAACCTTAAAATTATCATCATCTTCACTAGGAAATGCAACATGATCAAAATTAGAATCCTCAAAATTGTAACTCAAAAGAAAATCATTAGCATTTATACCTTTGGATTCAATTTACTTCAATACCTTCGGTTCTTGATATTTTTATTTTTTCACATTATTTGTTGAACCGTTTGCACTAGGAAGATGAGTATTTTGTGGCTAATTTTCCTTATTTTGAATTCCATTCCTTTTCTAAACTTGATTCCTCTTGTTCTTTCCCATTCTTGAAAAAAAAAAAAAAATCAATTTTCGCCAACAAGCCCCATATCTACTCTCCAGTGATCAAGCTACAACCAAGAGCCCCATTCTGATACCAATTGTTGGAAAATTTTGAGCACTACTGAGGGGGTGGGGGGGTGAATCAATAGTGTGACTTGTATATCAATTGTTTTCCTTTTATTACTTCACTTACTGAATCATGCATATAACCAGCAACTCATTAGATTATTCATGAATATAAACCATATAAGCATCTAAATCATAAACCATGTGAGAAAAATAAACAATAAACATGCACACAATCACATCAATCATGCATGATACACAATATTTCTGGTGGAAAATATTATGGGAGAAAAACCAGCCGTGTTTTTTCTCTCCAAGGGAAAAATCAACAACTTTCTATTAATAAATTAATGACTGTTACAAATTTGTACATGAATTAAAGCATTCAAGGCACCCATAGGGCCCATGTACTCATGTACACCATCATGTAGTGAGGCTACCAAAATATTTACAAATTTCCAGTTGGGCTAGGCTTTTCATGCTTGCCTTTTCTCTTTTGAACGATCTGCCAATTCCCCGAATGTAGGGAGGAAGGAACCAAGGCCATATCATTGTTCCTTATTGTGTTTTCTTTATCAGAGAATAAAATTTCAGACACATGCTCTCTCTTTTTTCACTTGAGCTTACCTCAAAATGTGCTTCATGTGGTGTTAGATCCATCGACGGGTCAACCGTATGAGAGTGCATATTAGTTTCCATTGGCTCTTGTGATTCTTGTTCTTGTGTCCCTAGATATTATGCCGGTTGTTTACTCTCATTTTGGGTTGGTATATCCCCTTCGTCTTCTGTCTCTTGCTCTGGTCCTCCTAAGGGGAATTTCCATCCTTTGGATGCTTTCCCTATTTTCTTCTTCTTTCTGGTTTCCGATTTTGCATCTGGGCATATGTTTTGTAGATGTCCAGTTTTTCTGCATATCCTACATCTAAAGGCTATATTTTTGTATTCCAGGTGTTGTAGCCATTTTTTTTTATTTGTATCAGATAGATATTTTCTGGCAGCCCCTTTCTAAGGTCCACTTCCACACATATTTGTGCGAAAGTGAAAATTCTCTCCTCTAGTCGTTGGATGTGTGTTTTGATATATCTCCCAAGGTTGTTTCCAATGCCCTCCAATACACCTGATTCTAAAAGTGGAGAGGGAGGTTATATAGTCTGACCCAAACCGACATGTTGGTAATATCCATCATGTTTGCATCAAAATCAGGGAACCAAGGAGTGGTGAAGAGGCCAGTAGAACCCCAGAACCATGGTCCCTCTCTGAGAATGATATCTCTGGCTTCCTGAGATTGGAACTTGACAATAAAATATCCTTTTGAGCAGAGATGTATGTCATAGTCCATAGTCCATTTGGTAAAAATCCAATGGAACAACTCCATTGGTTTTGGCGAGTAGCAGTTAAATCTGCATATGATTTCCTGCGATTCAAATGTAGACTGAGGTTCATCGATATCCGTTGCCTAAATGTTCAGTTTTGGTACACAGTTCAATTGCTCCACAATATATGGCTTGGGAGTGTTCTCAGCCTGTTCTATTGGAGTTGCTGCTTTTTTTTTCCCTTATATGATGTTTCTATATGTTGGGCCATTTGGGGCTCCTATTTTTAAAGTGTTGGAACCCCTCATCTGTCTGTATGTTTTGTTCTGTTCATATCTAGCCAAAGTGCCTACTCCTGCAGCTCCTCCTTTGAGTCTTAAATTCAAGACTATGGAGGAGTTCCTTTTGATTTGATAGTCCTTTAAGGGGATCCCTTCAATAGTGGTTTTCCCGAAAAGATCAGACTTTGTCTTATAGCTAGAATACCTATAGTTGATTTGATCTTCTGCTTCAAATCTCTAACCAGCTTTGAATCCTGTACCCAAAATATTTTGTATTTTCCATCTAAAGTTTTTATAAATATATGGAAACTATTTGATGCATTAGTTTCCTTTCCTCTTGCATCTGTGTAGGGGTTTTTTGTGTTTTTCCCCCCAGGATAGACCCCTCCACCTTCATAGTCGTAGGTTCCAGGGGCCTATGATGCCTCACATGTCAACGTTTCATAGGTGGGGGTTCCCCCTCTCCATCCCCGCAGATAGAAATTCTTTGGGAGGGGTAGGGATTCGAAACCACCATCTACCCAAACGGCGATCCAGAGGATCCACCCCTTAGAAATCCAGTTATCACAATAAACACCAGAGCATAAATATTTATAAACAGAGCTTAGGGAAAGAAGAGATCGGATCAGGTAGAAATTTTTGTTTCGGATGCGATCCTTCCATATAGAGAGCTCACGTTCTCTGATTTCACTACCTCTAGCCTTCAATCTGAGCAATAGTGCCTCCTTGTGGCTGCAGCAGAGGCCGAGGGCCTCTTCTTTCATTTTTCCCCTGCCAAAACACCCTAAACCATATTCTTTCCTCAACCCCTCATTCCTGACCAACGTTTCCTCTTTCCCGCCAGCGAGATCCTGTGGCCCAGCTCCCTGGATATTCTAAAGCCAGGATAAAGACCTGCCAAAGG
The DNA here is from genome assembly GCA_034641835.2 of Pinus albicaulis. Lineage (NCBI taxonomy): Eukaryota > Viridiplantae > Streptophyta > Pinopsida > Pinales > Pinaceae > Pinus > Pinus albicaulis. The sequence continues at coordinate 1,111,247,560 of CM076581.1, forward strand.
AGGTAGTCAGGGTCCCAAATCAACTCTAAAAGCGACATATTTATTTGTCTTGGGTGGTCTGCTATCTCCTTCTCTGATCCATGAGGGAAAACGCTCCCCATCCACGCGATTTTCTGGTATTTGGACAGATATTTGTCCCCGACATTCCTTATGTTCCCGCCCCCATGCATATGAGAGGCCCTGCGCTCCTGCTGCACAGTTGAAGGCCAAAACAGTTGTGCCGCCAGCCCTTCCAAACCTGCAAAACTTAAAACTTCTACTCTCCATATTTGAACCCATTCCCAAAAAACCACCCGTGTTGTTGTTGCTCTGATCTGAATTATATTATGTAAATCGAATTATCTTTTACATAGTGTGCTTACTCCCATCATGATGGAGAATCAACCTCATATACAAATGCTAACACCAATCAGCTAGGAGACTCGATACTACTATATCAACTCAGAATAATATGTTCTCTATGGATCTCTACATACTGCCATCCGTTGAAGCCCACTAGGATCAGTCAATCCTTGCCCAAATACCATTGGAATACCTAACCACCATTGGATTGAGACACTTCTCCCTTTTGCTGAAGCTTCACTATCACTGCTCCACCTCCATGAAGTCATTTCTCCTCACCGCCATGTATAACTCCTTTCATATATTTTAAAACTGGATCCAAGACACTATTCTCAATAAGAATTCAACTTTTCATACATGCTCTCAGCAACAATATCTCATCATAAAATATATAAACAAGTAAAATTGTGGCCACATAAAATCTGAATATAATCAAACCCTCACAACAATATAATGTTGCATACTACATATAACATCATAAGACACATTTCTATGTGCTACATGAATCATCATCTCCTGAAAAACAAATGTGAGAGGATCACCAACAATACTCCAACAACATACAAAAACCTCTCCAACTCTACTCTACACCATCAAATCCAATTTTTATCTACATCGAATCATGCTTCATATCTACTCATTATTCAGTCACTAACACTCATAGAATAAATCATATATGCTCTACTAAATATTTGAAGCATATTCTAACTATTCTTCCTTCTCTCCACACATACCATCAACATCTAACACAATCAACAACCACAAAGCTCGCAATCCATGAATGTAAAACATGTATGGAAAAATTAAGCTTGGGGCTAGGATCAAATGTGCAAAAATTGGACCAAATAAATCCACTAAGGTCACTACTAGTGCACTAAATGTATTCACAACCTTGGAGGGCATTTTAAAACCATTTTCGACCTTATTCAATTTTTTTGGAAGTCTCATGGAATTTCGAACCTAATTTCCTTCCAAAAAGCACGAGAAATGTGGAGGAAAAGTCGTGAAATACCTTAGTCACATGCATGACACTATCTTAGAGTGAATAGAGCTATAACCTCTCCCACAATATTCCCTCCATGTGACTGGAGCATCCCAACCACTCCCATAGGTCTTTGTGCATGCAACTAGGGCTAGAATTTAGTGAAACCTTCAATCCTTCAACTCAAGATATAGTCCTGATGATGAACCACACAGGTTGGTTCGAAACTTGTCAACAACGTTCCATTATATGTGATTATTACCGAAAGAGATTTTACAATTTTATATGGATCAGAGAAGCATAGATTCTAAAAATATATGCCAACTATTGCATCCTCTTCTTCAAATACTATACATGCCTTTAGACCTATTACATTGCCTCTGAGACCTCTGCAATTGGATCATATAATCCTTCCAAGTGTCACTTCCAAGTTGACCTAGAAGGGCCAACAAACAAGGTTGGAAAGTATGCCAACAAGTCCTCCACTCTCCATTAGACCTCTGCTAAGATGCAACACATATGAAGCACTGATGAAACTACTGTGGCACCATAATAAAGCCATAAGATCACTAAAATTCATATCCATGAAGCATAAACATGAATACCAAGATGAATACCTAATTGAAAACTCAACTAGTGTCCCATGAACCATCTCCATCACATGGATCTATTTATGATCAACATGTCGCAGCCTCCTCTACCTGTAGTAGCATTATTAAATATCATGACATGCCATCAAGCACATGCCAACACAACTAAATCCTCCATGACCAACATGTTTCCATCAATATCCATCAATTCCATCACATGAGTGTGCCATCAAGAATTCCAACACAACTAAATCCTCCATGACCAACATGTTTCCATCAATATCCATCAATTCCATCACATGAGTGTGCCATCAAGAATACCAACATCAATACATACTGACACACACCATGGTCCATAATTTTGCAACATGAAATAAGTGTATGACCTCAAGAGTTGAAATCAATGACAATACATCCATCTCACTGTCAATACATCAATTCCAACCTATAGGACCTGCATCACACATTATCATGACCACGACCTTGTTGACATCAATGCCAACATAACAATGCCAATAATCCATGTTGACCATAAGCCTTTTCATTTTTTGTAGACACAAAGAAAGTTCCAACAAGAAAGGAATTCCAAGTAGATATGTTATTTGTTACATTTAATGTTATCATTAAATAAAAGAACATGGTTGATAATATGGTTGTTAATTTCTTCTATATATATCAACAAATTCAACAACCATTCTTACAACCATCATGAAACTACAACCTTTTTCATTTGAAGATATCTAGAATTGTACGAAGCGGAAAAGGAATTCAATCCTATTGTAGTTGAATTGTAGTAGAGAAATAAGAATACAAACTACCATTTAAAATATGCATTATTTTACAAATATTATAATTTGAACATAACAACAAAATGTAGAATCATGATATTAATAGAGGTACATACTTCAAGAGTTTCTAGAAATTTTCGAGCTAGAAATTCCTTGGAAAAATTATAAACATATATGTATTGTACAACACATTGATTGAGATTGCTAAATGTATCCAAGTGTTTATTTTTTATTGCACATTAGTGTGATCCAATAAGAATGTGTAGAAATTATATAAGTTATGTGTTATATGTCCAAGATTCTCCTGATCTCACACTATTTTAACTTCATGCAAAATACAGAATCTATTCCACCATTGATCATTTGTGTAAATAAATCAAGATAGCAATGCACACATGAAACAATAAAAATTCACACACATTAACAAAGTTGTTTAACGGGAAAGCCTGGAGTTGAAAACCCCAACTATCTATATATAATATATGTCATAGAGATCATGTAACAATCCTCATACAAAGCTGATCATATCAAGCTCTCAGTACAATACAATCGCTACACACTAATCAAGCCCGATCTTGCAAATCCATGCATCGATCTCTGCCACCTACTAGCTTGCCTCTACTGCACAATCCCTGCTAAAGAATGGCTCTAAATTAACTAGAATTCACCAAGATTTCACTGCGCAATACTCATAGGCATCTCCACTGAGTGTTGGATGCAATCAATGCATCACTATAGTCACAACTGATAGTCACACTTGCTCTTTCACCTATCTCTCCACTGGTCTCACGGCTTGCCATGCCTTATAGTTAGCGATGTATTCTTGAGTTGATTAATGAGTTATTGTTTAGTTAATATTCCTCCATGCATTAGCTCAGGTAAACCCTTGGGAATAGCGTAATTCCTTACGTCGGCTGATGTGCCACATGTTGTGCATAAGCTGATGCTCCAAGAGGATAAGATAATGTTTATAGTCCAAATATTATTAAGAGCTAATAATATTCGACTGATCTATTTTTAGACTGGAAGTCTAAAAATAGACTTCGCCCAGTATGTCTAAAAATAGAGGTCCATCTATTTTTACCAACTTGACCAACCATCCATAAATAGCATCCTGCAACTCATAGACCATGATCCATATGTCTAAAAATAGACATAGTCTAAAAATAAACTTTGCGACAAAAATCACCTGTGTGGCCCCCACCTAGTTTAGGTGATCACTTTCCAACTAGGATCAGGAAAGATGTTTCAGGATGCCTCCTTCACTGTTTCTTGTTGCCATCTTCAACACTCCCTCTCAACAAGAAAGGACTTTCTTTGCATGCGACATGCAACTCCATGCATTCGCCCTGCAACCTTCACAAGTGCCATGCAACTCCATGCATCTGCTCTGCAACTCCTCTGAAACTGAATAGGCTCCAAACAACTCAATCAATCTGATGCATCTATCATCAAAGTCTTCAACTTCTGCTGGTACCAACTGCACATGTCATCAGGAACCACTGCACTGTTGAACTCTTGTACCCATGCACTCTTGCACTTGCTGTCAACTCTGATCCGCGCTCCAGTATCCGACACTGTCACTTTGATCTGCCTGCATCAATCCAACTGATCATGCTACTGCTGCGCTGTGGGCACCTCGTAGCCAAGTTCAATTCATGAGATCCACACCATCTCATGAATCCTGCCCAGAAATCTCCTCTTGGGATTAATCATGCATGTCGCCCCACCTCTCACCTGGTGGTATAGCTGCATGCACTCCCTCTGCCCATCTGGCACGAAATTTCTTTGCATGAGTGGTTGCTCCCACTCCATGATCCTCATCTTGTGGCTGCTCCACATCCCGAGGTTCACTCTTACCTGCATGCAAATCCAGCTCCCTCTCAAGCTTCAATTGCATGTCTTTATTGCACTTCCCAACAGTAGGAAGCTCCGTAGAAATCCCATCTACTTCAAGTCTGTAAATATTCTTAGCTTGAATCCCAACCTTCTTGACTTGTCCTATTTCTTTGTACCGAAGGAAAACTTTTCCTTCACTAAAGACAACATCATACCCTTTATCCTCTAACATTGCGACTGAGATTAAACTATTCTTTAAACCTGGAACATGCACTACATCTTGTAAAATAATGATTTTACCTGACTCCCTCTGAAAGGTAATGGTACCAATGCCGGTCGCATTGTATCTTCCATTGTCACCCAACTCAACATGCAATTGGAGATCTTTCTCCACCAAGTCACTGAAAAGATTCACATCTCCCGTCATGTGAAAGGAAGCACCACTATCAAAGTACCACCCCAATCCCAATGCACTAGACACCATGCATGCGATCAATGAGAAGTCAAGCTCAAATTTCAAGGCAAGAGCCTCACCAGATGCAGCTCCAGCAGCCTACTTGTTCTTCTTCTTCTATGGAAAATTAGTAGCGAAATGCCCATGTTCGTGATAGTGAAAACACTTCACTTTGGACATGTCACACTCTTTGCCATCTACACTGGATTGAGAAGGATTTTTCTTCCCCTTCCCTTTCCTTTCTTTGGCAGCCAAAGCGAAATCCTCTTCATCATCATTCTTTGATGAAGAGCCATCCCTGGTACTCCGCCTTATCTCCTCCTGCACAAGATCCGACCAAAGTCGCTCCCATCTTGGTAGTTTCTCCCATCCATTGATAGAGCCTTCGTAGCTATGCCAACTCTTCGGAAGCCCAAGGAGAGCCAAGCTCACCAAGTCTTCTTCATCCACACTGACTCCTACACTCCCAAGCTCATCCCTGCAGTGGACAAACTTTGTCAAGTATACCAGAATATTGTCATTCTTCTCCATTTTTATTTTTCTGAGCTTGTCTTTAAGCGCCAACTTCCTCTGGTCACGTCTGCTTTGGAACAAGTCTATCAAAGCCTTCCACATTAAGAATGGAATGGCTTTACCGTGAAGGCTAGACACTATGTGGTCCTTCACACCTTCCAACAGAATCCTTCGACACTTTGCTACCTTCTTTTTCCATGCGTCAAGTGCAGCTGCATCGCTAGAACCCGACTTAGGAACATCGTTATCGATGAACTCCTTCAGCCCATTATCATCCAGCACCGCCTCCATCCTATCCTTCCATGCAATATAATTTGAGCTCCCATCAAGGGCATACTCTAATCGCAATCTGTTGAAAGACATTTCAATGAATGCTCAACTTCGACACCAAGAAAACACTGCAGCAAATTTGAATTCCACCAGCACAAAACTCAACTGCTTCAATAATTGCAATCTTCTCCAATGATCAACTGCTCTAATACCATGTAGAAATTATATAAATTATGTTTTATATGTCCAAGATTCTCTTGATCTCACACTATTTTAACTTCATGCAAAATACATAATCTATTCCACCATTGATCATTTGCGGAAATAAATCAAGATAGCAATGCACACATGAAACAATAAAAATTCACACACATTAACAAAGTTGTTTAATAGGAAAGCCTGAAGCTGAAAACCCCAACTATCTATATATAATATATGTAATAGAGATCATGTAACAATCCTCATACAAAGCTGATCATATTAGGCTCTCAGTACAATACAATCGCTACACACTAATTAGGCCTGATCTTGCAAAACCATGCTCTGATCTCTGCCACATGCTAGCCTGCCTCTACTGAGAAATCCCTGCTAAAGAATGGCTCTGAATGAAATCGAATTCACCAAGCTTGCACTTCGCAACCCTCATAGGCATCTCCACTGAGTCTTGGATGCAATCATTGCATCACTATAGTCACAATAGATAGTCACACTTACTCTTTCACCTATCTCTCCACTGGTCTCCACTGAAACTGCCATGCACTGTAGTTAACTGATGTATTCTTCAGTTTATTAATGAGTTATTATTTAGTGAATTAATTAACTAATTAATTCACACCACTCTCACTAGTGTATCAATCAGTTAGATTAGATAAAACTAGCTCAACTGAGTCTAACTGAGTTAAACTAAATACAACTCCACCAACTACTTCTCCAACTCCACCAAAATTTGTCACATGAGTTCTAACTAAAGTCCTCCATGCATTAGCTCCAGTAAACCCTTAGGAATAGCGTAATTCCTTCTGTCAGCTGATGTGCCACATCTGTGCACTTAACTGAAGTGCTCCAAGAGAATAAGATAATGTTTAGAGTCCAAAAATTATTAAGAGCTAATAATATTCGACATATCTATTTTTAGACTGGCAATCTAAAAATAGATTCCGCCCAATATGTCTAAAAATAGAAGTCCATATATTTCTCCAGCTTGACCAACCATCCACAAATAGCATCCTGCAACTCATAGAATATGATCGACATGTCTAAAAATAGACTTTGCACCAAAAATCACCTGTGTGGGCCCCACCTAGTTTAGGTGATTATTTTCCAACTAGGATCAAGGATGATGTTTCAAGATGCCTCCTTCACTGTTTCTTGTTGCAATATTCAACAGAAAGTTGGATTATATATTCTTTTTCATGTATGAGGTTGACCATGGGCATTCCAATGGGTTTTCTTGGAGGACTATCAAAGACTATATAGGGGAAATTTTTACGTATTTTAAATAGTTTATAGATTCAACAATGTGGCATAGTTTGTTGATTTTAAAAAGAGAATGACTAGATAATAAGATAAAGATTTATTTTCCAAAGATATGGGTGAATTTTGGATTTCATAATTCCAATATTTCCATCGAATATAACATATATCTATGTCAATTTTGGAAATAAATATGGGATGCAATGGGAACTAAGTTGAAAAGGAGTACATCTTTAAATTCATAAAATAATGGACAAAAAAAAATATTTCTAGGACCATGGTTGATTTTTTATGGGCTTAATAAAACAAAACCTAAGGCTTGAGATGAAATCATATCTTATTGTTGATCTCTTTTTCTATCAAGGAAAAAAGTCAACCTCCTAGGGTTTATTTCCATATTCCCACTACATTTTAATAGAGGTGGTACTCTTATATTGATCACACTCTAATATGAGTAGAAGTTAAACATTAAAGATTAAGAATTCAATACATGCCCATGTGAGTGGATTGGGTGTTTTTCAAAGTAAAATAAATAAATAATAACAAAACAAGTTATATTCTCACAAATTCATTCCACATTGTAACCCATGAGCATATGTGAGGAAATTTTTTGAAGAAAATTCAGATAGATGGAAATATAAAGTATTGGTCCATACACTCAGAGGAATATAAAATGATATCATGGGTTTAAAATCATAAGAACATAGGAAAATATCCATGAAACTCCTACTTCTTATTTGGAAATTAAAGTTTCAAAATCACAAATGAAATAATTTCTCGAAATATGGTCTTTGTGAGAGTATAAAAATAATTTATGAATTTAAAATCTTAGAATCAAGTGCCTAAAGCACGATCACAAAATCAATCATAAATATAAAATGCATTTGTACCTAAGGGATTGGCATTAGGCTTTCATGGACCAGTAGTAATGATAAAGGTACTTGGAAGAAAGAGAGAAAACATTTTCATGGTTTGTCTTTAGGAAACATGCAATAGGTCAATAAATTTGGATTAATTGAAGACTAAGAAGAGAGTATGGAATTTCTACAAAGGAAAACATACAATCACGAAATTGAAAAAGGATTAAATGTGGAATGAATACTATCTCGTCATGCAATTGTTGTAGAAGAGGTTAAATAGAATTGACTCCTCTGTTGCTCATTATCCTAACTACGTAGGCAATTATTTTGGATCAAATACTTCATTCAAGAATTTCTTCAGCCATTATTCAATGTAATATTTCATAGGTGGGATAGTTATGTATTTATTTACTCTCAAATTAAATATTTCATCTTCTGTTGTTTTGGAATCTAACTGCAGTTTCACAAAGTTAACCTTTTGGTCATTATTATCATTAGTGAAAATAACTAGCCACTTCCTAATTTGACCTTCAGGAAACTCAGCTAGATTGTTGATATCAACCCTCAATGATACTCTAATAGTGCTTAATTCCTCTTTTAAAATGTCTTTAGGGATCATCATGGAGTCCCTAATCATTCAAGGTCCTTTAAGGTCTTCAAAAAATTTAGTGTATTTAAAGAAGCTATTACTTCTGAAGTTATCAATGCTCTAACATTCAGTAAGGGCATCTTCAAGCATTTTAATCCTATGGTAGACTATCCTACTTTGGTTTGTTTAATTATTTTTGGGGTAGGAAAATTTTGATGATGTCTTTAAAGTTCACTGATAGAGTATATTTTATTCACAAATGTATTTTAATCATTTTCAACAAATGATTGATCCTATTCTGGGTCCCTTTGTAGGAATTCAGAAAAATATTTAATTATTTGGGATAAATTTCCCAATTGTAGAGAAATTTACTAGGGCTCCTCCATGATTTCAAGTCACTTATTAGTATTCATAGTGATATATGTCTTGATTCTAGTTAACAATTGTGCTACGTTTCTGATCATGTGGGGTGTGTTGAGTGTTGTTGTCATTTCTAATGCCTAAATAGATAATGGAGTCATTAGAGGTGTTGGACTAAGATCTTATTCAATATCATGTATAATTTTCTTCAATATTAAATTATCAGATTCTTTCTCAGCTACAAAATGAGAAAGGGAATCCCCTATGGTTTGATGCGGTTCAAGAATCCAAAAGGTCTAAATCCTAGAACATATATTTCACTTTTTGCTTGACTCGCTATGTTTTTCTTCTTTATTTACCCCTTCTCGAATTGCAACTTTTTAGTATACTTGTCATAATGGGCATCCTACATGGTCAAGGATTTCTCTTCCAATGAGGTGGGCTCTTCAATGGGCAACTCTTTAAAAAAAAACGATCTTCAACCATTCTAGTCATCACCCATTCTAAGATTATGGTGTTGTCTAACTCCATATCTATGGGTCGTTTTGCATTTTGTGACCCTTTTTTCTCGAACTTTAGCTTTTATGTGATGATACTACATGTGAATTCTCAAGATAAAAATTATGTGGTGGATATTCTCTATCACCATCACTAGAATGTTGGTAGTTATCTCCTCTTATCATAATTTTTTCCTTTTTGTTTTGTGTAGAAGAGGAGCTTCGAATAGTTTGGGCTAGTTGAGTAGGATGAGACCTAGTGAGCCTTTTCCCTCTTTTATTTGTTTTTCCTTTAGTATTAGTTATTTATTAAATGATAACATGGTAGGAAAAGTTAGGTATTATATATACTTGGTTCTCTCTACTTTCTTTTGAAAACCTTGTAAATGAATTGGTATATCTCATAGATGCAAAATGACTATAAAAGTTACCATCAAGGCCAAATCCTTAGATGAATTCAGATTCAATAAAATTGAAAGGTTTTAATAATTCAAAAATTCTTACCGTGGTCTCTCCCATAGTAAAAGGGAGTGTAATGAATTTCCTTTTTGTTTTCCTCTCAAATAAGATCAGCCATGTGTGGTATTGTCTGCATACTTCAACAACAAATTATATATCAAGAATGAACTTAGGGAGAATTATGGGTTTTCCTTGAGATATGTATATTATGATAATAGTGTTACCCTCTCACTCCTCATATCTTCCTTTTCCTATAATAAACCATGTTGCTTCATCATAAACCAAGATCTTACCTTGTTAGCATATGGTTAAATTCACAAAAAAAATGAGCCTGCACTTGATAAAAATGGAATGAGGAATTGCACTTCAACAATATAGGATACAAAAACTAAGTTGGTTGCATTTATGGGTTCATAATTTTTATACAAGGTAGCAAGTGGAAGATATTACATGAAACTATCACCATTACCAAGTAGGCCTTCATATAGAATTTGTGGGTCTTTGGGAAATTGACCAACTAATATGAAATATTGTAGGAGAATACTTCCCCCCAATAAAAAGAGTATCTATTTTGAAAGAAAAATATCGAAGATATGGTACTAAAATTGGAACCGTTGTAATTGATTCACACCCCATAAATCAGGCAAAAACCCAGGAAAAAATATCTATATGTCTAAGAAAAAATAGAGGTATCTAAAGAATTAATACTAGACAAGAAATATAAAAAAGGAAATATAAATTCTTGTAAAATATTCACCTTGTCACCTTTTGAGTGGAGGAAAGAGTCAACTTCAATGATCTTGAGCTTCTTATTAGGATCAGGTAGCTTCAGAATCCTTCTAGAATCCTTGTAATTAAGAAGTACTTTGATCTTCCCTAAATTGAATCAAATAGTTGTAGGCTTTGAATCAACCTATCTTGCACACTAGTGCACTATTTGCTTGAATTCAAATATTTCTGAAATGCGTGCAATACTTTCCAACCCTATGTTTCAATTTTTTTTCTCTGTCTCTCTTCTAGGGAAAAGCTTAAGTACCATCAGTATGTAGCAGACCAATGGAAAATTTTGTCTTGTTTGGCTAGTGAGTTGGATATGTCTCCAAATTTTGACTCATTTCTTTCTTTATTTGTTATACTTCTCATTGGCTTAATGTATTATGGAGATGTATCGCGGATCAATGATGCCTTAGTGGAAGTCTTAGTTATCAAATCCTTGATTTATGGTAGTCTTTAATATAATATCTCCTTTTCATGTACCACCTTCATCAGGTATGAAATAATTATAATGGTAGTTAATAGCTTACAACAAGTCTTAAATATGTTCAATACAAAGTACTTTTCATAATACAATGTCAAGGTAGTAAGTTAACTAATCCCCATAGTGCAAGGGTAGGATGTGAGACACAGAATTCACGTAAATATGATATCAAGGTGGAGGTAGATATGGTTTATGTAGTACAATATCAAAAACTTTTTTCCACTTGGATGCTCATAATTCCTTAATGAGATTTCAATTAGCCTTGAAAGTAGCAAATGGTGGATAGTTTTTCACTAGGTGCGTAAAAAAAGTGGAGAGGTAAATTATGGCATGTTGTGTGGAAATATGGTTCTCTATAAGGATATTTGTGTAAAGGATTGAATATGTGGGAATAAAGATGTGCGAGATATTATGTATAGATGTGTATGGGAATATTTGATGAATCTCTCTGCACACTAAGGAAAAGGACAAGTGTTGCAATGTGAAAAGCTTAATGTAGAGTGAAAATATGTGCAAAGTGTGGGGATGTGTAGAGTGTGGGGTGAAAATTATTTATGCACATTCATCTTGAAAAAATGAAAAATTCAAGGATATTTGGGATAGGAAGAATGACACAGGAGTACAAAAATACATCAACACCTATATACCAGATTTTTATAATTAAGCAAGTCATAGTTGCAACAATAAGTCACCACTCAAGACATCTTTGGGATTTTTTCCATAGATTCCCTTTAACATTTAATTTTCTCTAAATATTATAGAGAAGTCAATGGATTGATATTATCATCAACACAAAACTATAAGGTTCATAGAAATAATTTAATAGATACACAAGCAAGTGTGATAGTTGTTGTAGAGAGGATAACAAAGGTGCAAAGAGAGGCATGATTAAAACATGATATTTTATAATTTTCAACTGAGCGATATGTTTTGGTTATATGATAAGGCCCATGGAAGGAGATAAAACACATTTTGAATCATGTCCCCTTTGAAATTGTACATTTTGAATCATGTCCCCTTTGAAATTGTGCAATATGTGGTCCATGGGGCCAATTTTTTCCAATTGGGTTTTCCACCATATATGAGCATCTACTTTGATATCAAGGTGATTAATTGATGCAGGAGCATCCAACTGAAAGGCTACAACTGGAGTTGATTTCTTTTGCTAGATAATAGAAGAAGATTTGAATTCTATTTTACTTTGTTTTAAGTTAATTTGGGTTAACACAACCATTGTAATTTGCAAATTAAAAGAATAGTTAAATTAGGATTAGTTAAGTATTTAGTTGAATAAACTCTTCTGAAACTAAATGACATTTTCTCAACCATATGGGGATTTTGGAAAGGCATAAAGCTAAACCAAATCGACCATTGTGGGGTTCTTCCATCCATAGAGAGAAAGAGAGTGAAATAAGAGTGGAATAGGTGTGGGATAAGTACGAGAAAGGAGTGAAAAAAGAGGAGAAATACATGTAAAAACCAGCCAACTAAGGTCTTGGCTCAGTATGTTTCATGTTTAAATTAATTCCAAGTGTTTTGTGCTTTTATTGGGCTCTCTATTTTAAACATATTGTTTTGTTTCTTTATTAAATCGCACATTACATTGATCGCACAATAGGAAGGTTAATCAGATTTTGCAGGCACAACAAGGCCATAAATCTTGTATGAACCCTCTGTCAAATTGAACATTGTATTAATCGCAAAACATAAGACCATCGGATTTGCAGGCACCGCGAGGACCATTTTGTTCGACACCGATCAATGGTGAGAGAAAACATCATAGCCATAACGATTTTTCACATTGCATAATATAGAAGTCACGGTTAAGACTTCACAAGTTAAACTATTTAACTTGAGATGCGAAGTGGTACAGCGAGGGCGTAACGTGGGCCGTCAAATCCAACAGAGATTAACGGTGGAGATTGAAGGCGCGCAGGGAGCGAAATTGCAAATCGCAACTTTTTGAAGTTAGTGATAAGGCAGTCGCAAGGTAAGTTAAATACTTTGCGATGCGAAGTGGAGAAGGCATGTGGCAGCATGACGCAACATCGCAGACCACATGAAATAAGGTTTAACCTCTATGTTATGTTGTAAAGTTCGTGAAGTGCGATTGCATTGGTTTGGGGTTTATGTGTGGTCTATGTAGAACTCTGTTGTGATCATGCGCGTATGTATGTTAATAAATTCCAAATTTGAACTCTACTGTGAGAAAGGGAGTTTTGTGTGGAATCATAAAACACAGTTCCGTGGCGTATTCTGATATTTTTTCAGCTAGTCTACATCATTTGGTATCAGAGAAAAATATTTCTGCCTATGTGAAGATGGAAGTAGGAAGAAGAGGTCGGGGAAGAGCTGCAAGGGGAGCGACAGATGAAGGACTGTGTGAAGAGATTAGAATGTTTTCAGCATGTTTGGAAACAATGGAAGCAAGAAGACGTAGGGATCCTAAAGGTGGAGATGACAGTGATGGTGAGACAGTGGCACTAATAGATGGGTCAGAGGACAAGACACCAAAAATCAAACTACTGAAATCTGTTTTTATGGCTAGCAGTGAGCCAAGACCAAAGCTCTCCAATTATGATGGAAGTTTGTCCATAGAAGCATTGTTGGACTGGATAAATGAGTTAGACAAATAATTCAAGTATGAGGAAGTTAGTGAGGATAGGAAAAGTAGGTTTTCTATCACTAAGTTGAAAGGACACGTTGCCCTGTGGTGGGAAACCGTGCATGCAGAAAGGAGAAGACTGAACAGGCCTTTGATCAAGAGATGAGACAAGATGATTGCAAATATGAAAAGAAATTTCCTACCTAAAGATTACCAAATTTCCCTTTACAAACAAGTGCAGAATCTGAGACAAAGAAATATGATTGTAAAGGAATACAAAGAGGAGTTCTATAAAGTGAACTTGAGGGCTGGGTATGTTGAAGATACCCCTCAGAAGACAACAAGATTTTTGAATGGTCTACTGATGGAAATCTTAGATGAGATCAATATTCTTTCCCCTAAAGCTATAGAGGAGGCATACCAGTGTGCTTTGAAGGCGGAAGAAAGGATTACCAGGAAGCAGAATGCAAGAAGAGGACGTGGTTCTAGTAGAGGAAGAGGACAGCCCTTTGACAGAGGTAGCACTTCCAACAGTAATGAAGAGGGAAATAGTTCAAAGACTTCGGGACATACTGAGAAGGAAGGTAACATCAGAGGTGGAAGGTCATACCAGCGAGGAAGAGGTAATGGCAGAGGTAGAGGAAATTCCTACAAGTGTTACAAGTGTCACAAATGGGGGCATAGGTCTTTTGAATGTCCTGAAAATGAGAAAGATGGATAGAGGGGAGCGTATGTTTCTAAACCTGATGTAGTATAGGCACTGCCCCAAGAGGTGGAGAATGTCCCTAAAACATGAGAGGCTTTGGTATTGAAAATGTTTTACTAAAACCATATAAGGAGGTGGCTGACCTGAGATAGAGGAAAGCATTGTTTCAGACTGTGTGCAAGTCGCATGGAAAATGCTGCAGATTTATTATAGATAGTGGAAGCACTGTTAACTTGGTAGCCAATGAGATGGTGGTAAAATTGGTTTTGAAGAAGTCGAAGCACCTGATTCCATATAAGGGGTCTTGGTTGCAGAAAGGACACCAACTGCTGGTTGATGAGCAATGCGAGGTGGAGTTTCACATTGGAAAGTACATGGACAAGGTGACTTGCGATATTATGCCTATGGATGCGTGCCATATTCTGCTGGGTAGACCATGTCAATATGACAAAAATTTTGTCCATGATGGGGAAAATAATTGTTAACAATTTGTGAAGGATGGGATAAAGCATACGCTATTTCCCATGAAAGAAGAAGATACAACAGAAACTAGTGGCGCTAAAACACTGCTGATAGGCGAAAAGGGGTTTCTGCGACAGATTGAGGAGAATGAGGTGAATTATGTAGTTGTGCGGAGCCCAAGAGTAGTATTGATGCATACAGAAATCACTGATTTTCCTGTGGAAATACAAGTCATGCTACAAGAGTTTACTGATATTGTGGTAGATGATCTTCCAGATAAATTACCACCAAAGCGGAGCATTAGTCACCATATTGATTTTATTCCAGGAGCCAGTTTTCCAAACAAGGCTGCTTACCAGATGAGTCCAAAAGACAATGAGGAGATCAGGAAGCAAGTACAAGAATTTTTGGATAAAGGGCTAATTCGGGAGAGTTTGATTCCTTGTGTTGTTCCGACCGTTTTAACTCCTAAGAAAGGAGGTGAATGGCGGATGTGCATTGACTCCCGGGAAATAAACAAGATCACGATCGGGTACAGGTTTCCTTTACCTCATATGGATTATATGATGGATTGTCTGAGTGGAGTAGCATACTTTTCAAAGATATATTTGAAAAGCGGCTATCACCATATCAAGATTAGAGAAGGTGGCGAATGGAAGACAACTTTCAAGACCAATGAAGGCTTGTATGAATGGTTGGTCATACCATTTGGACTGATAAATGCTCCCATCACATTTATGTGTTTGATGAATGAGATGTTGAAATAATTCACTAGCAAGTCTGTGATTGTATATCTGGATGATATACTTATTTTCAGCAAGACGAAGGAGGAACATTTTCGGCATGTCAGGTATGTGCTGGAAAAATTGCAGCAAAATAAATTATTGACTAATTTAAAAAAATGTTATTTTTTCAAGAAAGAATTGTTTTATTTAGGATTTTTAATTTCTGAAAATGAGTTGAAGATGGACCCAGAGAAGGTTGCAACAATAGTTAGTTGGCCATCTCCCAAAATTTTGTTTGAAGTAAGAATTTTTCATGGATTGAAAAGTTTCTATAGAAAGTTTATTAAGAAATTCAATGGTATTTGTGCACCTATGTTGGATACCATTAAGAAGGAAAATTAACCTTTTCATTGGACAGAATCTGGTGAGAGAAGTTTTCAGTTTTTGAAGAAGAATATCACTGAAAAACCAATCCTAAAACTTTCAGACTTCAACAAACGTTTCCAAGTTCATTGTGATGCCAGTGGGATAGCCATTGGTGCAGTACTCATCCAAGAAGATAAGCCAGTAGCATACTTCAGCGAGAAGTTAAATTAGAACAGGAAGAAGTATACATCTGATGAAAAAGAGTTTTATGCAGTCGTCCAAGCATTGAAGCATTGGAGACATTATTTTTTGGCTAATGAATTTGTCTTGTTTTCAGACAATTATGCGTTACAATACATTATGCAACAGCACAATCTGAATCATAAACATGCAAAATGGGTGGAGTACTTGTAGAGTTTTACATTTGTTTTGAAACACATCACTAGTCAGGCCAACAAGGTGGCAAATTCTTTAAGTAGAAGAAGTTTGATATTACAAAAAAGCGCAGTGCAAGTGTTGGGATTTGAACATCTCAAAGACTTGTATGAGATGGATGCAGATTTTAAGGAAGCTTATGAAGCTTGCCAAAATCCATTGTTGAGAGACAATAGTCCATGTTTTGACTATAATATGCAGGAGGGGTTGCTATTCAAAGTACGATAGTTGTGTATTCCGGAATGTTCCATGCGAGAGAACTTAATCCAGGAAAAACATAGTGGAGGTTTGGCTGGACATTTTGGCATAGGTAAGACTTTGGATCAGCTGAGCCACTTTTACTATTGGTCGAGGATGCGAAGAGATGTGCAGAGATTCATTATCAGGTGTAAAGTTTGTCAACATGAAAAGGGACACAGTCATAATGCAGGGTTTTTTTCACCCTTACCCATTCCGAACAGACCATGGGACTTAGTAATCTTGGACTTTGTCTTATGTCTACCGAAGACACAGTGGGGATTTGATTCCATCATGGTGGTGGTGGATTTTTTCAAAAAAATGGCACATTTCATTCCATGCAAAAAGACAAGTGATGCCATACATGTAGCACACTTGTACTTTTCAGAGATAGTCAGATTACATGGCTTACCGAAGTCCATCATCTCGGACAGGGATGTAAAGTTCACAGGCCATTTCTAGTGAACATTGTGGAAGAAGTTAGACATCAAACTAAATTTCAGTTTGGCTTATCATCCACGGTCAGATGGGCAAACTGACGTTGTGAAAAAGATTCTAGGAAATTTGCTGAGGAGTTTGGTTGGTGAAAATTCCAGACAATGGGATTGTGTGCTTGCACAAGTGGAGTTTACCTACAATGAATCACCCAACAAAAGCACTGGTATAATTCATTTCCAAATCATATATGGAATGCACCCACATGGAGTATTTGAGTTGCAGGATTTGGGCTAGTTGGAGCGTAGCAGTGTTGATGGCGAAGATTTTGTGAAAGCAATCAACAATCTACATGAACAGGTCAAATTGAAGCTACAGGACAACATCCAAAGATATAAATAGAAAGCAGATTTGGAAAGGCGGGAGGTACAATTCAAAGTGGGGGACCTGGTGCTGGCACATTTGTGCAAAGAGAGGTTTCCTAAAGGCGAATACAAACAATTGAAGATGAAAAATATCTGGCCTTGTAGAATTCTTCGGAAGTTTTCTGCAAACGCTTATGAGTTGCAGTTACCTCCATGTGTAGGAATCTCACCGATTTTTAATGTGGCAGATCTGTACCCATACACTGTTGTTGATGAGGAAGACAGTTCAGAGAGAAAAACATAGGACACCCAGAATGAGGAGAGATCATGGATTAAATAGATGCCTCTAGCACAACCTTTGGAAACTGAATAGATTTTGGACACACAGGTAGCCAGGAAGGCACGAAGCAAAGAATATTTAGAGTATCTGGTCAAATGGAAGGGCCATCCTCTGGAGGATTGTTCTTGGTTGGACACTGCCCAAATTCAAAGTGCCAGGTACTATATTGAAGAGCTCATGGATAGGAGCCATGAGTTTAATTTACCCCGGGAGCCTGATGTAGGAGCATCCAACTGAAAGGCTACAACTGGAGTTGATTTCTTCTGCTAGATAGGAGAAGAAGTTTTGAATTCTATTTTACTTTTTTTTAAGTTAATTTGGGCTAACACATCCATTGTAATTTGCAGATTAAAAGAATAGTTAAATTAGGATTAGTTAAGTATTTAGTTGAATAAACTGTTCTGAAATTGAATGACAGTTTCTCAACCATATGGGGATTTTGGAAAGGCATAAATCCAAACCAAATCGACCATTGTGGGGTTATGCCATCCATAGAGAGAAAGAGAGTGAAATAAGAGTGGAATAGGTGTGGGATAAGTGTGATAAAGGAGTCAACAGAGAGGAGAAATACATGTAAAAACCAGCCAACCAAGGGCTTGGATCTGTATATTTCATGTTTAAATTAATTCCAAGTGTTTTGTGCTTTGATCACGCTCTCTATTTTAAACATATTGTTTGATTTCTTTATTAAATCACACATTACATAGATTTCACAACAAGAAGGTTAATCGGATTTTGAAAGCACAACAAGGCCATAGATATTGTATGAACCCTCTATCGAATTGAACATTGTATTAATTGCAGAACACAAGACCATCGGATTTGCAGGCACCGCGAGTACCATTCGATCTGACACCGATCAATGGTGAGAGAACACATTGCAGCCAGAACGATTTCACACATCGCAAAATATAGAAGTCACGGTTAAGACTTCGCAAGTTAAACTATTTAAATTGCAATGCGAAATTCTACGACGAGGGCGTATCGTGGGCTATCGAATCCAGCGGAGACTAACGGTGGAGATTGAAGGTGCATCGGGAGCGAAATCGCAAATCGCAACTTTTGAAAGTTAGCATTAAGGTGGTCACAAGGTAATTTAAATACTTTGTGATGCGAAGTGGAGAAGGCACGTGGCAGCACGACGCAACATTGTAGACCGCATGAAATAAGGTTTAACCTTTATGTTATGTTGTAAAGTTCACGAAGTGCGGTCACTTGCGATTGGTAGGAGCTATTTTGGGACCCTCCGGTAAGAAGTACCACGCATTTGCATTGGTTTGGGGTTTATGTGTGGTCTATGTAGAACCTCGTTGTGATCTTGCGCGTATGTATGTTAAGAAATTCCAAAATTGAACTATGTTGCGAGTAAGGGAGTTTTGTGTGGAATCATAAAACACAGTTTCACGGCGTATTCTGATATTTTTTCAGCTAGTCTACATCAATAATTATAACATTTTTGAACTTGCAATTCTTTATGAGGAGGAGGAATAATTTCTAGTGTTCCTAAAATTTGAATACATAGTACCAAATGTGCATATAAAGTTTAGATAGGGAATTGTTTTGCAACATCAACTTTATGAAACTTGTTAGGGTAAAAAAGATTTGTAATAATAGGTCTAAAGGTCCATTCTTCTACAAAAGAAAAATTTTATTTGTTACAAAGGGTCAAGGAGATATTTCCTCATTCTCTTCAAAATTGATAAGTTTTTAGATACTAAAAACTCACCAAAAGAGAAGGTTCGATTCTAAATTGGATCCACTAAAAGAAGTCTAAAAGGATAGAGTTATGATAAACTGATAAATTTATTGAACCAACTAAAATAAGACCACTAGAAAATTTGACTATCACATAAGCTAAATTGAATCAACTAGTGTCCATATATAGAAAACCAAGTAGGGATATCATTTTCTCAAATTCATTGAAACAATAGTATGAAGTATTGGTGAGAGCCTTATTATTTAGAAATAAGTTAGAAATAAGATGGTTGGTGTTATGAAACCAGATGAGGCCCTGTAGTAGCCCTCTGAATATTCTTTAAAATTCCAGAGGTCTAACCTGATTTGGATTCTTCAAGACAAAGTTATGCCAAATCTCCCACAATGACCTAATTATGGACTTTTTCAGTAGAGCGACCTTGTATGGTGTGCCACGTCTCATTGTTTCCTCCTTTGGCTCTGAAATTGATATAGAGGAAATTACAGTCCGTGTGATTGTGCCCACTTTTTACAGAATCCGAATCCAATCACTACTACATTGGCAGAAATTCCAACACTTGGTTCCGACGCTTTTGACCAAATGTCAGAAATTTCCCCAAATTTTTTCCATCCCGCCCAAAACCGTCGCTATACCGACGTTTATAGAAAAGTGTCGCAATACCGACACTTAGAAAAGTGTCGCAATTGCAACTTTTGGAGGAAGACGTCGCAATTGCGACACTATGGCCCAAAGCGTCGCTATTAAGACGACTCCAAATGTCGCAAGTGCGACACAATGTCTAGGTGTCGCAATTGCGACGTTTGGAGGCACCCATCGCAATAGAGACGCTTTTTCCGCCGTCGGTATAACGACACTTATATGCGTGCTACATAAAAATACGAAACTTATATGCGCGCTACATAAAAATTTGAAACTTATATGCGCGCTACATAAAAATGATTTTATTGTTTCATATCCGTCGCAATAGCTACATTAACGTCTGATATCACGCGCGCATTCACCCTCCGCTCTTGCAGAACATCATTCACCCTTAGTATTCGCCCTCAGCTCTTGTAGAACAGCATTTTCCCTCAGCATTCGCCCTCAGCGTTCGCCCTCAGCTCTTGTAAAATGGTAAGTTCTTACTGCAGGCCCTTCCTCCTATAGTAGGGTTGACTCTATTTGGGTTTTTTTGGTCAATTCCATTGGATTGTGTTAGGCTGTAGGGTTCTCTCTAGATGTCAAGAATCACGATTCAATACCCTCTATTATCTTCATCACCCAATACAAGATTTAAATTTTTCCCAAAGAAACGCTTATTAATTTAGCAGCCATTATTTCTCCCTGCTTTAAAAACCCTACATTTAAATGAAAACAAGCATTGCATTTCAACTACAAAAATCTATTAGTGTTCAAATGTACATGTGTGCTACATTAACGTTTGATATCACGCGCGCATTCGCCCTCTGCTCTTGTAGAACAACATTTTCGCTCAGCATTCGCCCTCAGCTCTTGCAGAATAGCATTCGCCCTCAGCATTCGCCCTCAGCTCTTGCAGAACAACATTCATCCTCAGCATTCGCCCTGAGCTCTTGCATAATAGCATTCGCCCTGCATTCACCCTCAGCTCTTGCAGAACAACATTCACCCTGCATTCGCCCTCAGCTCTTGCATAACAGCATTTTCCCTCATCATTCACCCTCAGCTCTTGCATAATAGCATTTTCCCTCAGCATTCGCCCTCAGCGTTCGCCCTCAGCTCTTGCAGAACAACATTCACCCTCAGCTCTTGCAAAATGGTAAGTTCTTACTACAGGCCCTTCCTCCTATAGTAGGGTTGACTCTATTTGGGTTTTTTTGGTCAATTCCATTGGATTGTGTTAGGCTGTAGGGTTCTCTTTAGATGTCAAGAATCGAGATTCAATACCCTCTATTATCTTCATCACCCAATACAAGATTTAAATTTTTCCCAAAGAAACTCTTATTAATTTGGCAGCCATTATTTCTCCCTGCTTTAAAAACCCTACATTTAAATGAAAACAAGCATTGCATTTCAACTACAAAAATATATTAGTGTTCAAATGTACATGTGTGCATCACTTGTGTAGGGTATTCCTTTTCCACTTTCACATTATCCAAGAATGTGTGCGGTATAGTTCATATTTTTTGTGATTTAGATTATCTTGAAAAAGGAAAGGTAAATTATTTCCCATGGAAAAAGAAGGTTTTCCCTTTTTATAGGTTGTTTGGACTTACGTGGAAAAATTTATGGTATCCCTTTCATATTATGTAGTTTAAATTTGAATTAACATATTATTCTACATGAAAATATAATTACCTATGTGATGTCCTTCATCACTAATTAAAATTATAGGGTTTCAATTTCCTAGACTCTAACTCATCTTATGCTAAATTCTAGGTTCTCATTGGTGGATCACTCTTCCATTGATTTCCTTTCCCTCTGGATCTTGTCATACTTTAAACGTCATCAATGATACATATATTATTTCAGGTATCCCAAAAGGCTTTATAGTAGAACATATTGTGAAGTTTTTTTGACACTTGAGGATTCTTTTTAGAACTACAACGCGATCTATGCTATCGAGTTATATATCAAGCAACTTGTCCTTAATAACCACACTATGAGGTAGGTTCAACCAGTTTGAACTTGTTGGGACATAGCATATGAAGTTGTGTGATGAGTCCATATCACAGGTCTATTATGGTGACAAAAGTGAAGACATGTAATGATAGTTATTATGTTAACATTACTAGAAACATTTTCGAAATTATCCATGCTATCGAGATGTCAAAATTCCAGGCATTAGGTGTCAGTACTCGTAGCTAATAGATAATAATAATAATATTAAAAAATCACAACTTTATTCTTGAAATATGATTGTTACACATTGGTAACCTAGTTCATGAGTTACTATCACCCAAAGACTGCAAAACAAACTTAAAATATAAATTAAACCAACATGAGAATCCAACTAAGGGTTTCTCGACAAAATCATGCCATAACCTGGCATTTTGAAACCCAAATTTGAATCCATCATAAGTAATAAAATGCAAACTTAGATGGATTTTCAATGCATGTTTGCATGCTACACTTATTCTCTGTCTAGATATCATTTTTTAAATGGAACCATTAGTCAAGCCCACAGTCCTTTTTATGTGAAACATTTCAGCTCTATTTGAGCTCTTTTTTTCTCCACCACCTCCATAAACATATGCAAACATATATCATGATCTTGGAATTCCATTACATATGTATGTGCCAATGTTCCATAATCATTCCCCATCATCAATTTAAGAAATTTCCATTGAATATCAAATTATGGAGGGGGGGGACTTTTTGCTGCAACATTTGGCTCGAAATCAGGGACCATCTCCGTATGAGGTGAATGAGAACTATAGATATTTGAAGAAGTAGATTAGTGCCTTTTCCTCTGGCCATGGAGTCATATACAGTCATCCATCACAAAAATTTGTCTTTGTTCATTCTCACCTTGAAAGTTGCAAAAATTCATGCCCTAATTGAAACGACACTAAATTTGAAAGATATGATAAAAATGCAAGCTAGAGGTGCCCTATTAATACAAAGGGAAAACCTTCCTACCTACCCTAACTGAGATAAATTTTGATTGAATAGGAAACATGATATTGCCAATGGAGTTGATCCAACAACTTGTTAAATGTATGGGACTAAATCATGCATTTAATTTCTAGGAAAACATGCGCATGAAGAGAAAAAGTGCAGAATTAATGGAAAATCCATACATGCCACTTATAAAAACTACACCGAAAGGTCAAAAAATACTTAAGGCCTTAACTTAATTTGAATCCAAAAATGACAAAACAGGATTATTGAAAACACGAGAGTGGTGTGGGTGAACAACATAAATAAAAAGTGAAGATACCTTTCCCCAAGATGCCTTTGTCATCGTTGTATGAAAACATGTTTTCCTTTCCCTTTATACATGCAAGTGAATGCATTATAGGTATGGTGTTTTCCAAGAATAGGAGAAGCCTACTTAAATATATCATTCGTGGAGTGAATTTTTGGGTGCCTTAATGTGAAATGAAATGTTTCCAGGACTGAATTCAATGCAAGGCATATTTGAAACTCTAACTCTGTCTTCCGGTGTCTTATTAGAAATTATTTCAGTTTTCATTTTGTGTTTTAAAGTTAGATATTGTTTTCAAGTTTTTACATTTATAATTTTATTGCAATGTGGCAGACTGATCAGAGCAGTGCAGGAACAACCCCGAGACGGGATGATCGCGGAAAGAGGCCAGCGGAAGAACATGTAAAGTGCCAGCATTGCTCTATCTTCAGGTATTTTAGTTATTTACATAATTGAAATAATATTTATTTTGTTCAAATATGCAGACACCTAGCCATGGTACGCCCGATGATTCCCTCTTTGAGGAAGAGCTTTCTTCATCCCTATCTCTAGTGTTCTTGTTGCAAAAAAAGGCACGAGATGCAAGGTCGGAATTTAATACTTTGATAGACGCGCCTCAAACACCTGAAACAGAAGAGAGGATACAACATCTTATGAGGTAGCTAGAAAGATATCAGGTAATAATAAAAAGTCAAAAGGATATTTTTTTTGTTTTGCATGAGATGAATTGTGATAGTTTGATTTTTAATTTTTACATTGACTAAACTAACAAAAATTTCTTTTGTATGTAGCGTTTTCTGGCACTTGCTGAACTTGGTGTTGGTGGTAGTAGGACACAAGGGCAAGAGATTGCCCAACAACCCTCTCGTACACCTTCTACTCCTTTAGGTGCCAGCCAAGAAACACACCCTGCCCAAGCAGACACCCAGCCAACCGCTGAACGTGTTGGCAATGATGAGGCTGATATGGCCAGCTACATTATTGCGTTTCCTGGAGCTACACGTGTCAGCTCCACAGGGACCATTAATGGCACGTTGTTGGTGAGCGATGAGGGTGTCCCTATAAAGCATGTACAACTCCCAGGTAAATTTTAATATTTTAACTATTTCATGTACTTTATCTAAAACATATTTATCATGATTTTTAGTTTTAAATTAATGATAATATCTTCTTCTTTTTTTGGTTTTATTCTGTGTAGGAAACAATGAGTTCTACAGGATTCTGGAGAGCCTTGCGTTGGTAATTTTTGGCCCAACCATACGCACAGGGTGGAATTCCCAGAATTCCAACCTAAAAAAAGAACTTCTAGATTATATAGAAGCCCTTTTTGGGGTCGGCACATTTGACAGAACAATGGTGACTCGGGTAGCCGGAAAATATTTGAAATATACCAGGGACACCTATAGGACGCAATTGCAATTTAACCCTAGATATGAGCATCCTATCGTAGTTCCAGAGAGTGATTGGAGAGCACTCATCCATGACGGAAAAGAGAAAAAGGCAAAGAAAGAAGGAAAAATGCCAACTGGACCCGCAAGGTAAATTACAACTTTAATTCAATAGCTTTAATTTTCTTTATGTATAAAATAAAAGTGTGCTACGTCATATCTGACTTCAATCTTTTGATGCTAGGTTGCCTGACACCTCAAAGGCAACCAAAGCTAGGATAGAGAAAAAGGGCCATCACAAGCTCGGCCAGGGTGGCTACTTGAAATTAGCTGCAAGAATTGTAATTAAGTAGCTAAACATCTTATAATTAATTTTATCACCTTCCAACGTTTTTGTAATCCTATCAGATATGATTAAAAATACACAATCATATGTAATGTAGGGTGATGAATTCGGAATAGAAACTACAGAGGAAGATAAAAATATCGCTTTCCGTTTTGGCTATCAAGCTGTAGTTGAACGTCGCAGAAGCTTGGGGCAGGTCCCAAGATCTAGAATGCCCGATAAGGTAAAACATTAACCTTTCAATATTTTTGTTTTCGTCCATAAATTTAATGTCTAACAACTTTGTTTAAATCAGGGGAGCAACACTACCGACGAGGTAAATAACCCAGTTTTAGAGCCAGATGTAGATGATCCTCTCGTGCAACCTGATCATTGTAGTGGGGACCGGGCCGACAATGCTGCTATCAGTGAGGGCCGTGACGGTAATTAATTTCCACTTATAATTTTTTCTAATTATACCTTGATGGTTGTCCTTATAACGTTTTTTGTTTAAATGACAGAGAATGTTTCCCTTGAGGATCTTACCACGAGAGAGGAAGACAGGGCAACAGTCCCAACGGCGACAACTGGTGCACCAGGTAAATAATCTCATTGCAATTTTTTTTATTAATATTACCGAACTAGTTCAATGATATTTAAAAACTGACAATTAAAATTTAATAATATCTGTTTTTGTAGGCGATGCCCCGTCACTAGATGAGACCAGACATCGTGACTACGCAACTAGGTCAGCGACGACAACTGGTGCACCAGGTAAATAATCTCATTGCAATTTTTTTGATTAATATTACCGAACTAGTTCAATGATATTTAAAAACTGACAATTAAAATTTAATATTATCTGTTTTTGTAGGCGATGCCCCGTCACTGGATGAGACCAGACATCGTGACAACACAACTAGGTCAGCGGCGACAACTGGTGCACCAGGTAAATAATCTCATTGCAATTTTTTTTATTAATATTACCGAACTAGTTCAATGATATTTAAAAGCTGACAATTAAAATTTAATATTATCTGTTTTTGTAGGCGATGCCCCATCACTGGATGAGACCAGACATCGTGACTACGCAACTAGGTCAGCGGCGACAACTGGTGCACCAGGTAAATAATCTCATTGCAATTTTTTTATTAATATTACCGAACTAGTTCAATGATATTTAAAACTGAAAATTAAAATTTAATATTATCTGTTTTTGTAGGCGATGCCCCATCACTGGATGAGACCAGACATCGTGACTACGCAACTAGGTCAGCGGCGACAACTGGTGCACCAGGTAAATAATCTCATTGCAATTTTTATTATTAATATTACCGAACTAGTTCAATGATATTTAAAAACTGACAATTAAAATTTAATATTATCTGTTTTTGTAGGCGATGCCCCGTCACTGGATGAGCCCAGACATCGTGAATAAGCAACTAGGTCAGCAGTGCGGGTTGAAAGGCACGAAATAGGAGCAGAGCACGATGATATTGATGATGTAATTAGGAGCTTTAAAAATAGGAAGAAGAAAAGAAAATTTGACAATGTAAAATATTGTATTATTATAAGACAAACGTTACCATACTTGGAACGTTTTTTGCGTTATATAAAAAACTCATTTATCATACTATTTTTATGTCAAGCATTAATTTCAATGTTTCCTTGCATACTTTTTGTTGAATTGTTTTTTTTATTAGTTATTGAATTTTTTTTTTATGCTCATGAAAGTAAAAAATGAAATATAGATTGGGTATTAGGGAATTGAGAGTGATGTGAGGGGGGGGGGAGGGGCCATAAGAGCTTCCACCTTCACGTCGTTGGCCCTGTTTAGTAGAGAATAATTTATTGGAGCGATTTAATCTTGGAGCAAACCTCCCTTGATCCAGCGTAGCAACAAAAAAGTCACTGTTGACTTAGTTGCTACTCTTTCGGATCGTGGGAGGCTTGTTCCAAGTTCATGCGACTCCAATAAATTGTTCTTGAAACGAAGAGGAGCTTATTCAGGTATGTTTTGACATTTCAACATATGTTCTAACATTATCATAAGAATGCATCTTAGAGTAAAAAATACTACATCAATTACTTGTATTTATTGTATAGATAATGATGGATTTTGATTGACTTGGCAGTGCAGGTACAAATCCTCTTGCATCATGAGCAATACAACTTGTCAACCGGGGTCATGTATAGGATATTTTTGCCTGTGCGCTTGACCAGGTTCGTAATGTCACATTTTGTAAGTTCCTTTACAGTTCATAATTCAATATTAAGCTTGTTCTTGATTATTATCTAGGTTTTTTGTATGTGTTTTTTCATCTATTTGATTGTAAGAAACTCTGCATGTTTCCTGTTGTTCACTATGATTTCTCCCATTACCACTCCCAGGATGAATCTGACTTTATTTTTACATAGGCTACTTTATTGTTACTATGATTTCTCCATTTACGATTTCATAGGTTACATCATGTAAAGTTGTCAATCTCAGGTTGGTGATGAGCTTTAGTTCTCTAGATTTGGGGATTTTCTGATATTTTCTCCCTCATGTCATTTCTGCATCACCTTGTTGTTTGAGCATGCCAATTGTCTACCACTTGTACCAATTGGCACATGTCAATCTCTGAGTGGTGCCACATTTCACCTATTTTCAGTGAGAGTTTAGGGTTTCTCTAACATAACTTCAGAAATCCGATTCAGTGCCTGCTTGAATATTGTCACATAATACTCATGGCTTGGATTGATGAGCATGTTATGAATGGTTGGTTGATTCATAAGAACCACCCATATAGTCATCTTGAGATATTTCAGAAGTTTTCTCGGGTTTCCTTTTTCACCGTTTCTAGTGGGTGGGATGGTGTGGGGTGATCCATCAATACTGGTGCTCTTGTAGTAGGGAATTTGTTTTGGGGGATATAAAGGAGCATTTTATGTAGATATCCCATTGGATGCATTCATAGATGGGCACGAGAGGTCGAGAATTTAAATTAAAAATATGCAACCTCTAGCATGGCAACCTGAAGGCCGCGAGAGACACTGGTTAAAGATTGTTTTGTGCTGGCCTTAATATAGCCGTGATTTCTTTCTATTATCTTAATGCAAATATATAGTCCAGTCTCATTAAAATGAGGATTTTGGTTGTATTTCTCTTTGGTTGTTTCTCTCTTAATGCTCCAGAAGTTGCCAAAAGTTGCGATAGTTGTTTAGTTTGCCTGTTACAACTTAAAAGTGGTTTTTAGCAATGGGAGTCATGTTTTTAAGGTTCATACTAATATGAAGATCTTGTAATTCTATATTCAGCATAAGAGAAGATGGCCTCTGCTTTGGGCAGTATGACAACAATTGCCACATCTACCTCATTGGGTAACAATGGAAAGGGGAAGAAGTTGGGTGCAATGTTTGATAATTATGGCAGACAATTGTCTTCTCTTTCAGTTTTTCACCCATTTCCTTTAATCGCTCAAGCAGAAGAGGGACTCTGAGATTACGCGACAGAGAGAAGGTAGTTAATACAAGAGCTATGGAAAAGGAGTTGTACTTCAACAAGGATGGCTCAGTGACAAAAAAATTTCAGGTCAGAGAAAAAATTATGTTTAAAGGAAGGTCACCTGCACGTGAAACTTCATTGTGGTGGATCTTTCCTTGTCCACTTATATTCGATTTTAATGTGTTATTTTAATTTTTCATGGAGGGTTGTTTTGGCATATGGTTTGGCATTCAATTGCACACTTACTGAAAGCATTGTCAATTTGTCTTGCAGGCGGTGTGAACAAAATTGCTGATCTTCTTGGAGTCACCCTTGGGGCGAAGGGAAAAATGTTGTCTTGGAGAGCAAGAATGGTTCTCCGAAAATAGTTAATGATGGTGTGACAGTAGCTAAGGAGGTAATTTGTAGATGTGTGCTCTGGTTTTCTTTTTAACGTTGTATTAGTTCCCCCTCTTAAATGTCTTAGATTTGGTAGGCATAATTTGAAAACTCAAAGGTGAAAGGAAACATATTTGTTACCCAGTAGTCTACCTGGCCTATGGAATAGCCACATTAGAGTAATGCATAAATCTTTTCACAACAATAAAAGGAAAGGGTTATGGCTGAGTCAAATTTTATTGTTATTGACAGTGTAATGAAATGTATCTCAATGCTATGGTTTTGACCTTTTTATTGGTTGAATTAGAGGACCCAGTTGAAAATATTGGGGCCAAGTTGGTAAGGCAAGCTGCAACAAAGACAAATTATTTAGCTGGGGATGGAACCACAACATCTGTTGTTCTTGCACATGTTGGAATATTGAAAAATTCCAGAACAATGAATGGAGAATAAATCTCCCTTCCTCTAACACAAAGAAAATAAAAATTTCTTTGATAGGAGACAGAGTTTCAATACTTTGAAAACAAACTTCTATTCCCTTCAATAACTCAAAAAAAAACTATTACACTTCTTCCTCACTGAGAGGGATTACAAAATTATGACTGCTACAAAACGCAGTGCATAAAACCAACTCATTGTCTGTTCAAAACAAACATACTCTATCTCTAAAACACTCTGTTGTGTTTTTCCCTTTCGCACTGTTGTGCATACACACTTAAAAAGTTACACTCAGTCTTTCACTTTTTACACACTGCTGTGTAATAAAAAATTTACGTACTGTCTATAATAAAAACTACCAAGCTTTTTCGTCCTTTTTATTTTTACATGCCGTAACATATAAAACATATTATAATAAACCCTCTTTTTAAAAAAATAAAATTAAAACTAAATTCTATGGCCAACCTTTCATTTTGCATATGATATATATATAACATATGTTTAAAACATATGTATATATATATATATATATATATATATATATATATATATATATATATATATATATATATATATATATATATATATATCTATATATATGTATATATTAAACTATCAAAACATTAAAGAACCCTTTCCGTCGGACTTCAAAAGTCTAAATAGATTGAATTTCAAACCAAATTTGCGTTCCAAAATGGGATGCTGACGTCTGCCTAATTTGTAACGCGAATTCTCAATCCAATGTGTCTTATAAAAAATTCGGGTCCGGTTTTCAGGTTTTCAGATTCCCTTCAATTTCATGCGATCCAATATTAATGCTCCACATGTCCTCCTTTTGAATTTACAAAACTGGGGGGTAAATTTCTGTTTGTTTAATTTCTGGTTGGTGAATTGCGTTAATGTTGGTTGTTGTGTTTAAATACAATCCTGTACAGAAATATGGCTACGGCCGTCTACAAAAAAAACTTGCAGGAATTTTAAATGCTGAATTAAATTTCTGGATGGCATGCAAGCAACCTCCAAAAAAAAATGTTGTTGCTGCATCCGTCCTTCTGCTACAACAGTTGAAGTTAAAATTCAATAGCACAGGGTTTAATAAGTGAGGGTGTAAAGTTAACTTTTTGTCGATAGTACTGGATTAAGATCATCTATTCATTTTTGTAGGGTCTTATGGTGTTTGGTTTTTTAGTTTTGGGTTGGGCTTATTGAGTCTAAAATAGTTTTTGAGTGAAAAAATTGCTATCAGGTATTAAAAAATTTTGGTTCTTTTGTCAAAATTTATGAGCTTGTTAGGAAATACAAATCTGACAATGGTTGTATCTTAAATTTGTGGAAAATAATTTGAAATGAAACCTTTTTGTTTAGGTTGTTGCATCAGGTACAAACCCCATTCAAATTACTAGGGGCATTGACAAGACAATAAAGGCCCTTGTTTCGGAACTCAAAATTTTGTCAAAGGAGGTAAACGCTTGCCTTTTGAGTAGGCCGGTTTTCCTTTTTGTTGATGGTTTGGTGTATCTAATTGAATTAGTTGCCTAAGGTATTTTTGGTTGCAAACTCCTTTTCATTTTTCATACAGTATTGGCCTTGTGGAATACATTTGATTGTGTGGTCTTGTTAGATCTACAACATTTGTAGTTGTTTAGTCTTATAGCCGAGGTGCACTTTTATTATGGAAATAGTTGATGCAATATTGTCATTTAATCCTTACTGCGGGGTAGCATGTTGAGAAGTTTCTTGTGAAACATTTGGTATTCAAAATGACACTTGATCCTATACAGCATCATGCACTTGACTTCAAAATTCATATTCAAAGTGTGCTAGACAATACTTGCAAAATTTCAAATATTTATGTTGTTTTAAACCATTATCTTTTTCATGTATTGGATGCTGAAAATGTGAAAAATACTTTGGTATGAAACCAACTAGTGAATAATTTCCAGCAAAACAACCACTTCCAAGACATGATTTAGAAGTAGAACATATGTACTTATGAAGCATAGAAAGATATCCTTGATGCATTGTCAATGTTTGGCTAGGGTTATTTTTTGGAGAAAATAACTCCTTATTCCTAGAATAGTGATCTTCAATACAAGTAAATGCCAGAGAAGAGAGATCATCGTGTGACGCAACAAAACTGAAATTGGACCCCTAAGG
Organism: Pinus albicaulis; assembly: GCA_034641835.2. NCBI lineage: Eukaryota > Viridiplantae > Streptophyta > Pinopsida > Pinales > Pinaceae > Pinus > Pinus albicaulis. The sequence goes on from CM076581.1 coordinate 1,111,279,289, forward strand.
AGAGCTGGTGTGTCTACAATCGCTCTGTCAACATTTTCCCTTGGTTTACCCCATTCTTTTCCTCCAACCTGAGTCTTAATTGACTTCTTCTTTCTTCGGGTTTATTTATCAAATTCGTAGAATTTGATAAATAAATACTATCCACAATGGTTGGACTTTAATTTATATTCCCAACTTTATATTATCTCCAAGCCTTATAACCAATGTTTAAATTTCAACACTTTGTATTTATACTCCACGTTTCTTTTTAAATAAATAACTTGTAATGAACTTTCGGCTCTATATTTCACCACCCAGCCTTACAACAATCACGCTCCAGACTTATGCTAATTATCGGCCAATCGTTTAATTAAAAAATTTCATTATACTCCGGCCCCACCTATATATATCAATAACCAATCAAACACTCGTATCGTACCTGGCTACCCTCCGCACACCTTAGTTAACCTCCGGGCAAGTTCAACGTGCGACCATCATCCGATGGCCCTTCTCCAAATCAATGACTCTTGGAAATTTCGCTCGGCTTCCAACGTCGGGCTTTAACGTGCGATGGCGCAGGTTAAACGGTGGTTTTCCGAGGGTCACTTTGCCACATGTCGCATTCCCTATGGAATCGCTCGCGAATAAAAAATACCGCCTACTCCGCAAAAGCGGTGCGATATGGGCAACCCGCTTTTGTGATTCCACTCGTGGTTTTGGTAGAGGGCTTGACCACAGGTGCAAGTCTGGTTCTGCTATCCTTTTGTTTGTTAACTCATGTCCAATCCTCGGGTCAGGTTCCAAAAGCACAACAATTTTGTCTCTTTATTAAGCGGGATTTTTATATTTGAACAATTTTCACGACCCCGGTTCTCTACACAGACCTCGCCTTCGAGTGGGGTGAGTTCATAGGGTTATCCAACAATTTACGAGAATTCAAAGATAGAAGAATGGAATTATCAGTACCCAATCGCCTCACAGTTAAACAATTCTTCACAATTAGCAGTTCGAGATCATTCAATGGAAACTAAGCTTGGAAATCATTTAACTGGAAACAATTGTTCACACACAGAGGCTTATTGCAGAAATCCCCTCTCTACTCTCCTCTTCCCTCTCTACTTTTATTCATCCGAGGAATTACAATTTATATACATAACATATGGCTCTTCGGTTCCTCTGAGAGGACCGTTCTAGAAATCAAAAGGTCTAATTATAATAATTCAACTAACTGAAATTGTTCGACTCCTACAACTCTAACTATTCTAAGTAATACAGTCAGCTGAGGTATTGACACCTAGCTGTTACAACTCAAATTTTTTCGAACCCTCCTAGCCACAACATGTGGACAAAACCTCCTACATTGTTGGCTAATGCATAATGCCCCTGCATCATCGTGTGACATAAACCTATTAACAAAAGTGAATTCCTTGAATTTCACCAAATATTTTCTTTGAATTCCTTGTTTTTAAAAGCCAATGATATCCCTTATTGTGTTAATGTTACGTAAATTCCTTGTCCTAGTGCCTCACACTCTACTATGAATGTTTTACCAAAAGTAGGTGCAACTGATGTTGGTGTAGAATACATGGCATCCATTGAAAGAGAGAATGCCAAAGTAGCCTCATCATTCCATATAAATGATATTTTCTTCAAGAGATATGTGAGTGGACTTGAAATGCATGCATAATCCTTAACAAATGATCAATAATATCATGTAAGTCTAAAAAATCTTCTAAGAACCTTGATTTTCTTAGGAATAGGTCATTTTGTAATAGCTTGCATCTTTTGAGGCTCCAACTTCACTCCTTCCTTTAAAACAATATGAACCAAATACTCGAATTCTTATTTCCCAAAGGCACATTTGGATATTTTTACATAAAAATGATTGTTCTCAATAATTTATATAACTTTTCCACATGTTTAGTGTGGTATTCCCATGATTTATTATAAATATGTGTATTATCAAAGAAAACCAACACAAATTTTATAAGATGGGATCAAACAAAATTGTTCTTAAGTCGAGCCCACCAGACTTCAAACGGTGATAAACCATAATTCAAACCAAATTCGCGTTCCAAAATAGCCTGCTGACGTCGGCCAACTTTGTGACGCAAAAACCAAATGAATTCCGCCCTAATATTTTTCGGGTCTGAATTTGGGCTGGCGTACGGCGGGAGAGTTGTGACGCGAATTTCTTATCAAATTCGCCCTAATATTTTTCGAGTCCGGATTTCCACTGCGCAAGCGGCCCAAACAAAGATCCGCTCCAATCAATTTCTGCCACGTGTCCTCAATAAAAACTTGCCCTAATCCCGGGTGCGAGTGCATTCGATGGCGTTTAAGGCGATGGGACATGGATATGGCGATTTCATATCAATCGCATTAACATTTAAAGCTGTTCAATTAAGTTTTCACATCAAATCCGCATTAATTAATTTTTAACACTGTTCAAGATCGGACCTCCACTCCTCTTAGCGATTCCGCACGCTCCAATATGATCTGGCCTTCGGCTCTAATTATTAATGATCAAAGATTAATTATGACGAGTGTCCTTTGATTGCATTGCAGTCGGGTCGACAAAATGGCGTTTAGCTATGGTTTTTCAGACGAGCCAGTTGCTGGATTACACTGCCTGCTAACTGTGACGATAAGGAGAAGTGGCCAGCTGAACTACTGCCTAGACCTTGCTACATATCTGCATTTCTCTCGGTTCTGTATCTGTCTGTCTTCCTCTGTTTCTTGAAATTCTGCTTCTCCATCTCCTCTTGTGCCCACTGCGCTTGAGACTGCACCCATGCCTCGCGTGCGTCATAGGATGCGTTGCCGCAGGGGGAGCACTAGAGGTCAACCCCTGCGCGCTCCCTCCAGCCCCTCAACAGAGTCGATTTCCGGCCAGTCCAGTGATTATTACGCAGGTCGATATCCAAATACTAGGAGTGGGCAGGGTCAGGTTGTAGGATCTGGCCACCGTATGGATTCCCCCGCTCCTCGCTTCCCCACCGCTAGTTCACCTTCTCCCACGATGCGCACTGCGCAATTTTCCTTTAATTGCTCTCTCAACCGCCCGTGAATCACGACTTTAGTCACTGTGGTCTTCCGCGAGGAGGCCCAAACAGAGGAAGAATGCACCCGTCCGGCGGGTCTAAGCTCGGAAAAAGCCGGCGAGCATTCGGGCCTTCAGGAGGGGAGCCGTGGCATGCATGTGGAGGTAGCACCTAGCGATCCTGGACCTTCCGAAGGATGGTGCCGAATCGTTGAGGAGCCGGAGGAATAGTTTGGTTAATTTTTTTTTCTTGCTTCGTGGCCCACTTAATTGGGCCGCTTTTAGATTATTTTACTGTGTTGGACCTTTGTAATATTTTTGAATTCTGTAAATTAAACGTTCAAGACTGGTTTCCTCGTATGAGGGCAACTTTCTAATTTTTTGATTTTTTGATGACAAATTTGCCATGAGTCCGGCCAGGCAATGTTTTTGACTTCTTGTAATTTTATTCGCAATGTTAATAGATTAACTTTACTTAGAATTCTCACATGATTAGCATTTTCTTGATTTGTTCAAGGATTTTGGGTACTTTAATTTGTATTTGGAACAATGGACGTCGGTACTCTATCTGTTGCTTTACTATTCTACATACTGCTATTTCACTTTCTTATAGATGCCTCGGACATATTTGGATGCTTTCTCAGATTGTCGATAATCTCCATGTGGACCGTTACTGGGTTTTATATCAAGTCCCTGTATGTGACATGGGGTATTTTCTATCACTGTCTGGGGTGGGACTTCCACTTTTCTGGATGGATATTTGGGTTCCAATCTTCAGATGTGAAAATGTAATGACTTCATAGACTGTTTTACTTCATATAATATATTCAAAACAACGTTTTTTCTCTTGTGAAAAAAAAATGATTAATGTTTATCACTCTGCCTTCAAAACTAGCGATGCTGGTCTATGTTTTTGGTTTATTGATATGGTCTGATGGTCTTTTTATATTTTGGACATATCACACTCCTCACATGATTAGTGTTTTTCTCTGTTCAAGGATTTTGGGTACTTTAATTTGTATTTGGAACAATGGACGTCGGTATGTACTCTATATGTTGCTTTACTATTCTACATACTGCTATTTCACTTTCTTATAGATGCCTCGGGCATATTTGGATGCTTTCTCAGATTGTCGATAATCTCCATGTGGACCGTTACTGGGTTTTATATCAAGTCATTGTATGTGACATGGGGTATTTTTCTATCATTGTCTGGGGTGGGACTTCCACTTTTCTGGATGGATATTTGGGTTCCAATCTTCAGATGTGAAAATGTAATGACTTCATGGACTGTTTTACTTCATATAATATATTCAAAATAACGTTTTTTCTCTTGTGAAAAAAAATGATTAATGTTTATCACTCTGCCTTCAAAACTAGCGATGCTGGTCTATGTTGCTGGTTTATTGATATGGTGTGATGGTCTTTTTATATTTTGGACATATAACACTCCTCACATGATTAGCGTTTTTCTCTGTTGCGGGATTTTGGGTACTTTAATTTGTATTTGGAACAATGGACGTCGGTACTCTATCTGTTGCTTTACTATTCTACATACTGCTATTTCACTTTCTTATAGATTCCTCCGGCATATTTGGATGCTTTCTTAGATTTGTCGATAATCTCCATGTGGACCGTTACTGGGTTTTATATCAAGTCCATGTATGTGACATGGGGTATTTTTCTATCACTGTCTGGGGTGGGACTTCCACTTTTCTGGATGGATATTTGGGTTCCAATCTTCAGATGTGAAAATGTAATATCTTCATGGACTGTTTTACTTCATATAATATATTCAAAAAAACGTTTTTTCTCTTGTGAAAAAAAAATGATTAATGTTTATCTCTCTGCCTTCAAAAATAGCGATGATGGTCTATGTTGCTGGTTTATTGATATGGTCTGATGGTCTTTTTATATTTTGGACATATCACACTCCTCACATGATTAACGTTTTTCTCTGTTCAATGATTTTGGTTACTTTAATTTGTATTTGGAACAATGGATGTCGGTACTCTATCTGTTGTTTTACTATTCTACATACTGCTATTTCACTTTCTTATAGATGCCTCGGGCATATTTGGATGCTTTCTCAAATTTGTCGATAATCTCCATGTGGACCGTTACTGGGTTTTATATCAAGTCCCTGTATGTGACATGGGGTATTTTTCTATCACTATCTGGGGTGGGACTTCCACTTTTCTGGATGGATATTTGGGTTCCAATCTTCAGATGTGAAAATTTAATGACTTCATGGACTGTTTTACTTCATATAATATATTCAAAACAACGTTTTTTCTCTTGTGAAAAAAAAATGATTAATGTTTATCAATCTGCCTTCAAAACTAGCGATGCTGGTCTATGTTGCTGGTTTATTGATATGGTCTGGTGGTATTTTTATATTTTGGACATATCACACTCCTCACATGATTAGCGTTTTCTCTGTTCAAGGATTTTGGGTACTTTAATTTGTATTTGGAACAATGGACGTCGGTACTCTATCTGTTGCTTTACTATTCTACATACTGCTATTTCACTTTCTTATAGATGCCTCGGGCATATTTGGATACTTTCTCAGATTGTCGATAATCTCCATGTGGACCGTTACTGGGTTTTATATCAAGTCCCTGTATGTGACATGGGGTATTTTTCTATCACTGTCTCGGGTGGGACTTCCACTTTTCTGGATGGATATTTGGGTTCCAATCTTCAGATGTGAAAATGTAATGACTTCATGGACTGTTTTACTTCATATAATATATTCAAAACGGTGTTTTTCCTCTTTTAAAGTTTCATTTTTTTTTTAAATTGAACCCACCGTCGGTATACTGACACCTTGTAGGCATCGGAATTGCGACAACTCAGAAACGTCGGAAGAGCGACAGTATAAAAACGTCGGACGAGCAGCGTTCAAAACTTCGGACCACATTTCGTCGGAATTGCGATAGCTTACAAACGTCGGAAGAGCGACGTTCAAAATGTCGGACCACATTTCGTCGGAATTGCGACAGCTTACAAACGTCGGAAGAGCGACGTCCAAAACGTCGGACCACATTGCGTCGGAATTGCGACCGTTTACAAACGTCGGAAGAGCGACGTTTAAAACGTCGGACCACATTTCGTCGGAAGTGCGACAGTTTACAAACGTCGGAAGTGCGACGGTTCATGAGACGTCGGAAGAGCGACGCTTGTTCGAAAGCGACGGAAGAAGTGTCGATAGTGCGACACTTTTTAAGTGCGTCGGAACTGCAATGGCATGACAAACCACGTTTTGTCCGCCCTTGAATTGTCGCTCTTGCGACGACTATGTGTCGGAATAGCGACGAATTGGCCGTCGGAATTTCCGCCAAATTTTCTAGTGAATGCTCAGAGAGAGATTTATGACGATTTTCCCACAGTCACCTCTTTCAGATGAAATTCGGGAGCCTGAAAAATCCCTAACTTCCACAGACCCTATCTCCAGAAATGTTGCAAATAGAGCTCTGAAATTCTTCCATGATGTTCCTCAGGATCACGGCTTCACTCCATGAAATTTCAGCTTTCGAACCCTGGAAGAAAAAAAATTATAGCGTAAATTCCACGATGACTTGTTTATGCTAAATTCAGGGGCTTGCAAAAATCCCTAACTTGCACAGATCATATCTCCAAAAATATTGCAAACCAAGATTTGAAATTTTTCCACGACATTCCTCGGGATTTTGGCTTTGATCTATAAACATTTCAGCTTCTGAACCTTCGTAGAAAAAAATTTACAGCGAAAATTCCACGATGACCTGTTTGGAGCAGCGAAACCCTAGAATCCAAAGCTCTGATATGAAATGCTATGAAACCAGCTCCAAAAATAGAAGAAAAGAGAGATTAACGCCTTATAAATAAGCCACTTCAAGGGGGAAACCTCCAATACATTACATAAATGAAAAATTCTTGGATGATACAAATGAAAAAAACCTCCTTCTATATATAGGAGTCCATGGGGCCACAATATAATCCTAGCCGACCTAACAATAATAATGTAAGGGCACAATAATAACACTATTGGGGTTACAAGGGTACAACAATAACAATAAGGGGGCTACACTAACAAGGGAATAAACTAGTAATATAGGGACCTAACAGTTGGATATTCAAAAATATGATTTTGGAATTCAATCGAAGGATCACAATTAACTTAGAAAATTGTTTTTTTTATCCATAATAAAAGGAAGTTCCTTATGAAATGACTTGGCTCAAATTTTGTTACCAAAGGTGCCAAACATTATGAAATGCAACCCTATGGACATATAATCCTACCTAGAGGTTGCGTATTTTTTCAATTGCAAAAAAATATTTGATACACATTCTCTAATATTTCATAAGAAATGGAGTTTATTTCCCATGAGGGTTTTCCTTCAAAATATATGTGTATTGTGTAATGAGTATTTATAGGACTTACTATATATTTATTATGAATTATTAAGTTTCAAATAATGAAATAATCCTAACCATAAAATGCATTAGACACTATTTAATTTATTGATATCCATGGCATAGATACATTGGTGATTTTAACTTTCCTACTAAAACCAGATCATGAGTGCCACCCACATTCCAACAATTCAAAAATTTAGATTTGTGATTATTGAATACTTTTATGTATAGTGAAGCCATATTATGTGAAATATTTTTTATGTACAAATCATAAGAAAAAATAGCTAATAAGTTTGTTACTTTATGGCCTTGTAACAAGCATAGGTTCACCACATTAGTTGGGTTGTGGTCTAGAGTAGAACAATGAGAGTTTACCATAGTTATTCTATGTTTGACTCTTGATACATTCCATATGGATCTACTTGATAGTCCTCCAAGTGATATGACATAGGATATTCAGTCCAATTTGACCTATAAATGTGGAGTTACACTGATATCTTTTATATAAATCATGCAACCGCGCATTTAAGTATGGATTGGAAATTGTTAAGCATGGGGGTTCTTAGTATATGTGTCAATGGTTTCTAATGACAGTGAGTTTCAAGTAGTAACAAATTTAAATGTCATAAATATACATTTTCAACTTCTTATTATTCTCTATCCATAAAATAAAATAAAAAAATGTTTGCATTTTGAGGTTTAATACTATATCAAATTTATATCATTGAAAATTTGTTGTAGAAAACTTAGATTTTTATAGACAAAAAAAATTTCAATATAAAACTGAGTTTGATTAAAAATATTCCAAGGAATTCACATATTCAAAGGGGGATAGTAAAAATAGTATAAACTAAAGGATCCTAAATCCATTTTTGATATAAAAATGGTTTTATTAGAAACATTTTTATGAAATCACTTGGGTGTAGCCTGAATGTTTGTGGGATGGATTGTTATCCTTCTCGCCTAGGTTCTTTTCTCGTAAGTGACATATTGAGATCATAATGAGTATATTTTAGGGACAACCTTGATCCCTATTGTTGACCTAGCCTTACTCCATGAAGAATCTAGGATTACTCTAGGTAGTATCCTCAAAATAAGGGGAAGTGCCTAGGGGTTTTCTATGGGACATGTTACCTAGGAAAATAATATGTTGTTTATGTATATTGGAATTGAAGAAATTTAGTGAGAATAGAAGTTGGTCGGGTTTAGATCCATGTATTCATAACAAAATTCGTTTAATCGTAATCTATTTTTCAATGAAATATCGATTTAAATATAATGTTGGTGCCTAACAAGAGAACATATTTTATCTTCTCAAGAAAAGGGTGGTGGGAAGGAAGGGCGATGTTTATCCTTGTGTTGGAGTACAATGAATAATGCTGTGGGAATGCATAGGAGATGTTGTTAGCTACCGAGACCTTATTATGTTATCAACAGATAGAAACCCCATGAGGTATTTATACGAGGCCAATGACCTGGAAAAATGAGTGATTTTAAATGTCTATACTGGTGATGAATCTAAATTTTAGATATTTTGGATATCATTGGGTTGTCATGAATATTTAATTTGGAATATATCAAACTTAAGTAATGAATTATCTCTCTACCTCCCCTTATGTGCACTAGTATACAATGGATGGTAGTTGAAAAGTTAGAATGCCAAGTGTTTCATTTAATTTACATTAAATATTTATTTATTCATTTTATGCCTTGCTTGAAAAGGTTTACTTATATTTTCAATTTGACCTTCAATATTTTATTGTATCATGTACAATGAATGAAGAAATGACTTGTTGTTTCTCATAACATATTTCTTGTGTTTATGATTGGGCTAAAACTTTAATTTGGAATTTCATTTTCATAATGATGTTGTGTACTCTCGTTGTTGTAGTAAATTGATATATAAAATTTATACCATTAGTTTAAATTTTTGTAGTCCATATATTGATAAATTTATTCTTTGTACAAAAAATCCCTCTTAAAGTGCTCAAATGGAAACTAGATGGAGCCAATAGCAAACAAGGAAAGGGAAGTTGTTTCCAAATGTTGAGAATGAAAAAAATGATAAGGTTTGGTTAAGGGAAAACTATGACACGAGGAAGAGAGATTAATAATATAAGAAGAGGAGGAACTTAGTTAAGGCTTACAAATTTTTAAGAACATGGAGCAAGAATTCATTTTTCTCTAGAAAGAGATGCAATTACGGTTGTATATCCTACAAGAATTGGTGAAAACTATGAGCTCATTTGTTCTACAAAACATGATGGTATTGTTAATTTTTCATAGGGCTACATTGATATTTGCTTTGATAGTTGCATTTATTCATAAACACATTAATTTCACCCCATATCATTATATCATTATTCAAATTTACACTATTAACCATCAGCATATTCGTTATGTAGAAAGAACAATAACATCACCATCATCATTATCCATGCAACAAAACATAAAGGAACAAAGGAAGAAAATAATGCACACATATATACACTAGTATTGATACGAGACAAGGGAAAAACCCACTATGGGGAAAACCCTTGAAAATTCTTCTCATAGATCATCATCAAATGATTACTAAAATAAGAGTACAATGATACATAGATCTATATCTTCATAATGTAGTAAAACAACTAGCACATGCATAATATGACCTTAAACATACTTCTATTGAAGGAACTTGATTATGAGGTTGTAGCATACTGATGAACACTACTTATACTGAGTGAAAACTATAAGTACATATTTGCAGTGGAAATATATGGAGAAGATCTACAAATATGCATATATACAACAGTAAGAAACCCTAGATAAAATTGATCACCGAAACTCACTTAATCAACTGTCAAAATCGAGATTTGAATCTAGGACATTATAAAAAATGACTGCAAGCATTTTCACTAGAACCAGAGGTTGATCAAGCCTAGATATGCTTAGAAACCCTTATCCACACCCTTTCAATGATGTGCTCATGGTTAGGGCTTCACTGGCCGCTACCTTTCCATGTTGTGCCTGTGGCTAGCTGCTACCTAGTCATTCTCTGCCTGCAACTATGGCCCAAATCGGCCCAAATCCCTAGCCGCTACCTTGCCATGTTGAGCCTGTGGTTATGGAACCTTAGCCACTACCTATTTGTTTTTTTCCTATAGCTAGAGCCCTGTTTCACTATTTTTTTGTCATCGAAGAGAATAAACAACCCTAAATCTCGCATGAGCTTCAAACCTGTGATTTTGGACCCTGTGTGAACTCTTTCCATCGAACCTGTACAAGCCAAAAACAGAATAGTTGAGACAAAAAAAGAATGCAGATAGAAGATCACTTGAGAAATAGTGTGAGAATGAGCTTGAGGTCACTTCTATTTATAGCTTTCGTGAGGGTCTTCTTGTGGTTGAGGCAAACTTGAAATATTCCACATGTGCTTAGACCAACCCATTCCATTACACTTTAATAAATAAAATAACTCATAATTTAACTTCCGCTTAACTGATTGGGCCAATCTATAGGTCAATTTTGATCCTCACAAAAAGAGGAATCTAATGCAATTATGATATCGACTATCTAAGCTGACCGAAGTTGCATAATTTTAACACTCCCTCTCAACCAAGGAGAATTCCACCTGCCAATATATGTTTATCGATCAATATGCCATTCTATTATATTTAAGCATCATCGTGTGTCATCACTAATTATATTTTTCATGGAGTCGTCAAGATGTGAACCTTTCTTATTATAAATCATCAATTTACTTCTCATGCTTATTCCAACTTATCTCTTGATTGTTTCTTCTCATATTTTGAACATTCTCGGATCTAGAAGAAGAATAATTTGTCACCAGAGGGGAGCTTAGGATACCACCCTTCATCCATTAGGGTACCATTCAAAATCTCAGCCAACGATCTACTACCTGGAATATTATCATCAATCATCATCGAAGAGCATGTCATCAAGGAGTACACTTCGACTTGTAACCTCATCGGGGAGCATATCTCGACCTGTAATATCATGGGGGGGATATACATATACAACCCCATATCGATAAATAGGATATACAAACACCCAAGGGAGCCCATTTCGACCCTAGGATTATGTAGGGGAGCTCAATCTCAACGCAGAATCACATTGGGTTATCTCAACCCATCCTATTTCCTATGAATCTTCCCATCGATGATCTTGAATAGTCATATGGTAGAACACCTGCATCATAATCGACTTAGGTTGTACACCCCAAGTACACTCTCAACTTGTTGTCAAAACGAGGAGCGGTATTCTCGAAAAGCCTTGCTTGTGGGTATGATGCCAATTGGGGTATACTTTGTAAAGACCATATAGGGGAGAAATATTCTTCAAACCTATGAATATAGGGGAGAAGCATATCTAACCATATGGGTAATAGATAGGGGCCATACCCTATTTTCCAGAGTTCCCTCAACCCCAGGAGCCCTATCTCAATTCCTCATCCTAGGTGCTCAGCTAGGGAGGAAGAGTTGGCTTAGTGTCCTCGATCAACGCTGCTCTCATCATACTCAAATCTGGTATTTGTTTGTCTCAATAAAATTCTATTCGTATTCATATAGGAAATCAAATCAAATATTATGTTAGAACATAATAATCATATAAAATCACAAATGGATACCATAATCATCCTCCCTCTCAAGGAGGTGTCAATCACAAGCCTAATATTGTCTCAAACAGTTGCATTGTCTCAATGAATGCTCATAGTTTATCCATATCTTATCCATATAATGCTCAGACATCTCTCTAAGGAGCTTCTACAACCTGATTCACATCTATCCATGCCAGCAATATCGTATCCAACCTTGGTCATGCTATGGACCATTCATCCAAGAAATCATGGAAGATATCATTTTAAGGCAACATCCAAATGTGCTCATAAATAATAATCCAAGAAATCATCTTTAAATTCATACAACCACATATTATAGGAGAAATATCTCAGCCTTTAAAAGTAGAATGTTTCAAGAAAATATTTCAAAGGATGTTTGGTGGCAACTCTGAATGAAGCTTCTCATCATGAATTTAATCATGTTCTATACACTTCATATACAGATGGATGTTCAAAACAGAACATAAATACTTCAATCAAATATCAAATTCCATGACAAGTTCCATAAAATTTGAACTTTAAATCATAGTGTCCAAGGATTTACATTTCCATTACACAAAGACATTTTTCAACAGTTTTGCAACATCATATTTCTTTCCCAAATTCCATAAATCGATTCATCATGCCATGATACATCATTTCAAGATTCAAAAGCCATGTCCCTCTTACTTAGTTCATTAGAGGGTCATCACCTGTCAAGGGTATACCATCAATATGTAAAACCAAATCCATAATCAAAATCAAGGCCATACCTTGGAACTAATCATCCTGACTTTGTCAGATAACTGTCAAATATGGAAAAATATGAATTGGGGAGCATACATCACGCAATTCTCTCTACAAGCATAATGTCTTACCAAGCCAACATAATCAACCTTATATAAAGAAACTTTGTGTCAAAAAAATCATCTCATCATAATTTAGAAGCCAGAAAAAAACTATTATTAAAGACATTGATGTCATAGTATCAATTCTTTCAACTAGGTGACAAGTAGATCTCATATAAAGTCTTGAATTCATTTACTGTTATGCCTCAAGTATGTCATTTAACATTCCATAAAAATCCATTTCCGTCACTATATGAAAGTTCATACATCAAGGTTATACTGAATCACAACAACTATTGTGCTAGGAACAAGGAGGCCAATACAGAACCATAATTCTAAATACTCGCATAAGACACTGAAAGTCACTATGCCCACATATCATTTTCATTAGAGAAAATCAAAAATCAATAGATAAATTCCAAATAGAGAGATATATAATCAAAAAACATGTCTCAATCATCAATTCAAAGCTCTAAAATATCATGTCAAAGTTTCAAACACAGTTCATATGTGTCAATCAGTCAAAACATGTAGCACAAACTTCAAACATAATGACATATTCATATGAATGCCTCAGTCACTTGCAAACACAATTTCAATTCAAACATAGGTAATTTTCATGCTGAAAAATCTTACTGATATCTACAACACATCTTCAGAACTGACATCTTCCAGGTGACCATATGATTTCATGCCTAATCCTTTATTTACTTTGACCAACAATTTAACCTGACAACTTTAGAAATCAGTTTACAATGGTAGGACATGTCATAGATCCCTTGATTCAGAGTCCAGACTGATTTCATGTAGAAAAAATCAATTTAGTGTCTATCAAGCATTGTCGCATTTATGGGTCTTCCTTTGTGCGAGTGAGGCTCAAACCTCTATTGTAGATCAACAATGTCATATACCCATAAATCATTGTAGAATGTGTAATTTCATTTTCATTCATGTCATCAAATTGTTTTTACTTGAGTCATGCAACAACATATTTGTTAGATCATAAACACATATCTATCATCATCATCAACATCATGTCATCAATCTTTCATCAAGGGATGAACTAGAAAGATTATGGTGGCAGGAAAACGTGGCAACGCAACCTTAGGAACACAATAACAATACATCAAGTTAGGGAATTTAATTTCACCATATTCCATAACCACGGGTAGGAGGAGATCTAGAACATTAATCTCATAGATATGCCTCTATAATCATGGTCACCAATACCATGTTTATCACGATCAATAGGATCAAGTTAGGTTATTGAAATAAACCAACATAGTTTCAATCTCTTTTTCCATGAGCTTTCATCATGATTTTCACAAGAATTATCAATACCATATCAATGAGATAAAATTATATAAGAGATCAACATGCCTTATGCATATCAAGAGTCAAGAGAATCATTTACAAGAGTCAGAATCAGGATCTTAAAAACAATAGATGTTAGCCAAACATCAAGTTGTGCCACTATATCCAAGATCAGCAATAAGTAGCCTCATGGAAAAAATATCATCATGATTGTGCCGAGAGGTGCATTCTACAGCCCAGTATGACCCCGATGTGTAAGTATGTCACGTCCTAAGAAATAATAAAAATAATTTTAGCTAATGTCGGCCAAAACATTAACTTGAATCTTAAATCATATATAACTTGATTCTTTAGATTATATATAACATTTTAATATATTTTTCAAAGGCTAAGATTAATTATTAAAATATAGTTATCTATTATGACACTCTAAAACCAGTATAGGGGTAGATCTCACCAAGAAACGTAAACTTACACATGTATACGTAAAGTAAATATAATGTAATGTTTAACATTTAAAACTTTTTATCCAATGTCAGTCCTATTTAAAAATAAACCTAATTACTACTATTTATAAACAAAATATAAATTTAAAATATAAAGACGTTTAAGAATGGTAAATAAATAAAAATATAAACAAACTAGAGGTATGGTAAATAAATAAATCCTCTTTCTATACTTCCTCCAGAGGAATGGTAAATAAATAAAAACCTCCTTTTATATTTGCTCCATAAACCTCTTTATATTTACAAAAACTAAAAAAAGAGGTTTTATTTAGGTGAAGGCTTTGGGCCAAATACCATGGGACACATTATTATTAATACCATGAGCCAAATACCACGGGCCAAAGATCATATTTATAAAATAGGTATAAATAGGCATGATAAATATAGTATGGCAAAAAAATATATATTTTTATATTTACTCCATAAACTTCTTTATATTTACTAACACTCAAAAAAGAGGTTTTACTTAGGTGAATCCTATGGGCCAAATACCGTGGGCGAAATCATTATTAATACCATGCAAACAAAACATTATTAACCCTAATATATGTTAACTCTAGATATATATGGGAAGGAAGAACAAAGACATAGAGTAATAGAGTTGGAGAGATAGGGGGGTGACAAGGGAGATATGGGGATAAACTCAAGGAGATGGGAGAGGAGGAATGAAGAGAGAGAGAGAGGTAGAGGAGTGACAATGGTATAGAAGGGTAACAAATGGAGAGGGAGACAAATATGAGGGGGGAGACAGGAGGAGAGAGGGAGGGAGATAGTGAGAGGATTGGAGGGCAGAGAGAGAGGAATCGAGAGAGAGAGGAGAGAGGAAGGGATAGAGAGATGGAGTTGGAGGGGGATAGATGGAGGGAAGAAGAAAGACATAGAGAGTGGCAAGTGGAGAGAGAGAGGGAGTGACATGGGAGAGATGGAGAGAGATTGTGTATATTTAGAGGTGAGATAAAGAGACAAAGAATGAGAGATAGAGATAAGGTGGGAAAGAAGGAGAGATAAGGAGAAAGGGAGGGATATAGTAACATATTTGGAGAGAGAGTGATGGAGGAAGATAGAGGATTGGAGGGAAATTAGAGAGAGAGAGAGAGAGAGGTAGGACTTGATAGAGTATTTAAGAGAGAGTAAGAGAATGATGGGGAATAGAGAGGATTGGAGGGAAGAGAGAGAGAGAGAGAGGAATTGAGAGAGAGGAGGAGAGAGGGAGGGATATAGGCGGAGAGAGGGAGGGATAGAGGGATGTTGTTGGAGGAGGAGATAGGGAGGGAAGAATACATACATAGAGTGTGATAAGTGGAGAGAGAGAGAGAGGAAGTGACAAGGGAGAAATGAAGAGAGAGTGTGTATTTTTAGGGTGAGATAAAGAGAAAAATAAGGAGGGATGGAGGGAAAGGGGGAGAGAAGGAGAGAGGGAGGGATGTAGTAACAGAGAGAGAGAATGTGAGATAGTGGAGAAAGGGAGGGAAAGAGATATGGAGTTGGAGGGGGGAGAGAGGGAAGCATATTTATTTCACTAGATGCATTGATTTCAATGTGGGTAGTGATTTATAATCCTATTTGATTTCTTGCGCTAGATTCATTGATTTTAGTGTAGATTTTGAGAGAGATAGATAGAGATATGGGGGAAGAGATAGGATTCAAGGGCTAAGAGAGAGAGAAGAGAGAGAGAGAGAGGGAGGGAGAGAAAGGAAGAGAGAGAGGAAGAGGAAGAGAGTGATGGGGGAAGAGAGAAAATTGGAGGGCAAAGGGAGAGAGAGAGAGAGATATGGGGGAAGAGAGAGGGAGGTAGGAGATAAAAGGAGAGAGAGGAGGAGAGAGGGATGGATACAGGAGGAGAGAGGGAGGGATAGCGAGATAGAGTTGGAGGGGGAGAGAGGGAGGGAAGAAGAGGACATAGAGAGTGAGAAGTGGAGAGATAGAGGGATTGGAAAGGGATAGATGGAGATAAAGTGTGTATGTTTTGGGGTGATATAGAGACAAATAAGGAGATATGGAGAGAGAGTGTGTATTTTTTGGGGTGAGATAAAGAGATAAAGAAGGAGAGATCGAGAGAATGAAAGAGATAAGGAGAGAGGGAGGGATCTAGTAACAGAGTTGGAGGGTGAAGAGAGAGAGAGAGAGAGAGAGAGAGAGAGAGAGGTGGGAAAGAAAGGGACAGAGAGGAAGGGAGAGAGAGTGTGTGAGAGAGTGGAGAGAGGGAGGGAAAGAGAGATGGAGTTGGATGGGGGATAGGGGAAGAACATTTCTTGCACTATATGCATTGATTTCAGTGTAGATGGTGATTTCTAATCCTATTTGATTGCTTGCACTAGATTCATTTATTTTAGTGTAGATTTTGATTTCTAATGATATTTAATTTCTTGCACTAGATGCATTGATTTCAATTTGGATTATTTATAATCCTATATGATTGCTTGAAATAAATGCATTTATTTCAGTGTAGATGGGGATTTCTAATCCTATTTGATTGCTTGAATTAGATGCATTAATTTCAGTGTAGATGTTTATTTCTAATTATATTTGACTGCTTGCACTAGATGTATTGATTTCAATGTAGATGATTTCTAATCCTATTTTATTTCTTGCACTAAATGCATTGATTTCAGTGGAGATGTGATTTCTAATCCTATTTTATTATTTGTGCTAGATGCATTGATTTTAGTGTAGATGTTGGTTTCTAATGTGATTTTCTTACTTACACTAGATGCATTGATTTCAGTGTGGATGTTGTTTTCTAATCCTATTTGATTACTTGCATTACATGAATTTATTTCATTGTAGATGTTGTTTTCTAATCTTAGTTGATTTCTTGCATTAGATGCATTGATTTCAGTGTAGACGTTGTTCTAATTGGATGTATGATGATACATTAATTTTAAGTGATTGGATTAACAATATGCATTGATTTTAGTATAAGCACAAAAAATTATTGGAAATGTACATTGATTTTTGTGTTATAGTAATTCAACCTATTAATAGTGGAGAACAAGAGAAACAAGGTATGATGCTTAGTACAATAGACGCCAACTAAATATTTAAATGATTTTACGATTTCACCTTTCATTTTCATATAATCCATATGAAAAGATAACAAAATTAACAAAGGTGAGAATTAGAATAGTAGAAGAAAATAGTTTGAGATTGATCACAATGAATACTCCTTGTAATTGGCTACATTCTCATTATTCACATTTTCTATCATACAACACTATTACATTGTCACTTTGGATTCAAAATTTGTATTTCATCATTTTTTATCATTAAAGTTATTAACAATATCTATCATCTCAACAAACTGAGGTAACTAAGAAAATTTAAAATTAAAATGACCACATAAATATCAGACATATTTCTCATATATAAAATGATAATATTAATATTAGATGTATTTACATATTATTGATAAAATTAATCATATGTTCGATAGATTTTCCTTGGCCACACACGACTGAAACCAGCCTAGATCCATCTTAACTCTGGATCTATCAAGTGCCGAGAGGGATCAAATATTTCAAGGTGCAAACCTTTCCTCAAGTTTTGCACACAAAAAATAGGTTTTCACCTTGAGAGATTTGATCCCTCTCTGCGCTTGATAGATCCAAAGTTAAGATGGATCTAGGCTAGTCAAATATTCAATACCGGGTTCACTATTTCTTCACGGGAAACATAAATCACTTTCATATGCATGCATGAGCCATTTGCGAAGGAGACATTGTCAACATACCATAGGGCTTACCTAGCCATCCAATGTTTATAGCTGAAACATAAAATTAAAACAATATACCACGCATACCTTATAGTATTCAAATACGTGTGCACCTTTACATAGGCATCTTGTCACCTTTTACATCAGGTGCATCTTTACCTTTTTCCAGATCTATCTTTTATTTCCTGCATCTCAAATGATCCTTAAGAGGGATACACTTATCATATCTCATCAAGAAGGTTTGAAACATCCAAGTACTCAAAATATACATGCAGGAATTACAAGCAATAATCATCATAATCAGATCCATAAGAATAAACAAGAGTAAAATCATAAATCAAGGAATACTTATCTTTAATGAGAGACGATTCTCTCCCTCTTGAACCAATATTCAAGATCCATCCATAGACCACATAACAATGTTGCCTTCAATAAAATTTATCATCAACCAGGACTACTAGAGACTATCCCATTGAGGGCTTCATCAAATCAATCCCAAGTATTTGAGCATCTTCACATAGACCATGTTAGGGTTTCATACATCGAATCTCAAGTTTGTACCATAAACCAGGCTTTATCTCAAACCCTCACCATCAAACCCTTATGCACCAACTAGCTAGGTTTTTCTTCATATCCTAGAATTATTTTAGGTCTCCACCATCCTCTTCTTGCTTCCATCAAAAGTGTCTCCATGGGGTTCATCTCCATGTTTTTTCTTCAACCCAGCTCTGAAACCATGTTAATTGTTCATAGGGTTGCATTGATATTTGCTTTGATGGTTTTATTTCTTCATAAACACATTAATTTCACCCCATACCATTATAGAATTATTCATATTTACACTATTAACCATCAACATATGCAACTATTTAGAAAGAACAATAACATCATCATCATCATTATCTATGCAGCGGAACATAAAGGAACAAAAGAAGAAAATAATGCACACATATAGACGCCAGGATTGGTCTGCGACTAGGGTAAAACCCACTATGGGTAAAACCCTTGCAAATTCTTCTTCTTAGATTGTCATCAAGTGATTCATCAAATAAGAGTACAGTGATCCATAGATCCATATCTTCATAATGTAGTAAAACAACTAGCACATGCATAATATGACCTTAAACATACTTCTGTTGAAGGAACTCGACTATGAGGTTGTAGCATACTAATGAACACTAGTGATACTAAGTGAAAAATGTAGGTACATATTTGCAGCGGAAATATATAAAGCATATCTGCAGATCTACAACAATAATAAACCCCAGATACAATTGATCATTGAAACTCAATGAATCAACTATCAAACTCTGGATCTGAATCCAAGACACTATCAAAACTGACTGCAATCATCTGCACAAGCACCAGAGCTTGATCAAGCCTAGATCTGCCCAGAAACCCTTAGTCACACGCTTGCAACGTTGTGCTCGCAGTTAGGGCTTCCATGTTCACTACATTTCCATGTTGTGCCTGCGAATGACTGCTACTTAGTTGTTTTATGTCTACGATCCACCCAAATCCCTAGCCGCTAAGTTTCCATGCTGAGCTTGTGGCTATGGAACCTCAGCCACTACCTATCCATTCTGTGTCTGTGGGTAGAGCTTGGTGTCGCTATTTTTTTTCCTGCGGCCAATATAGAAAACCCTAAATCTTTCCAGAGCTTCAGACATGTGATTTTGGACCCTGCATAAACTCTTTCTATCAAACCTGTGCAAGCCAAAAACAGAATAGACAAACCAAACAAAGAATGCAAATAGAAGATCGCTTGAGAAAGAGTGTGAGAATGAGCTTGAGGTCACTTCTATTTATATCTTTCATGAGGGTGTGCTTAGGGTTGAGGCCGACTTGACTAATTCTACATGTGCTTAGGTTGACCCATTCCATTAAAATTTAATAAATAAAATAATTCATAATTTAACTTCTACTCAATTGATTGGGGTGATCTATAGGTATATTTTTGTCCTCATGAAAAGAGGAATCCAATGAAATTATGATCTCGACCATCAGAGCTTACCGAAGTGGAATTTCACCGCAGCTGCATAATTTTAACATGTATGGTCTTGCAACCTTCAAATCATAGTTATTGCTTCATCTACTAATAGTATGGAAACCTATACTACTGTTGTTAATTCAAAATTAATTGGTTCATATCCAATTCATTGGACCAATTTATGAGTTGTGAGTTCTATAGTTGTCACCACTTATAATATGGATCCTTTTAGTTTAAAATATTTACACATAACCTATTTATAGTTGATACTAATATAGATATCAATACTTTTGATGTTTCTCTTAACCATAATCTTTCAAATTTATAGAATGTTCATTGTGCTTAATTATGTATAGTAGGAGACACACTATGTCAGTGGGAAAGTTTCTACTAACGAAAAAATTAAGAAGGATTCCTATCTCTACATGGGTTAAAATTTCACCACTACATTAAAACATAAGTTCTACCTGATAGGGCATGAATAAGAGATGAAAATTAAATGGTTGTAACTTTAGTAAAAACATGAGGAAAAGGTAGAATATACCTCAAAACTCCATATACTATTTATTAGGTTGCATATAGAAAAGGATAAAGAAGCTCAGTGTGCTAAAATATGTCAAATATTTCATGATCATATTGAACTAGATACAACTTTTTTTTGACATTAGCACACTATATTATGATTTTACCAAGGAAAAATAAAGTATGTGTAGGACAAATGAAGTTGGACCAAACAAAGGAGGCTACACTGAGCAAGTAATTTGAATAGAAAGTTGGACATAAGCACAGACCATATAGTAAGCTTCGATTTTTCTATGAGTGTAAAAAGAGGGTTGATGAGGGTAATACAAATGATAGCTACAATAATTGTGGAAATTTTATCCATGAATAGAGACAGTAGAAACTTCGTCCTAAAAATTCCATAAAATAAGGTGATAAAATCATTTCATGCAAATCTTGATAATGAAGGATTTAGTAAATAAATCCATTGTGATTAACTATATAGAAATATTTGACTCATGGTTAGGTACTAACTAAAAGCTAAATAAATATAAAGTGAGAAATTATTTCTTTCAAGATGAAAATAATAAATGCATTAGTAATGGCTACCTTTAATCCATGTAACCAAAAGAACCACATTGTAAAGGAATTGATGCAGAAATTGGTCTTTACACACAAGATTATCTGAACATGTATTCATTAGGTTTGATGCATAAGGATGAAAAATTGTCTCACCAAGAAAAATGTAAGTTCAAATTTGTTTTTTAGCATTCTATATTAATGGCATTGAAAGTGATGCAATCCCACTTGACTATACCAAGTAATTAAATCTAAAGGTTAGTGTGAATGAGGTGTAACCTCCATGCTAAACATTGATTTGATGTGTGGAACTTTAATAATAATAATACTAACATATAAATATTTTAATTTTAACCCCTAACTGGAAGAATAATAATTTAAAATGGGCGCACACTAGCACACACACAAATATATTGAAGGTAAATAATGCTAGGGCACATTCTACAACCCAATATGAAGGAGATGGGTTATGTTCGTTTATAACATGTGCTTTACAGTGGAGAGGGAAAATTTTTCAAGCAAGGAGGGTGGGAAAGATATGTGAGGAAAGACCTTGACCTATAAAAGTCATTATGGCAAGTGTGCAAGAGAAACATCATCTCTTAAGCAAAAAGAAACTCTTGAAAGGCTCACACTTCTTCCTAGATGAATATTTAACTAGCAAGAAACAAGAAGAGAGAAGAGAAGAAGTGGAGAAAGTTAGAGCAGCAAGAAACGAATGGAAAAGAGCATGGTTGTACAATGGTAAAGTAGTTTTTGCAGTGTTTGGGCCTCTTGGGAAAACAGGGCAGCAAGTTGACAGTGAAGAAAGAACAGGTAATTTGGTTTTAGTGAAAGAAAAAGAAGGTCGTCACATTCATTTAGTGAACAAAGATACAAATAAGAAATATTTATGGTTCAACATAACAGAGAATGAGAACGACATAAGAATTGTAGCATGTTATTTTGCGCCTCAAGTGTAAAAAACTTACAAAAATAAGGGATTGGACAACAAATATCCATATGCAGCTTTAAAGCAAGATATTGCCGCATATTCTCAACAGGGAGAATTTCTTTTAGTGGGAGATTTCAATGCTAGAACAACAAATCATCAAGCTAGTATTATTTGTTGCAAAGAGGATCACAATCCTATCTGGCTCATTGAAGAGGAGAATTCTCGATGGGTGAGATTTTCAGAAGATGAAAAAGTTAGTAATCATTTTGGAGAGGAGTTGCTTACATTGTGTGGTTCTTTCAACCTAATTATCTGCAATGGTCTAGAGAGATGGAAAAATTCTGGGAACATCACTTGCAACACATACAATGGGGCAAGTGTAGTTGAGTATGCTATTGGTTCAAAAATCCTAGTAGAAAGAATAGATGAATTTAAGATTGGAGAGCATATTTGGGACTTAAAATCAGATAATAACCCAATTTATATAAATCTATCTTGGTTAGAAGAAAGACGGAATAGGAGGAAAACCCAATGTTCTCAACAATCGGCATCAAGGGGAAAAATTATTCTAACACAAGAAAATTTCACTATCTTCAAAAAAATGTTGAGAAGATCAATTCAGAAGGAGAAAATTGGTCCCCAAAGCCTCAACAACCATGAGTTAACAAATATAATCCAGGGTGCACTTTAGAAGTGAAAAAGAGAAAACAATAGGAAATCATAATCAATTTTTTTTCTTGTGAATGCGTGGTTCGATGAGGAATGCAAAATGGCATGGAGAACCTTGAAAAAGGGAGAGGGGCAGATGAATGTAAATTTATATATGAAGATTTTTAAAAATAAAAAATATGAGTGCGTGCAAACAAGGCAGGAAGAGAAAATATATGTAGGCAAGAATAACCCAAATCATTTTTGGCAAGCACTTCAACCAAGGAAGAAGCAATTTGAAAATAATATTATAGCCAAGCAGTGGTTTGACTATGCAAGGAAACTCTATGAAAAAGAATTAGAGGTTGAGCCTCCTCCCAGGATCAACACATCTACAAAGCTTTTCATAGTACATGAGGTGGAGGCAGGAATTAAAAAGTTGAAATCAGGGAAGGCAAAGGACTTGGTTGAACTTCAAGCAGAATATCTAAAGTGGGGAATGAATATTTTATCACCCCACATCATGGAAATATTCAACAATGTCATTCAGCAAGGATTCCCAAGGGATTGGAAAACTACTCTAGCAATTCCCTTTTTTAAAAGCGGAGACATTAATAATCCTTCCAACTATAGAACCATTATGATAAATCCTTTGTTTGCAAAGATTTTCAGTGACATGGTAGAAAATAAAATTAGTAAGTGGGCAGAAGTAAAAGAAAAGAGGGAAAAAGGGCAAGCAGGTTTTAGGCCGAAGCATTCTACAGTAGATCATGGGATCACACTAAGACACATTGTTGAAAAGGTTTCGAGGAGAAAAGAAGAAGTATTTTGTTGCTTTGTTGACTTAAAAAAGGCATTTGAAACATTCTCTAGAGAAAAGTTGTGGCGTATAATGGAAGAACTTGAAATTCCTTTACAATATAGAGTTGTCATCCATAAGCTTTATGAAGAGGTTAAAGTCAAAATTAGAACTTCAGCAAGAATTTCAGAAAGTTTTAGAAGTGACATCAGAGTCAAGCAAGTTTTCCCTTTATCCCCTACCCTTTTTGGTTTATATATTGACAAACTGGAAGAGTGGCTAAATTTGCAAGTTGGGGATGGTGTTCGACTGGGGGAGTTTGTGATAAATCTTCTTCTATATGCCGATGATCTTGTGCTAGTTTCTATATCGGCCCATGGATTTCAGATGAACCTATAAGCCCTTAAGCATTTTTGTAAAGCGGTGGGGATGCAAGTCAATACCAGTAAGACCAAAATAATGATTTTCTCTAATAAAAGGAAGCAAATTCATCATACATTCTTCTTTGAAGGCAACATTCTTGAAGAAGTAAATGAATACAAGTACCTCGGAATCGATTTCAACAACAAGCTTAATTGGGAGGATTACAGAAAGAAAATAATTTTAGGAGGGTGGAAAGCATTATATGCACTTCAAAATAGATGTAGAGAGGTAGAGTTATGGGATTGGAACATGATCAAAGTACTTTTTGGACTCCTATTTTTTCCAGTGAAATTATATGGGTGCGAATTATGGGCTAGTAGAATCGTTGTTTCAAAATGGAAACAAATTCAAAAAATTCAAAAACGCTTGATCATGAGCAAGTTCAAAATAAAAAGTTCGGTTCCCTATGAAATAATGTTGAGTGAAACAGGGGCAGCTCCCATCGAAGAAATTTCCATGATGTGTATTATAAGGTATCTAAAAAGAATTGAGCAAATGGGAGGAGGTAGATGGCCGAAAGTTATCTTCAATGAAGGTACCAGTTAAAGAAAGAAATTATGGATGAGACAAAACAACAAATGGATGCAAAAATGGAATTTTTACCTGAATGCATGTCCCAAAAATAGCAAGGAATTAAATAATTTTTTGTTGGAGAAGTTCCGTAAGGATATATGGGGAAAAGAGTTGGGTAAAAAGAAGAAGTATTATGTTCAGGAATTCAACCCCACTTATGATCTCCAACAAAAAGAATACATTGGAGCTAGCATTTCATGGAGAGCAAAGGTTCTTATTGCTCAATTAAGAACTAACTCACATCAACTTTGGTGTGAAACGGGGTGATGGAAGAGACCTAAAGAATTTTGGGAAGAAAGGGTATGTACTTTTTTCACCTCTGGGGCAGTGGAATCAGAAAAACATTTCATTTTGGAATGTGACGCTTTCAGAGACATCATGGATGGTTACTGCAGTATGTTAGCATCAATTCTGTGGCACTATCTTTTCAACAATGGAACTGTTAGAAGGTTGGGTCAACTCATCATCAATTTGAGTAAGAAAATGGTTGAATTACAGAAGGCAAAAAACAAGGAAGCCGGTGGTCCCATAGACTATTTTTAGTCTCATGGACGTTAAAATATCATTCATTTTTAGTACAAGTAAGCCCAATGTAATATTCGAAAACATATAGCTTCATATTATATATGAGATGTGAAAATTTTATGCTTATTGGTGCAGGCCTCTCTATTCTAATTAATTTATGTGGTGGGATAATCCAAAAATGCCCCTTTTATGATCAAAATTGAATTAGAACCATCACAACCAAGATTGGTGTTATATATAAAATATATAATCCAAATGTCACTTACATAACCACCGTAGCCGAGATCATTTAAATAGCCTTTGGGGCCAATTCATAGAAAGAAAGAAAGAAAGAATTTTTAATGTCCACGAGGCTAAAAATAGCCTATGGGACAGATTGCTTCTCTATCTGACTCTTCTATTCGGCCCTTTTCCTGTGAATTTTTACAATGAGCACTCCCAGCTTATCGACAAACTCTTCACTGAATAGATTATCCCAAGAGTTAGCTGCCAGAATACCTGCATAGTTTTCTCTGGTGTCCTTGAAGGCCTCACATTCTAGAATGAAATGTTTTTCTGTTTCCACTTTTCTGGAGGAGCAAAAAATACATACTCTTTCTTCCCACATTTCTTTTGGCCTTTTCCAGTGCCCTGTTTCACAACTGAGTTGATGAGAATTAGTCCTTAATTGAGCAATAAGAATTTTAGATCTCCAAGAAATATCAGCCCCTATGTATGCCTTTTGTTGATGGTTATGTGTGGGGTTAAACTCTTCTATGTAGTACTTCTTCTTCCTCTCTAGCTCTTTCTTCCAAGTATGTTTATGGAATTTATCCATAACAAAAGTTTTTATCTCTTTACTGTTTGTAGGACACATGCTCAAGCAAATACCCCATTTACTAAACCATTTGTTATTTTTCCGCATCCAAGTCTTCTGTCTTTTACACAATCTGTCACTAAACACAACCTTAGGCCATCTATCCTCTTCCATTTGCTCAATTTTTTTCAGATACCTTATGACTCGCACCATAGCAATTGCTTCAATAGGAGCAGCCCCTGTTTCACTTAACATGATAGCATAAGGAACTGCATTTTTAATTTTGAATTTGTTTGTAATCAAACGTTTCTGAATTTTCTCAATTTGTTTCCACTGCATCTTGGTTGTGCTGCTGGCCCATAGTTCACAACCGTAAAGAATCACCGGAATCACTAGAAGCCCAAAAGGAGTTAGGGTGGTTTTCCAGTCCCACAGCTCTGCCTCTCTACACCTGTTTTGAAGAGCATAAAATGCTTTCCAACCCCCTAAAGTTCTTTTCTTTCTACAACCATCCCAACTTAAATTTCTGTTGAAGTCAATTCCGAGGTATTTGTAATCCGCAACTTCTTCCAAAATGCTGCCTCCAAAATAGAACTTATGTTGGTTATGCTTTCTTTTGTTAGAGAAAACCACTACTTTCGTTTTGCTAATATTGACTTGCATCCCAACCCTTTTACAAAAATTCTCAAGGGAATGTAAATGCTCTTGCAAACCAAGAGCCGAATTGGCAATCAATATAAGGTCATCTGCGTACAAAAGAAGCCTGATAACGAACTTGCCCAAATGGATACCGTCACCCCCTTGCGAATTTAGCCACTCTTCAATCTTGTCAATATATAACCCAAAAAGGGTAGGAGACAATGGGCAACCTTGCTTGACCCCGATATCGCTTCTAAAACTTTCAAAAATGCCAGCTGAAGTTCTGATTTTGACTTTCACCTCTTCATACAACCTATGCATAGCTGCTCTCAAATGCTTGGGAACCCCGAGTTCCTCCATTCTGCCCCAAAGCTTATCCCTAGGAACCGTGTCAAAGGCTTTTCTGAAATCAACAAAGCAACAAAAAACTTCTTCCTTATTTTCCCAACCTTTTTCAATTATGTGCCTTAAAGTTATACAATGATCCACTGTGGAATGTTTAGGTCTAAAACCTGCTTGCCCTTTAGCACGTTTATTTCTTTCTTCTGCCCACTTGCTAATTTTCTTTTCCAACATGCTTCCAAATAACTTTGCAAACACGGGGTTTATCATTATGGTTCTATAATTGGAAGGATTATTGACGTCACCACTCTTGAAAAGAGGTATTGCCATACTAGTTGTCCAATCTGTGGGGAACCCCTGCTGTAAGATGTTGTTGAAAATTTTTGTGATGTGAGGTGAAAGAAATTTTAAGCCCCACTTTAGATACTCTGCTTGGAGTTCATAAATGGGAAGAGGGGCCTACCAATACGCGTTAACTTACTCTCACGGTGCTTTTAAAATTCCATTAAATACAACAAAATCTCGTGACCAAGGCCCCGCTGCTCTGATTTTTTGTTTCTACATGTAATCCCAGGCATACATAATCCCACCTTATTCACAAGTGCACTCTAAGAGAAACCTCTAGGAGACAGTCTCCGAGATTTTCCCATTAATTTTTTACTCGACTCCCGTCAATTGTCATTTCAACATTTTTTTAAAAACCTGTGCCACATTGACCTCAAGACAGATTCATCATTGCTCTCGCAGTCCCACTCACTCTCCATGCTATCCCAACTACTTAATTTCATTGATTCAAGCAAATAAATAATATATCACACTATCGGTCCAGATCCACGAAGATATAGGATCAAATGGACCAATTTTGGGAAAATGAAACCAATTACAACGATTTTCTAAATTTAGTGAATTACATGGAAATCCAAATAAATTATATTCTAACAATCTACTAATTGAGGAACTGACTCTTTTGGTAAAATGTTTTGCCTTTTCGATCAATCAGGTTTTTACGGATTCCCCTGCATCATACTCCCAACGAATAAAGAATTCATGGGATCCTTCCCATAAGGTCTTCAACAGTTCTGCAACTTTTATGGAGTAATGTGGAAGTCATCAAAGTTGCATCAACTACTAGATGGTCCTTCAACTCAACAAAATAATCATAATATTCCTTGCCCCTGGTCTTCTTAATCAATCTCTTGTCTAAAATCCTCTCTGGTTGCAAAGACTCTACTACCGGTAACTTCTTCTGCGACTGAAATGGTTGTTGTACATTGTCTTTTATATTTGTAACTCTTCTCCTGGTTGATACTTGTATAGGTCTCCAACATTGAAGATTGGAGAGACGTCAATCCCTAGTGTAAAATCTATCTCATAATAATTGGCTAAAAATTTTTTAAGGATCTCACAAGGACACATTTTATTTGATTTTATTTTATTGTACTCTCTCTTAAGAAAATTTTCCTTCCTCAAATGTGCCAACATAAATCTCCTACTTCAAATATTTGTTCTCTCCTCTTGAGATTTGCTTGGGTTTTATATTTTAGTTTTCTCTCTTGTATCCTATGTTTCACTTGTTCATGGATATCATGCATAGCTGAAACAAAGTCTTCTCCTAATGCACTCCTTTGTTATTCTCTTCCCAAGTTTATGAGTTCATGCACACCTCTTGGATGCATCCCATACATAATCTGAAAAGGACTCTAACCAGTGCTTCTGTTTGGAGAAACATTATAGGAAAATTCAACCTGGGAAAGTACCTGATCCCATTGCTTGGGATGGTCTCCAACCAAGATCCTCAAGATATTCCCCAAAATCCTATTAACTACCTCAATATTCCCATAAGTCTGAGGGGGATAGGATGAACTAAATCTCAACTTATTTCCAAACTTCTTCCATAAATTCCTCCAGAAATGGTCCAAGAATGTGGTATCCCTATCGGACATAGTGATATTGGGTACTCCATGCAATATCACTACTTCTCTGAAGAACAAGTGAGAAATATGGGTAGCATCACTTTTTTTAAAAAAAGAGATGAAATGGGCCATTTTTAAAAAAAAATCCAATACGAAAATATCACCTCATTACCCTTTTAAGTTTTTGGCCACCCCAATACAAATTCCATGTTTATTGAATCCCACAGTCTGTCTAGAATTGGAAATGGTGTATGCAATCTTGTATTCTAACTCTTTCCTTTTGCATGCTGGAAAATTCTATAGTTGTTCACAAACTTTTACACATCAGTGCTCATCTTTGGCCAATAGTAAAAATGCTTCAACTTCTCATAAGTCTTGTAATGTCCAAAGTGTCCACCAAGACCTCCACTATGCTTCTCTTTGATTAAATTATCCCTAATCAAATATTTGGAACACGGAGTTGATTATTATTGAACAATAATCCTTCTTGAAGCATGGAATCAAGCCACAAACTCTTATCTTGGATTTTCGGGTTCTTACATACTTTATAAGCCTCCTTAAAATATGCATATTCCTCATACAACTCCTTCATGAATTCAAACCCCATGATTTGTACTTGACATTCATCCATGATCAAATTCGTCATGCTCAACGCATCAAAAATTATATTAACTTGGGAATTAATATGCTTAAAAAAAAAGTGGAATTCTGGAGATATTCAATCCACTTTACATTCTTTTGACTTAGTTTAGGTTGTTGCATAATTTATTGTAAGGAACGATTATCTGTATACAAAACAAATTCTTTAGACATTAAAAAATACCTCCATTTCTTTAAAGCTTGTACCAAAACATAAAACTAATTGTCATAACAAGTATACCTCCTCCTTGCCTCATTCAACTTCTCACTAAAATATGTTATGGGCTTACCCTCATGACTTAATACAACACCAATCGCTTCTCCACTAGCATCACACTTCACTTGGAAAGGTTTGTTGAAATCTAGTAAAATAAACATAGTTTGTTTTGTGATATTCTTTAATTAAAATCCTTTATTTTCTTTAGTAGTCCACTGGAATGTTTTTTTTTTCCTTTATTTATGGTCTCCACAATTGGAGCACTCATCATACTAAAAATCTTGATGAACTTCCTATAAAAACTAGCCAAACCATGAAAAATTCTAACTTCAAAAACACTTTTACAAGAGGTCAAATCATCAATAGCACATACCTTCTCAAGATGCATCTTCAATCCATTCTTTGAGATGAAAAAACCCAAATACACAGTATTTTTCCTCATGAATGAAAATTTCTTCACATTAATGAGAAATTTCTCTTATTGCAGCTTCTCTAACACATAACTCAAATGTCTCACGTTCTCTTCTTTGGACTGTTTTTAAACCAAAATTTCATCTAAATACACAATTACAAACTCCCCTATGAACTCTTTTAACACCTCATTCATCAATCTCTTAAACTTTTTGGGTGCATTGGAAAACCCAAATGGCATGACTAGCCATTCGTACAGCCCATCATTAGTTTTAAAGGTCTTCCACTCATCTTCATATCTAATCTTGATTTGATGGTATCCACTCTTCAAATAAATCTTATAGAAACAACTAGCACCACTCAAATATTCCAATAAATCATCTATGTGGGGTAAATAAAATATATACATGATTGTGATCTTGTTGAATTCTTTGGAGTCTGTACACATGCGTGAACCTCCATCTTTCTTAGGACTCAACATTGTCGGTACTACACATGAACTAAGACTTACTCTGATCAATACTTTTTCTAAAAAATCCTATACATGCTTTCTGATTTCTTCATTCTCCTAAGGGGTCATTTTGTATGAAACCTTATTTGGTAGAATTTATCCCATTATCAAGTCAATATGGTGACTTATACTCCTCATAGGTGGAAACTCATTAGGAAAGTCATCCATTGTGATATCACTATACTCATTCAACATATCTTGAACCATAAAAGGAAAATCATTTATAGTAGTAGAAGTAAGAATTACCTTAGTTTTACACACAAAAGAAAAAACCACCTCATTATCTTCCATTTGTTGCAAAAATTCTTTCCTACTCAGCAACAATACCTTGGAATCACTTCTCTTTGATGTCCCCTCTTCTTGCAAACGAAACGAGGTATGGTTAATATCATCCTTATGGAATTTATATATTTTCTTATTGCTATCTTGCACAACACATCTATCAAAATTCAACTGTCTACCCAATATAATATGGCACACATCCATGGGCATGATATCACACATGATTTTATCCTTGTAGCTTCATATCTGCAATTCCACTTCACACTATCCATTCACCAGCAATTGATGACCCTTTTGAAGCCATGACACCTTATAAGGTGTTGTATGCTTCATCTTCTTCAATTTAAATGTCTCCACACTTTTGTAGACACTACGTTTTTCATGCTTCCACTATCAATCACCATCTTACAATATCTCCCTTGGACTTGGAAAACAATCATGAACAACACCTTCCTTGAGTTGGCTCAACAACTTCCTTTTTTTGCTTTAACAACACTTTCTTAAGAAATAAAGACTCTCCTATCTCTGGTACATTTCCTACCTCTTGTACCTTTGGTTCCCCTTCTTCTGTTGGGGCCACAATAGCACTATTATAGCCTGCATCTCAGTTTTATGTACATTCATATGCCATGTTTCCAAGCTTGCCACACCTGTAGCAATGGATCTCTCTTCCTCTTCTTCTTCCTTGTCCTTTGGAAAAGGTTCTTCGGCCTTTGAAGTCTTTATCTTGTTTTCATTGTGGACTTGAGCTAATAGCTCCTTATTTTTGTGCTATGGATCTTCCTCTGGTTGAATGTTGTCCTCTTCCTTTAGCAATAATTTTTTTTCCATATTTATTCTTTTTAATCTTCTTCTCAACTTTCAAAGCTAGTTGGTATGCCTCCTCTACTATTCTAGGTGATAACACACAAATTTCATCTTGGATATCCAACCTAAGACCATTAATGTATGTGGTTGTCTTCCCTATGGACTCCTCTACATATCCAACCCTTATATTCACCTTATCGTAATTTGTGTACTCCCTTACAATCATCAATATTTTCCTGAGATTTTGCATCTTCCTAAATAAGGTGATTTGATAATCCTTTAGCAAAAAAATTCCTATGAGCTTCACAACCATTATGTCCTAGATCTTAATATTTTGCTTTTTCTTCCTTCTCCTTTCATCCTGTACACCATCCCACCATAAATTTTCATGTCCCTTCAATTTGGTAACAAAAAACTTGACTTTCTTCTCCTCATCCATCTCTTCATACTCAAATAATTTATCCATCTATTTAATCTAGTATATAAAACCCTATGGATTCATACTACCGATGTAAGAAGATATATCTAGTTTCACCTTCATAACAAATCCTAGAACCACCTTCAATATTCTAGCTTCTACAAGATATTAAACCACTTCTTCTTTTGGAGATTCTTCTTCTTCCTCACTTACATATTCAGATTTAGGTTCCCTCTTCTTTTGGGTTTCCATGGTTATCATTATTTCTTCCAAACATTGTATAACTATCATAATTACACTGTTGGCTATAGGTATTTTTCCTCTCTGGCCTCCTCTAACACCTCATCCAACTATGTGAGCCATGGTAAACTTAATTTTTGCTGGATCATATGTTGGATTTTCTCTAATACCAACTAGTGTATACCTTTCTTTTCCAATTAATTTATGTGGCAGGTTAAGCCAAAAATTCCCCTTTTACAATCAAAATTAAATTAGGGCCACCACAACCGAGATCGATGTATATTTATATAATATAATCCAAATATAACCAATAGAACCACTACAGCTGAGATTATATAAATATACTCTCGAGCCAATTCATATATATAACTAACAGGAGGAGGGATTACCAATAAGTGTTAACTTACACTCTCGATGCTTTTAAACTTACACAAAATATGACCAACTCTTGTGACCAGGGCCCTGCTCCTCTCGTTTTTCTTTTCTACACGTCATCCTGAGCATACATCATCCTTCTTTATTCATAAGTATGCTCCAAGAGAAACCTTCAAGAGACAGGCTCGGGATTTTCTTGTTAACTGTTGACTTGACTCCCATCAATTATCATTCTATCCTTTTTTATAAAACACATCCTGCACTAACCTGCGGGTGGATTCATCATTTCTCTCGCAATCCCACTCTCTCTCCATGCTAGCTCGACTACTTATTTTTATTGATTCAAGAAAATAAAAAATATATTGCATTGTCGGCCCAGATCCACGAAGATAGGATCAAATGGACTAATTTTGGTAAAATGAAACAAATTACAACAATTTGCTAAATTTAATGAAATATATGGAAATTCAAATCAATTTTATCCTAACAATCCACTCATTAAGGAACCAAATCCTCTGGTAAAAGGTTTTTACCTCTCTGTCAATCAAGTTTTTGCGGATGCCCCTACATCACTTATGAACCAAAATATAATAATAATAATAATAATAAATTACATAATGTTAAAAGTAAAATTTAATAAAATAATATTAAGCATTAATGCACACATGCACAAGAATGTATAGCCATCTTAACACAAAATATTTAAGCATTAATACACTTGCAACACAAGTTTTTTTTTTTTAAGCTTAATAAATCAATAGTTAAGATGGATTTTTTATATTGCATATGAAGTCATTTTTTATATTATTTATTTATGAGAAAGGATGTTTAAGAGAAGGGATGATGACTATAACTTGGTGAAATACAAAACTTCATATGTGATTCACATATATAAGGGAAATATATATATTTTCTTATATGAGTCATCAAACAAGGGCACTTGTAAATGCCAACCAATAAGTTTAAGTTTTGAGTTGCGAGGCTACAAATAGAGAAGAATTTAAAGGAAGTTGGTTAAAATTCTAAACATAAGTTTGAACTTATAATATCGTGAGGATATGTTCATGGAGCCAATGGGGCCATTATTTGAAAATACTAGTCCAACATGACAAATACTTGCTATTTGATGTTGTTATGTGCAACATTGGTTTATATGGAAGTTCACTATTGAATGATGAGAAGCAAGTGGGAAAATGGATGAATAAAAGAATCATCCAATTGAGTACATGTCCTTCTGGATATATTGTTATATTGGTCCCTAAGAATGATGTTAAATGGAGAATGTGTGAAGACTTGTAATCCCTAAAACTGATCACTATAAGTAGGTATCTTCTTCTCGGGGTTGATGAATTAATTGAAAATTTACAATGAGCAAAGTTCTCCTCCAAAATGGATTTTAATTTGGGTACCACCTAGTTAGAATTGAATAAGAAAACATATTTAAGGCAACTTTCAAAACCAATCAGGGGTTGTTTGAATGGATAGGCATGACATTTAGTTTATGCAATGCACCTGTCACTTTCATGTGTTTAATGAATTATGTATTGAAACCTTTCCTAGACTAATTTGTCATTTTTTTTGGATGACATTTTGATTTGCAACAATATTTGAGGGGACCACTTGCAATGTATGATGAGGGTTTTACAAACTTAGAGATAGCATAAGTTGTAGGCCAATTTGAAGAAATGTGAATTCCATAAAAGAGGGGTCATATATTTGGGATTCAACAATGGTGGAGTTCAAATTCACATAGACCTAGATAAGGCATAAGCCATTCTAAATTATCCATATCCAAATGCATGATTGAATTACGGATCTTTCTAGAACTCACAATCCATCCTAAAAATATTATTCTAATATTTTTGGTATATTGGTTTTGATGAGTGAGTTGAATAAAATCAACAAATATTTTCATTGGGTCAAAGAACATGCGAAGGAAATTTAAAATTTGAATGAGAAGGCATTTAATGCCTTAGTGTTGTGTTTGGGTACTTTCAAAAGTTACTTTAGAGATTAGAGTAGATGTTTAAGGCTATCCCATGGTTTTTCTTTTAGTGATTTAGATCATTTCTCATCATCCAAAAGCCTTCATTAATGAGGTTATCAAATAATTTACATACAATATAGACTTGTATATTATTGTGAAAGAAATCTAAGATTGGAGACATTATTTTCTTATCAAGGAGTATATATACATTTGTTAAATTTAAAAATCAAGTATAAGAAAGGTGCTTAGAATAAGATTAATGTATATTTTTTGTCTCAGCCTCAAATTGCGTGTCATTTTTCTTTGATGAAGCTCAACACATTGGACCTTAGGGATTTCATGCGTGTAGATATTAGTGATATTTGCTTTAAAAAGGTTTTGGAAGCTTCAAAATGTTTTTATTTAGAAAAATACACACCATGAGAAGGGTTTCCACTTGATAAATAATATACTTTAATGTTTTCCTTTTATATGTGTTCTTAAGCATGATTAAAGTGTTAGTGTGAAAATTCTTAGTAGGTGTACCAAAAATTCTTCCCCTAATTCACTACTGATGTTAGGTCCCTATATTACTAGTATAGTCTCTTATTGTTGTTAGTGTAACCCCATTATTGTGATTGTTGTACCCCTGTAACCCCCATATTGTTATTATTGTGCCCTTAAATATTATTGTTAGGTCGGCTAGGATTACATTGTGGCCCCACTACTATTACATTGTGGCCCCATGGACTCCTATATATAGAAAGGAGGTTTTGTGATTTGTATCATCCGAGAATTGTTCATTTATGTAATGTATTGGAGGTTTCCCCATCAAATTGGCTAATTTATAAGGTGTTGATCCCTCTTTTCTTCTATTTTTCATCATGGGATTTTCACTATAAATTTGTTTCCACGAAGGTTCAAAAGCTGAAATTTTTAGAGTGCGAAGCCCAAATCTTGAGGAACATCTTCGCAAAATTTCAGAGCTTGGTTCGCAATATTTTCCAAGATATGATCTATGGAAGTTAGGACTTTTTCAGGCTCCCGAATTTCATCTCAAAGAGGTGATCGTGGGAAAATATTCATGACTCTCACTCTAAGCATCGGATTGGAATTAAGTAAAAAGTGGACACAAGTACACAGACATTAGTTCCTTTTCTATCAATTTCAGAGCCAAAGGAGGAAACTGTGACACGTGGCAAGTCGTACAAGTTCGATCTAGTGAACCAGTCCATAATTAGGTCATTGTGGGAGATTGGACATAACTTTGCCTTAAAGAATCCAAATTAGGTTAGACCTGTGGCATTCGAAAGAGGATTCAGAGGGCTACCTCAGGGATAAATTTTAGATATTGAAGATCCGAAATCACAGAGATAATTTAGTTTCAATATTGAGCTCCTCAAAAGAAAGAAAAAGGTGTGTATTTGTTTCCAAATTACATAAGTCTTGTGTAAAAAAATTAGTTTGAAGTGATTCCAAGGGCCTATTGAGCATATATTTTAGTATTGAGTTCTGAAATGCCTCCTAAAAATAATTCAACACCCATTCATCCCTCAGAACATTCTTCTATGACTCATGAAGATGAAGAATTGCAACATGATCTATCAAAATTACAGGAGCAAGTGCACCAAATTTCATTCTAGCAAAGAGCAGCAAAATATGAAATGGAAGTTTTGAAGAAAGGCATGGAAGCGAAGATGGCTGGTTTGAAGAAAGGAGTGGAAGCTAACATGGAGGACATGGAAGAAAAAATTAAAGACAACATGGAAAACATGAAGAATGATATAAAAGCAGACATCGAAGGTTTGACAAAGTTGATACAAAGAAATAATTCCTAATGGTGAAAAGATAGTAGAGGAAACTCATGATGAGAACAAAATAAATGTTAATCGTGATTTCATAAACTCTAATATTGGATTGAATAACCACCATATTCCAAAGATGGATATGATGAATTTTGATGGCAAGGATCCCGTAACATGGATACTATAGATGGAGCAATATTTTGATCTCAATAATGTGAAAAACACACAAAAGGTATGCATTTCAACTTTACATTTAGAACAAAATACATTTGTATGGTATCGATGTCTTTGCTCCCGTAAAAAAAATTTCACTTGGTCAATTTTTACAGAGGAAATGATAGCACATTATGAGGATACAAAGAGCAACACCTTCTTTAGCCAGTTGATAAATCTCAAAAAAGAGGGTACTGTGGTGGAGCACATTGAGGACTTCCAAAAATTGAATATAATGGTAACTAATATTCCAGAGGAACATAGGATTGATGTCTTCATAGGGACTTTAAAGGATAGCATCCAACATGAATTTTACGTTTGGGAACCTGATTCATTAGAGAAGGCATTCAGGTTGGCAAGACAAATTGAATGTAAAATTATGGTGACAAGGAAGCCTACCACTCACATCTATAAAGATGGAAGTGTTGCTACTCCTAGACTTCCACAACCTACAAGGTTAACACAACAAAAATTGGAAGAAAAAGGAGCAAAAGGGCTTTGCTACAGTTGTGATAGAAAATACACTAAAGGTCATAAGTGCACTGAGAAGAAATTATTTTACATAGATTGTGAAGAGGAGAAGAAAATGAAGAAGAAAATTCAAAAGTAGAGAGCATACACCAGGAAGAAACCCTAGAAGAAGAATAAATGAGTTCGACCATATCATGTAATGCATTGGAAGGAATTACCACTCCTCAAAATCTCAAGATAGAAGGACATATCAAGAAGAAAAAGGTAATAGTTTTGATTGATTCAGGTAGTACCCATAATTTTATTCATTGTAAGGTAGCCAAGAAATTGAATTGTTTCCTATACCCAGCACCAGAATGGCAAGTGATGGTTGAAAATGGAGGAACTATAAATTGCTTTGGAAAATGCTATAATATCAAGCTATCCATGGGGGTATATGTATTGAATAGTCCAATTCTTTCCATCCCAATGGGAGGTGTTGATGTTGTATTAGGAGTACAATGGTTACAATCTTTGGGGACAATAGCTTTTAATTTTCAAGAAATTTTCTTGAATTTTTTTGAAAGGAAAGGAAATCGAATTATGAGGTATCGCAGGGAAGCCAGGAAAGATAATAAGCTCTAATGTCATGACAAAGCTTCTGAAGAAAGAACAACAGGGCGTAATTGCACAATTATGCTCACTAGAAGTTCCAACATCAAAATCATTTATTTCTCCAGATCTCCAAAAAGTCTTGGACAATCATTCCAAGGTGTTTGATACTCCCAAAGGAATCCCACCTATTCGTGATCATGATCATGCTATTCATTTGATTCCAGGAAGTGTTCCTCCAAACATCAGGCCTTACCGATATCCTTATGTCCAAAAGAGCGAAATTGAACGTATGATTGCAGAAATGTTAGAGGCTGGTGTAATTCAACCCAGTCAAAGTTCTTTCTCTGCTCCAATAGTATTGGTGCACCAAAAAAAGGATCTGGTGCATGCGTCTGGATTATAGGGAGCTCAATAATCTCACTATTAAAGATAAATTCCCCATTCCTATGATTGACGAATTATTGGATGAATTACATGGAGAAATTTATTTTACCAAGTTGGATCTTCGTTCAAGATATCATAAAATTAGAATGAAGACTAAAGATATTCCGAAAACAACATTTTGAAATCATGAGGGTCATTATGAATTTTTGGTCATGCCTTTTGGACTTACCAATGCACCTTCTACATTTCAAGGGTTGATGAATTCCATTTTCAAACCCTTCCTTATAAAATTTGTGCTAGTATTTTTTGATGATATACTAATATACAGCAGGTCTTGGAAGGATCATGTTCAACATGTTAACAGGGTGCTCAAAATATGGGAGGAGATTTCAATGGATTTTATCACAGGTTTACCTAATTCCGAAGGAAGGAGTGTCATCATGGTGGTAGTTGATAGACTTACCAAGTATGCATACTTTTGTGCATTATCTCATCCATTTAAAGCGAGTATAGTTGCTACTGCATTTATGGAAACAATTCAAAAACTACATGGAAACCCAAAGATTATTGTAAGTGACAGAGATCCCATTTTTACAGGAAATTTTTGGACGGAATTATTTTCTTGTTTGGGTACTCAACTAGCTCATAGCTCATCTTATCATCCTCAATCTGATGGTCAAACAGAGATAGTGAATAAATATTTGGAAGGATATCTTCGTTTTTTTGTATCTGATAAGTAAGCATAATGGGTCAAGTGGTTACCTCTTTCTGAATGGTGGTGTAACACTTCCTTCCATACTGCAGCAAAAATGACCCCATTTATGGCGCTTTATGGATATCATCCACCATCCATCACATCTTCTTTAAGGGAAAATTATAGGGTTCAAGCAGTGGAGGATCACATCGAGCATCAACAAGAAGTTCTCCAACTCTTAAAGGGTAACCTAAATTTGGCACAAAATCGAATGAAACAACAGGAAGATCAACATCGCAGTGAGAGAAGTTTTGATGTGGGAGACCGAGTTGTTTTTACGGCTACAACCATACAAGAAAATTTCCCTCAAGCAAGCTAAGAAGGATAATAAATTATCGCCAAAGTACTATGGTCCTTACAAGGTTTTGGAAAAGATTGGTACTATGGCATTCGAATTGGAGCTTCCTGCTTCTTCGCGAGTGCATCCAGTTCTCCATGTTTCATGCTTAAAAAAGGTTATAGGGCACAAAATTATAGTTCAACCAATATTGCCAGAACTTGATGAGGAAGTAAAAACCATATTGGAACCTGAAGCAGTCACGGAAACAAGAACTCGAAAACTACAAAATCGATCAATTTCAAAGTATCTCATCAAATGGAAGAACTTACCCGCTGAAGATTCTACATGGGAGGATGAGAATTTTATAAAAAATCACCCAGAGCTACTCAAAAGTTGAGGACAACACTTTTTTGAAGGAGAGGAGCATGTTAGGTCCCTATATTACTAGTATAGTCCCTTATTTAATTGATGACATGCTTACCTAATTAGTATTATTTTCTGTAACCCCAATATTAGCTATTGTGCCATTCTTCATATTATTGTTAGGTCGGCTAGGATTACATTGTACTTCCATGGACTCCTATATATAGAAAGGAGGTTTTGTCATTTGTATTATCCAAGAATTGTTCATTTATGTAATGTATTGGAGGTTTCCCCCTCGAAGTGGCTGATTTCTAAGGCGTTGATCTCTCTTTTCTTCTATTTTTGGAGTTGGTTTCACAACAAGTGATAAGTGACTCTAACAACAAAATGTAGTCACTTTGATGCTTTAAATCTGTAATAAAAACGATA
Source organism: Pinus albicaulis (assembly GCA_034641835.2). Lineage (NCBI taxonomy): Eukaryota > Viridiplantae > Streptophyta > Pinopsida > Pinales > Pinaceae > Pinus > Pinus albicaulis. The sequence goes on from CM076581.1 coordinate 1,111,319,516, forward strand.
AAACCCTGCAAGAAAATATATGATGCAAGCCCAAAACATTCTTGGCACATCTGAGGTAAAAGTGGACACTAATGGGTATAATGGCCAAATACTCTGCAATAGGCACAAGGTTTGTTCGTTCAAAGAGCCTTGTTTTTTTTTGGGTTCTCTGCCCTATTTCTAGGTTGTGAGATTAGGCTGGTCACCCTTAGTGGCATTAGGTGGTGGACTGTGGCTACCCTGATTACCTTGAGATGGTTGGTTCTAATTACCCTTCCCCTTGTTTCTTCTCTTGGGGTTGGGGAGGTTTCATTCACTCTGTTGATCATACACTTGTTCTTGAGGAAGCAGTTGTTGTTGTGGAAGAAGTGGGGGAGGCATGGGAGGTTGGGGCGTTGGTGCTGGTTGTTGGAAAATGTAACTAGGTTCGGTATTCATTAAAGGTATTTGATTCGTCTTGTAATATAATTTTCAAAATAATAAAGAAAATAATAATAATAATAATTATTATTATTATTATTATTATTATGACTTATTAAAGCATGAGTTTCATGCTTGGGTCATCATGTTTTAGGTCAAAGTCCCCATTGAGGACTTCTAGGATTTATTCTGAGTCAATAGAGTCATTGTACTTTTAAAGAGACCCTTCTTGGGATTTTGAATCATATAAGAATGTTTAGTATTAATTCAAATATAATTTATGTATCCTCCACACCAAGTCGACCTAAGGACATCAATTTAACCTCCCTTGAATCATATAAATCGAAGCAAGTCGAATTCATTTGGAGTATCTCATCTCAAGCTAGCTCGATATCTCTAAGGAAGTCAAAGAAGTGCAAAGTAGGTCTAAGGAATCCAAATTAAGTTCGAGTTGGATGGATTATAAGGGGAAAAATAAAAACAAAATTTTGGTGCCTCTCTCTCTCTATTTCATGTCCTAGTTTGGGAGATCTAAGTATTCCAAGTTTCATTGATGCCGAAAGCTGCTACATAGTCGAAGTTGTTAGAAAAGAGGTTGAATATCTTGGAGGCTAACGTAGTGTGGAGGGAAGGTTTTTTCTTTGTCTAGGGTGAAGAATCTCAAAGAATACTATTAAAATGAATAATTTTTGGCTGTTTTTTTCCCTCAAGTGGGGTTTTTCCCTGGCATAGTGCCTACATATTTTGTCTCATGTTTTGTGATCTTCATACACACATAATATGGTAATTTATTGATGAAAGATAATATAATAAAGAAGTAAAATTATCCAAAACAGCTCACAAGTAATTATTAATAAAGGAGAATCAAACCCTAATATATTTGCATTGATTTTCCAACATGGTATCAGAGGTAAGGTCAAGAAAGGTTGAAAATAATTTTTTTGGATCAAAAGGAATGAACATGGATTCTCCCTCTTTGATAAACTATATGATAATGGGTATCAACACTTCTGGAATATGGATCAATAAGTTCATCCACTACTTATTCAATAAGGTCAAAAGTTAAGGGTTCTTGGCTTCTCTTACAGGTTCTCTTAGTAAGAACAATGCATGGATCATTGATAGTGAAGAATCAAGGCACATGACAAGAGAAAGTAAAAAACTTCATACACTATCAAAGGAATCATCTTATCATGTAGTGTAATTGGGTGACAAAAAAGGCTATGTTGTTAGAGGTTTGGGTTCAACATCGTTGAAGCTAGAAATTGGATCGAAGTCTGTCTTATAGGAACTCAAGACTTGAGGATCTAAATTCATAGTCCAAGGTACCATCTCAAGGAAAAATAAAGTAAGTATTGTCTATCAAATCAGAGGTAGGTAAACACAAGGTGTGTATGCTTATAATCTTTTAGATTTTCAATATATCTAATCTTAAATTGTTCACACAATCCTTCTTTATGGCTAGTCTACGGTAAAGATTGTAATCCCCAGATAACATATGAAAGTCTCATATTAGAACCTTAATCCTTATCTTCTATGATTCACATTTAGTATGTCAAGCAAAAGTCCCAATATTAACTGAAGGAATAACTTTAGTTTCAATATCATAGGATTCCATCATCCATGGTTACCTAAGAGATCTAACTTGAGAAATTGAATCATGTTCTTGGTATCACATGTTTTGCTTGAAAGTATGTATTACAGCTAGAAAATATCATGGCTTAATACAAATATAACACTTCAAGGAGTCCTTACAAGATTTTTGAAGTAACATCTCCAGGTATGTCTTAAACTATACACCTTATAAAATTCTCTTATTATAAAAAAGTATGTTCATCTTATTTTGAAATTTGCATTATTAACATATTTTCATATAGATTCCTTGAATCATAAATATTCCTGATTGGTTGGTTCATCATTAGATAAATATACCCTCCTCGCATCATTAATTGTTCTTATATAACCCTATAAAGGTTCTATGGATAACCCTAACTTAAGGTTATGCTAATAATAATGTGTGAAAACCTAATCTGCTTACGGTTATTGAAAGAAAATTCCTGATGTTTTGAATAATTCCAAAATAATTGGATGATGCTTTGATGATGTCTTGTTTGGGGTTTTGGTATGATTATGGAAACCCTAACTTGTTAGGATTGAATGATAATTTCTAAAATCTTGTACCTTTGAAGTATTGGTAATGTTGGGTTTGTTATGCTCTTATATTGAAACCCTAACTCATTAGGGTTTGGTGGAATGTGTAAGCAAGTCCCTTATAATGTCTTAGAAATGATTTTCATGGAATTTATGTTTGTCCGATCAAACCCTATTCTAATAAAGTTTGTTGTATGTCTAAGTCTTATCGATATTTGTGAAGTTGAGTTTGACTAACACATGATATGAAATGCCTATGCATGATGATGAAGTGATAGATGTATGATTTCACTCATTTATCAGTGATCATGAATCCTAGGGTTTGGAACTAAGCCCTAGTAAAAATTTGTTTTAGGATGATAGTATTTATGAAATTATAGGGTTTTGGAGTTAAACCTTAGTATAAGTGAAAATATATAATGTATGATGACAATGTGATAATTTGAGATTTGTGTAAGATTGTTGAAATCTAAGTTTTAGTTTTGATTGATGTTTGATTGAAAAATGTACGGTTTGCAACTAACCCTAGTGGAAGTTGGTCATGTTGATGAATAAGTTGTGATTGGTTTTGATTTTTGAATCTCATGTATGAAATCCTAGTGCAAAATCTAACATATGAATTCTGAAATTTGTTAAATGCATTGTAGATCTATATTTGTTTGAATTGTTTCTAGGGTTGATGTTGCAGGAGGGTATGTCATACCTTTGGAAGAAACATTGAAACCCTAGATGTAACGAAATTTGTTATGAAGTAGTCTAGGATTTATGACAAAGTACCTAGCAAGATGATTGTCTCTTGTTTGTAATTAAGTTGGGGTATCTAATATGTATAAGGTTGAAATGATTCCGTAATTCTGATATTACTAACTTCATGCTTCTAGATATTTGTTTGTACTTGCTATCTAAGTTGTGTAGGTACACAATATTCAATATGGTGAAGATGTTCATAAAGAAAATCATGATAAGAAGGATGGACGCCATGAAAGATTCTCCAGTGTCATAGAACTCCCTAAGTTAAGAGGGAGCTTGGATGATATCTCCCTAGGTTAAGAGGGAGATTGAATGAGATTTAGAAGGAACACGGATGAAAGGAATCTCCCTAGGATAAGAGGATGGTTAAGAATATTCCTTGTACATGAATGATTAATATCCTATCTTATTAAGAGGGAGTCACAGATATTGTTCTCTACTTCATGTGTCATGCACTAGACCAAGACTAACAGTCGTAAGTTTTAGTGAAGGCCATGAGTGAGAGAAGGAAATTGTAGAATGTATTTTTTTAGGAGATGTTGAGTTAATGAAAGTAAGATAGACTTATGAAATATGTTTCTGCATGATAAGTAGGAAAGAAATTTTCATGGTTGAGGACTCTTCTATCAAGATTCATTGGGAAAGATCTAAGTCCTGCTATGAAAATTTGAAAAGAAACATCTAGTTGTCTGGAATACCCCATAGGTTTGTATATGTTTATGTACACTTGAAATTTTATTATTGATTGGGGTTCTGTTTGTACAAGTGAATCTCTCTAAGGTTTTGATAGCATGTTGGTTAACAATTAGATTGATTGGGAGATATTGGTTATCCTTGATCTACTGGATCAGGGAATATTGAGGCTTTGTGAGTGAAGCATTGCCTGGGAAGAAATCTATCTGACACTTTGTGTCTAGTCCCCGAAGTTGGAAAGGTGTTGTTGTTTATAAAGCTCTATTTTTTGAGTCTTTGGGTTGGTGGTTATCAAGCCCGATGGTACCTAGAGAGGCTGAAATCTTGAGTCCACCTTGTTCCCACATGGATAGATTTCCTTGGTCAGGAATCTAGTCCATGGCATTACGGTGCCTAAAGTTCTTCATGGTTCATATACTTGACATCTTCATTGTACTTGTATATGATGAATACCTCCCTAGTTAAGAGGGAGTGTTGGAAAATGTAACTAGGTCTGGTCTTCATTAAATTTATTAGAGTCATATTGTAATATACTTTTCAAAAGCATAAAGAAAATAATTATTATTATTATTATGACTTATTAAAGCATGGGTTTCATGCATGGGTCATCATTTTTTAGGTAAAATTCCCCATTGAGGACTTCTAGGATTTATTTTGAGTCAATAGAGTCAATGTACTTTTAAAGAGACCCTTATTGGGCTTTTGAATCATGTAAAAAGGTTTAGTATTAAGTCAAATATAATTTATGTATCCTCCACACCAAGTCGGCCTAGAAGAGATAAATTCAACCTAAGGAAATCAATTTGAACTCCCTTGAAGCCTATAAATAGAAGCAAGTTGAATTCATTTGGAGTATCTCATATCAAGCTAGTTCGATATCTCTAAGGAAGCCAAAGAAGTGTGAAGGAGGTCTGAGGAAGCAAAATGAAGTGTGAGTTGGGTGGAGTCTAAGGAGAAAAAGAAAAATGAAATTTGTGTGCCTGTCTCTCTTTGTTTTGTGCCCTAGTTTGGGAGATCAAAGTATTTGAAGTTTCACTGATGTTGGAAGTTGCCCAATGCCAGAAGCTGCTACATAGTCGAAGTTGTTGGAAAAGAGGTCGAAGATCATGGAGGTTGACTTGGTGTGGAGGTAAGGTTTAGCCTTTTTCTAGGTTGATGAGTCTCAAAGAATATTATTAAAAGGAAGAATTTTTTACTGGTTTTTCCCGTTGAGGAGGGTTTTCCCCTGGCATAGTGCCTACATCTTTTGTCTCTTGTTTTATAATCTTCATACACACATAATATGGTAATTTCTTGATGAAAGATAATAAAGAAGTAAAATAATCCAACACAACTCACAATAAATTACCAAGAAAGGAGAATCAAACCCTAATCTATTTTCATTGATTTTCCAACACTGGTAGGGATGGAGAGTAGGTGGTGCATAAGGAAAGTAAGGAGATCAGGAAACATTAGGAAAAAATGGTGAAGAAATAGTTGGCCCTGGAATCTGCTGATGCAGATGGGAATATGCATATGACGTGTTGGGACATGGATATGTATTTCCATGTGAAGGATTTGGAGGGGGATATGTGTAAGAGGAACTGATACCCCCTTGGGGTTGACCATAACTCATTGGAAGAAAGAATATTGTGGAGGTTGAGGGTGTGAGATGGATCCAATGATACTGTCAACTACATGAGATTCCCCTAGTGCATTAGCAGTATCAGATCGAGGCAGATCAAGAAGGACAATATAAACATAACCTAATTGTGCATAGATCAAGTCATATTTCAAATTTATCTAGATTTCTTCTTCTTCAGACTAGGGGAAATGAGATGCGACATAGTTACCTATGGGGGCCAAAAGTGTTCTAAGGACCCTACACATGCTCCTCCTTATGTGCCATTCTTGGACATGGTCAAAAAGGCGAGTGGCAGAAGTTTGATGAAAATAAGTCAAGAGTTTGGTATTGGTGCCATAATGGAGAGGTAGCTATAAGTAGGATAGAAAGGCTTTGATGAGATTCGCGAAAGTGAAATGAGAGGCATGTGGTTGGTACACATACCACTTGGCATCATCTCTAGTAAGGGTGCGCTGGAAGAGGCGAAGGTGGATGGAGCCTTCAGTGATGGAATCAGACGAATACCACATGTGAAATTAACGAACATGATTTGTGGGTCCTTCTCCAGGATTTCCTTTGAACTTGGGGATGTCAGAAGGAAGCTTGGTAGGCATAGGAGGCCAATTTGAGTTATGGAGAAGAGGATAATTGATGAGCTGGTTGAAATCAGGGAGGCTCAAACGAACCATATAGGGGAGAATTGGAAGATTAGTGACCATACTGGTAGAGGTTATGCATGTGTGGTTACCTTGGTTACCACCTTGGTTTCCTTCACCCATGTTGGTTCCTGACATGGTGGTGGTACGAGGTTGGGAAGACGTGAAATCAAAGGAAGAACGGGAAGAACAAGAAGAACCAAAGTCAGAATGGGGCTCGATGGAGGAATAGGAAAATGAACTTGAACTTGACAGGGAGGAGTAAGATGTCCTAAAGTAACTTGGGAGAAAAGGCCATGAATTCTCTGTGAAAAGCACCTAGGGGGCACAATGGTTTCAATACAAAGATGACTCAAAAGACAAAAGGGTGATGATAGGAGAAAAAGAGCAACAAATAGCAAGAAAACACCTAGTGCAATGGTGTCAAGTGTAAACTAAATATATTAATAAGCTACTCTAATTCAAGAAAACACATCCTATAAAAAAATGACCTCTATCCTATAGGTGATCTAAATCCTTAAACAAGTCCTAGATCTATTGTTTCAGATGGACTTCCAAGATACTTTTTACTTAACGAAATCTAATCCCTACAAGTAGATTTGTCTAGAGAAAGGTGGGGTAGAGAACCAACTATTTCCCATAACCATTCATATAGGGTGTTTTCCTATAATTGGCCACTATGGTTACCTTCGTCCAACGGGGGTGGTAAAGTCTTGAGCTTCTTGGTGATCAGCCAACACATAGGATTCCCTAGGGTAGCCCCTAATATGTCAACTTCTATGTATCAATGTAAGTGATCGATAAGTGTTATTATAATCCTATCACATTGATCCTACACCTAACTACATAGATTTTTTGGCCCTGGTGCCCAAGTGGGCTTAATATATGTGTGTTATATTATTTTTATGTGACTTGTTTCAAGTATTAGTTTGGCGGTGTTAACCAAGCTCACTCTTGCTTAGGGTGTGAGTGTGTGAAATAATGTGTCAAGTGGATGAGTTAATTGCACATGTTTTATGATGCCATGTGTTGCTAAAAATAAAGTGTTGAAAAACTGTAAATAATTTTGAAAATTGGCAGTAACATAAACAGTCAATTCAAGCACCAAAACCCCACCCAAAAAGGAAAACAATAAGCAAAGAAAGAGTTGGTAAAAAATATACTCAAAAAAACTCTTGTGGCCTAAAATCTCTAATTTCAATGGGATTGGGATCTATAGGAAATAGTCTATTGTAAATGATGCAAAAAATTAGTTGAGTGTTGGAAATATTGAGAGGGGGGTGAATCCATATTCCTTTCAATTAGTATTATTATTAATATTTCAGAGCATTAGTTAATCTTCAATTATTATCAGTGTTTGTAAAATGATAGCAATAAACAAAAGGAACAAAAATGCATACAGTTTTCAAGGTGGAAACCCTCTCTGGGACAAAAACCACATGAATATTTTTCTAATAATTCTTTAATATTCAACTCCAATTGAAAATAAAGCTCCAACTTCCTAGAATCTAGAAAAGCATTCTTCTCCATCTCCCACTGGATGGACACTCCAACGCCCGAGATTCTTCGGTAGTCAACTAAACGGAAGCCCCAACACCCAATGAGCTACAACTCAACCTAGCATCACCCTACCACCCTGAAGTTTTCACAGGCTTGATCCTGTTGGTCACTTCATGCACGAGCCTAGCACCACCCTACCACCCTATAGAATAACAAAACAAGAATGGACTCTCATATCAGGGAAAATGGTCCACTTTACAATGATATAGAATGATGTAGGAGAATAATACATACTATAACATAACCCCAATTATGACACAACCACCTAATGATGATCTTAGACCTCCCAACACTGCCTCTTCAACTCTTGGAAGATAGACACTTGTACAATTTTTACAATGATGTATTTATAATGTCTTAGTACAATGATACCTTTACAATGACTGTAGCAGTGCTGCCCAATGGAAGACTTCATGTGGTGAGCTTCTTGCTACTATTATGCACCTTGATTTCTGCTCTTGTCATGCTACCATTTGTTGCACCTTGCTTTGCTTCTCTTCCCTATAAAGTCCGGTCGTTTACAGACCTTGACAACACATGATCTAGCTTTTTCTTGCCTTATAGGAGCTTGATATCAAATATGGTGATCTCTGTTATTTCAAATCCCCAATACGTGATTCTCGGTCCTGTGGTATTCCTCTAAGTCTTCTTTCCAATGCCATAGGTCTAACCCAATTTGGATTCTTCAAGGGAGAGTTATGGCCAATCTCTCGCAATGCCCTAGTTATGGACTGGTTCAGTAGAGCGAACTTGTATGGTGTGCCATGTGTCACTGTTTTTTCATTCAGATCTAAAATTGATACAACAGAAACTACACTCCGTGCACTATCTTTTGCGTTTTACGGAATTCCAATCCAATACTTAGAGAGAGAGTTATGACGATTTTCCCAAGGTCACTTCTTTGAGATGAAGTTCAGGAACCTGCAAAAACACTGATTCCACAGATCATATCTCCGAAAATATTGTGCACCTTGATCTGAAATTTTTACAGGAGCTTCCTCAGGATTTTGGCTTCATCTCATAAAATTTTAGCTTCTGAACCTTCATAGAAAAAAAATATAGCAAAAATTCCATGATGACCTGTTTCAAGTAGAGAAATCCCTACAAGAGGAGGATATGAGGATCACAATTTATATAAATTCTTAGGTTGAGAGGGTCTTCAACAAGTGAACATGGAAGGGATTTTATGATCTTAAAATTTTTTAATTATTTACTTTCAATGACCCATGCCACAACCCCATGGGGTTTTAGCCCACTAACTAGGGTTACAAACTTCAAACATGAATATATCTCAACCGTGAAGAATTACGTGGTGTTTCATATATCAATGGAAACATCTCGACAAGTAGAAACCATCAAAAATATTCTTGACGATAATATAGTAATTTGGTAGGTAAAAATTCCCATGCAAGATCAGGGTAGCCCCTGATGCTGCTTGGGTTGACATCAATGACAACCACTTATCAACATTGAGAACATAGGGTAAACAACTGGTAAAGGGCAGACAAATGGTTGCAAACTGAAGGATACACAATGGGATCCTATGGAGGAAATCCAACACTAGATTCAAAATGGAATAAATGGATGTAAAAAGTTGTCTAAAGGTATTGTTATAACCTTCCAAAAAGAGTGAAAAAAGTGGTTGAAACTAGTGCAAACTAGACTCCTCAATTTTGAAACCCTTTCCCTAAATGGTGGAGGTGTACTCTAAACCCTAGGGGGATTTTTTCCTTACTCAATAAGAGTTTCCTAAGTGGATCCATGCCTAGTTGTGACACAGGAAATATAAGAAACCCTTCCTGACACACTGGCAGCAGTCACGAAAAAAATTGAAAAATGTTGAAAAAAGTTTCTAAAAGGGGAAAAAAACAGGTACTAACATGAAAAGTGCATTGGAACGAATATCAGGGGTTGAAAAGTGTGTTGGGACTTAGAAAAGAGCTTAAGAAGTTCATTTTTTTCCCACAACTCTTGCTTGAGATATCTCACCCAGATTGTGTTGTCTCCTGCTTGATTGGTACCTGTGACTTGCGTAAATATGCGGAACCCCAACAAAAATGAATAATTGTGCAAAATACGAAGTATATATAAAAATAGAAATTGAGAGGCTAAAAATAGTTGGAAAAATACTAGAGATGCTTGAAACAACAGTCACCAAGGTTTTGAATTACTTCCCTAGTGGAGTCACCATTTTATAGTGTGAAAATTATTAGTAAGTGTACAAAAAATGCTTTACTTAAATCATTGGTGAAAAGTGACCCTAACAACAGAATGTGGTTTCTTTAATGCTTTAGATCTGTAAGAAAAACGATAAAAACCTACATGAAAATATATGATGTAAGCCCAAAACATATAGCAGCAGTAAAGAAAAGTGAAATAACGCAATAGAAGGAATTCAAATGAATAACATTTTATTAGAAAGACCCGATGAAGAAGATTACAACATGGTTCTATAAATTCCCGTCCATGGGATGGGTCCTTTTGATGTCCTTGTGCTTCAATGATCTTATTCTTCTCTCTCAAATATGCAGAAAAACCCAAAAATCAAGATTAAACTCAAGTGGGAGCTCAAATGGCAAGAGATGATAATGGTGACGGCAATAATTATCATAGTGAAGATTGAATGAAAAACCCCCTTATTTATATCAAAGTAATGAGCTAAAGTATGAATTGGAAATAATAAACAATTATTGACCAAATCCAAATCTAGTCGTTGAGAATACTTTATTAAATTTTTGGGAGGGGAAAAGATATTCAAAATCGCCAAATATCTTTATTTAGAAAATGGTTGAAGTAATTAACAAATAAAATGATTTTTTAATTACTTTGTGAGAATTAAGAAAAGTGTAAGTTTGATATATTAAATAATGTTTTAACAATTATTCCAAAATTAAGAATAAGGAATAATAAACAAATAGTGATTTATTTAATTATTCCAAGGTGATTTAGTCAAATGTATTAATAAATAATTATCAAAATAAATATTTCTAGATAAAATTAAATAAATAATGATTTATTCAATTATTCTCATGAGGTTTTTGAATTTTAGACAGAAGTAATTTAATAAAAATGGTTTACTAAATTATTTCCTATGGTGAAAGTGATTTTAATATGGTAAAATTGATCTTACATGGCATTTTTTGATCCACCTAATTAGAAATGGCTAGGTGATCATTTTTTGGGTCATAACATAAAGAATCGACTTTTGAGATAATCTCACACTTTGAAAGTTGTGGAAAATTTTTCTATGCATAAGATATTGATAAATCTATAAGGCACTTTTATTCATCACCATGCAAGCAAATTTTAGAAAACAATATTTGAGGGTGTTCTCTTTGTAGCATTTACAAGTTTGCAAATAGAAGTCAAGGTTGTATACCCTTCTATCGATACCCATCCAACCTTAGGAAAGTATTCCAAGGATTTTGTTAGTTGCATTATTAAAAGAATAAGGCATCATTGCTACATTTCAATACTAAGGTAAAGATTCAATAATATTATAGTGTTCATTTCTCTCAAGACTTCAATGACTAGACAAGATACAACATAGTTAATCTTTACATATTTTGGTGCACTTTTCACAACTCGAATCAATTGTATCAAATAGTGACAATAACCACTTTTGTACCTCACTGTGGGCACTTATGGACATTATATTTAAAAGGAAAACTATGTTCCATCCCCAAAAGGATGATCATAGTGAAGTTTTCAATTTTACACTAGTATGTGTTATGCTTATATAATCATAGGCATCCTTAGGATTATAGTCTCTCAGTTATCCAATGTTCTTACACTTTGATTGTTCATGGGCCTACAAATATTCTTCATTTGAGACTTGCCTTGGATTTATGCCACAAAATCCTTTTGATTTTGTATTCCAAATTTTAGGCACATATATTAGGCATAAAGAATATGAGAATGGCAAGGGCCAACAATTTTGGAGAAATAAATAGAAAAGATTCATGAAATAATGAGGAAAAACTTGTTGAATCTCAACTACATAATAAAATATGATTAATACGTGAATGTTCATATATTCAAGTTGAGGGATAAGATACAATACATTGGTGGAAAGAATGTTTCAAGGGATCAAACAAATTAAATATTAAACCCAGTGTTTATAATATTGGATAAAAATAGGTAACACTACATTTTGATTACACCTACTACCCTACAAGGTTATACGCTTTGTAGTGAACACAAATTTGAAAAATTGTTGAGAAATGCACCATTGGAGACCAAAGAAATGGAAGAAGTTATTATTCCTTTTTTTAAAGATTTGATTCCAAATCAATATGAAATTTTGGGTGGTCATCCTATTCTATACACAAGGATGTGAGAGAGCACATGAAGGGACCTATAATTTTATATAATTGATAAGCATGGAAATATTCCTTAGAAGACAAAGTGGTAAATTGAGAAAAAAGTACAATAAATATTTCTAAAATTGAGATTAGTTGATGGGGACCATCGACCTTTGAGTGGGGAGGTCCATCTTGACATATATATTTAAGTTGCAACAAATCCAACTCTAGCAATGAATCATCCCCAATATCCTTTCATCTCCTCTCATGTACACTAATGTAAAAAAATGGTAATTGAATAGTTGAATGACATGTGTTTCATTTCACTTTTCATTATATATTTATTAATTTTCCTTGTTCAAAGGGGTGATTTTTTCAATAAAAGACAGTCCTTGATGTTTAACTATATCATATTGTACATTATATAAACAAATGGAAATTTGTTTTTCTATGTTTCTCATGGTTATGACTAGACTAAAATCTAAATAGGAAATTGTGTGTTCATAGTGAATTGTGTTAGTATTGTTGTGGTAAATTGATCAATGAAATTTATTCTATGAATTCAAAAATATACAACCAATATCCAAATAAATTTCAATCCAATAATTGAATAGTGTTGAAGTTGGTTGTTCCATCAATTAACACATGTTGTTATGGATAAACATGACCTAGAATTATATTATAATGGATTGGTGAGAGGATGATGACCTAAATAAGGGAATAGTAGTGTACATTTAGAGCATGGTTCCCAATGATAGAACAAAGTTTAATATAACAAGATCTTGAGAAAAAAAATATTTATACAAAAATATTTAATTCACCCATTATATTGTGGGCTAAGAATCGTCTATTGCTAGTTATGTTGTTTGAATGCTCTTATATTTTTCACATCACTAGAATACAGTATCTATTATATGTTTCATTATGTTTTTTTCTTCTTATTTTACATCATTTCATAATTTTAAATGTTATTTTCATTGTAAAGCAAGCATTTGGCAAGACAAGTATGGCGAAGGAAAGATGAATTCAAATATTTCACCTTCAACACTAACTAAAAAGTTGGATAAGGAAAGGTTTCTATGGATTTCTCCACTTTAACATTGGATTATGGACTAGATGGTTGAAGATCCTATTAGGTACAATTTTCTATAATTTGGTGACATTAATCTAATGTTAAAGTAGATTCATGCATTATGAATTAAGTCAAGGAGAATGGTTTCCTTGAGGACGATTTGAATTTATTAAATGAGAGATATTGGATAATCCACTAGAGATCATAGATCACCTAGTCTAGTGGACTACCTTCAAACTACTTAAAGCACCAATAAGGGTTCGTGGATAGCTATTGAAATTTGGTATATCAAATGTTTCACCTACAAGCACTCTTTCTATCTTAAGATGCGCTTGTACAAAGTAGAAATAATATGTAGTTAATATATTTTTGGTTTTGACATTCATCTTCATCAAATTTAATTGTAATTTGTAGTATAATTTGTTAGCATGCAATGTGCATTATTCCCTATGGGCCTTATGGGTCTTGAACTAGTGAGAACCAAAAGCACTATATTTAAATTTTTAATTCTCATGGTCTCTTTTTTCATCCATGGGAAATATATTTATCTTACATATGAGGAATATACATGTTTCGGTCCTTAAGTGAATTCTTTAGACTCGAAAACAAGGTTTTAATCCATTACAATAAAGATCAACATGTCATTTATGGGAATCGAACCTGGGTGGAGAGGATAACAATAATTCCTCCCAACCACCCAAGATAAACCCAATTGACTCTTATGATCTCCTTCTATGGTATATTTTATTGTCTTTTATATATTTCTTATTTATCTATATTACCTATGGATTATTGGAACCAATAAATGCATGTTTTTTGTCCTAATTATGTTGAATATTTGTCTTTCCATGGTATCTAATGTTTATCTATGCATATTTTACTTTTTCCTCCATTAAATTTGAATTTGTGTGTATATTAAGTATTATGAATATGTCAAGTACACTAAATCATCTACCTTGCAAGTATGAGCTATGTAAGAATAACTATGATCTACATTTAAAAATTTAATGCATATAAAGTTCCATGACTTTTGAAACCAAAATAAATTAATAGTATAAATCAAATTTTGAACATATTAACTAGTCAAGAAAGAAAAAATTAAAAATGAAAACATATGCATAATTATGTCTTAGAATGTATAACAATCCCACAAAACTTTTCATTGATTTACAACTTATTCTTCAATGATACAAAAAAACATATGCTCAACCAAAAAAATGATGTTTTATGATACATTGTTATCCATATTCAAATACATAACATCAAGTATTACGTCACTTAATTCAATTACAAATAAGAAAGTGTACTATTAAAAGAATGGTCACTAAAACTATATTGCACTCATTAAAGTATAAACATCAATAAACCCTATTGGTTCTTAAATAAGTAACATGCTAGAGTGTATTTAAAAATTGACTACTACCATTACTTTTATAAATAGTTATAACACTTAAACATTTACCAAAGAAGTCTTCATATATTATTCCCTTTAGTTAAGCATCAAGGACCACCAAGGCACCTACATACAATTTAATCCCTAAAATCCAAATCAACTAACACAAAATTGTTGGGTTACAAAATATTTTGTCAAACTTTTAGCTTTGCAACTCATAGTTACCATTTTATTTTTCATAGAGCTACATGGTTCTTTGCTTTGATAGTTTCATTACTTCAATAACATGTTAAGTTCACCCAAAATCATTATATCATTATACATATCTACATTATTAACCATCAAAATATGCAACTATGTAGAAATAACAATAACATCATCATCATCTAAGCAGCAGAACATAAAGGAACAAAGGAAGAAAAGCATGCACACATAGAGACACCAAGATTGGTCTGAGACCAAGTCAAAACCCACTATGGGGAAAAGCCTTGCAAATTATTCTTCTTAGATAATCATCAAATGATTCAAAAAACAAGAGTAAAATGATCCATATATCCGTAGCTTCATGATGTAGAAAACAACTAGCATATGCATTGATGCTGGTTGTAGCATATTGATGAACACTATTGATACTTAGTGGGAACTGTAGATACATCTTGTAGTGGAAATATATAGAAAAGATCTACATATATGTAGATCTACAATGGTACAAAACCCCAGATACAATTGATCACTGAAACTCACTAAAAACAATTGTCCAGTCTTAGATCTGAGTTCTGGACACTGTCAAAGCTTACTGTAAACTTTTTCTTGAGCTCTGGTAATTGGATCAAGCTCATATATGCACAAAAATCCTTAGACGTGACCTCAAGTCGTTGTGCCCACGGTTG
Organism: Pinus albicaulis; assembly: GCA_034641835.2. NCBI lineage: Eukaryota > Viridiplantae > Streptophyta > Pinopsida > Pinales > Pinaceae > Pinus > Pinus albicaulis. The sequence goes on from CM076581.1 coordinate 1,111,334,987, forward strand.
TAGTTTCCTTGGTCGCTACCAAGCACTTTTTGTTTGCGGCTCAGGGAGAGTGTAACCCAAAACAACCTTTTGGGCCCTAGACACACCTATAGATATTTATGCCTGTAGCTATGGGCTCTTGGCCATGAGAATAACACATTATTCCCATGGCTATGGCCCATATCAGCCTGATTTGTCCCTAAGGCCCTAACCGCGACCTTGACATTATATGCTCGTGACTATGGTAGCTTGGTCACTACCTAGCAATGTTGTGCCCACAGTTCTGGCCTGAATTCTGTAGTTTTTTACTCATGGCTATCGCTCAGAAGTCTTAGTTCAACGTGAGTCTCTCAACTGTGATCCTGAACCTTGCATGAGCTTCTTCTGTCAAACCTGTGCGAGCCCAAACAAAATAGACAAACCAAGACAATAGATGCAAATAGAAGATCACTTTATCACACACACTTTATCAAGTGTGTGAGAATGAGCTTGAGGTTACCTCTATTTATAGCTTTTGTGTGGGTTTGCTTGAGGTTAAGGCCAACTTGACTAATTCCACATGTGGTTAGGCTAACCCATTCCATTTCACATTAATAAATAAAATAATTCATAATTTAGCTTCCACTTAACTGATTGGGGTGATAGATAGGTCAATTTTGATCCTCTCGAAGAGAGGAATCTAATGAAATTATAATCTCAAACATTTGAGCTTTCCACAGTGGAATTTGACCATAGTTGCATAATTTTAACACTCCCTCTCAACCAGGGAGAATTCCACCTGCCAGTATATGTTCTGGTATATTCATGAATCATCATGTGTCGTCACTAATCATCTATGTCCTATAGTTGTCATGTTGTAAACATTTCTCATTAAAAATCATCAATGTACTTATCATGCTTATTTCTCGATTGTTCCTTCTCGTATGCTGAACATTCTCAGATCTAGAATAAGAATGATTTTTTACTGGAGAGGATATTAGGCTACCACCCTTCATCTATTAGGCTATCATTCAGAATCTATGCCAGCGTGCTTCTACCCAAGATATCGTCATCAATCATCATGGGATAGCATGTCGTCAGGGAGCACATCTCTACCTGAAATCTCATGGGGGATAATACCTCTACAATACCATATCGATCAATAAGATATCCTTCCACGCAAGGGAGCCCATATTGACCCTGGAATCACATTAGGGAGAAAAATCTCAACCCATAACCACATAGGATTATCTCAACCCATCATTTTTCCTACTTTTCTTCCCATCGATGACCCTGAATAGTCATGTGGTAGAACGCCTGCATCATAATCGACTTGGGTTGTACACCCCAAGTACATTCTCAACCCATTGTCAAAATGAGGAGCAGTATTCCCGACAATCCCTACTTGTGGGTATGATGCCAACTTGGGGTATACTCTGAAAATACCAATCAAGGGAGCAGCATTCTCTGGCCCTATGAATATAGGGGAGCAACATCTCTAGCCCTATGGGTAACAGATAGGAAATACGCCCTATTTTTCAGAGTTCCCTCAACCCTAGCAGCCCTCTATCTTAATTCCTTGTCTTGGGAGCTCAAACAAGGAGGAAAAGTTGGCTCAGTGTCCTCGATCAATGTTGCTCTCATCATACTCATATATGGTATCTTCTTATCACAATAACAGTTAATTCTTGTTCATACAGGAAATCAACCAAAATGTTATGTTAGAACATACATAATCACGTAAATCACAACAAGATATTGTAACCATCCTCCCCCTCGCGAAGGTGTCAATCACACATGCATACCATAATCATCCTCCCTCTCAAGGATGTTTCAATCACAAGTATAAGCTTGTCTCAAATAGTTGCACTATCTCAAATCACAGTCCCAACTATAAGTATATGGTATTATCTGTCATCACATTGTATCCATGTCTTATCCAAATCATGCTCAGAAAACTCTCTAAGGACCTTCTACATCCTGCCTCACAGCTAGCCATTGTTATGAAACCAACTCCAAAAATAGAAGAAAAGAGAGATCAACGCCTTAGAAATCAACCACTTCGAGGGGGAAACCTCCAACACATTACATAAATGAACAATTTTGTTGGGTGTGGAGCCTGATTATCTTGTTTATTTTGTATCACTGCATTGGACCCCTGTACCTTAATGGGGGGGCAATGCTACCCATAATTAAATAATGCTTGGGAGGTCCAGGGAGGGGTAGCTGCAACTTCATGGAGCCCCCCCTAGTGGGGAGTTTCAAGGGAAATGCCCTCGAAGCTAAAAATAGATGTAAAATTGCCTTGTAAAAGTATAGTAACTTCTAGTCAATCTGGGTTGTTCATTAGGCGGATGATCTGACAGTAGAAGTTATGTTTATTTTAGGGTTTTTTTTCCCTAGAAGGCAACCCCTCGCTTCTATGAGGGTATTGTATTGCGGTTGTTTATGGTATGTGTATTCTCTAAGCAAGAAACAGATAGGGAGACTATGAGAGAGAACATAGGATATTATAACGGATCTGCTGTAGGTTGTGTCTCTTCATTTTGCTGGATAATATAAAGGAAGGACTGGCTGTTCGAGGTGGATGTAGCCCAAAATGGGTGAATCACGTATATCTGTGTCTCTCTGGCTTTATGTGTTTTGTGTGCTTGGTTTTTCCGCACATTTTATGTGTTGCATTGCTCTGTAATATATAATTTTCTAACAAATTCTTGGATGATAAAAATGACCAAGACCTCCTTCTATATATAGGAGTCCATGGGGCCACAATATAATCCTAGCCGACCAAACAATAATAATGTAAGGGCACAATAATAACAATATTAGGGTTACAGGGGTACAACAATAACAATAAGGGGGCTACACTAATAACAATAAGGGACTAAACTAGTAATATAGGGACCTAACATGCCCCTCTCCTTCAAAAAAGTGTTGTCCTCAACGCTTGAGTAGCTATGGGTGCTTCTATATAAAATTCTCATCCTCCCATGTAGAATCTTCAGTGGGTAAGTTCTTCCACTTGATGAGATACTCTGAAATTGATCGATTCCGTAGCTGTCGAGTTCTTATTTTCGTGACCGCTTCAGGTTCCAATATGATTTTTCCTTCCTCATCAAGTTCTGGCAATATTGTTTGAACTGGAAGATTTTCACCTATAACCTTCTTTAAGCATGAAACAAGGAAAATTGGATGCACTTGTGAAGAAGCAGGAAGCTCCAATTTGTATGCCATAGTACCAATATTTTCCAACACCTTGTAAGGACCATAGTACTTTGGTGATAATTTATTATCCTTCTTAGCTTGCTTGAGGGACATTTGTTTGTATGGTTGTAGCCGTAAAAATACCCAATCTCCTACATCAAAACTTCTCTCACTGCGATGTTGATCTGCCTGTTTTTTCATTCGATTTTGTGCCAAATTCAGGTTATCCTTTAAGAGTTGGAGAACTTCTTGCTGATGCTCGATGTGATCTTCCACTGCTTGAACCTTCGAATTTTCACTTAAATATGATGTGATGGATGGTGGATGATATCCATAAAGTGCCATAAATGGGGTCATTTTTGCTGCAGTATGGAAGGAAGTGTTATACCACCATTCGGCAAGAGGTAACCACTTGACCCATTATGTTTGTTTATCAGATACAAAACAACGAAGATATCCTTCCAAACATTTATTTACGATCTCAGTTTGACCATCAGATTGAGGATGATAAGATGAGCTATGAGCTAATTGAGTACCCAAATAAGAAAATAACTTCGTCCAAAAATTTCCAGTAAAAATGGGATCTCTGTCGCTCACAATAACCCTTGGGCTTCCATGTAGCTTTTGAATTCTGTCCATAAATGTAGTAGCAACTGTACTTGCTTTAAATGGATGAGATAATGCACAAAAGTGTGCATGCTTGGTAATTCTATCAACTACCACCATGATGACACTCTTTCCTTCGGACTTAGGTAAACCTGTGATAAAATCCATTGAAATCTCCTCCCAGCGTTGACTTGGAATGGATAAAGGTTGTAGAAGTCCCGGGGTCTTAATTGTTTCCACTTTATTCTGCTGGCAAACCAAACATTCCGCCACAAATTTTTGAATATCAGATTTAAGGCCATCCCAAAAAATTCTTTCTTCACCCTGTGGTAAGTTTTTAAAAATCCTGAGTGTCCTCCTAAAGGAGAAGTGTGCAATTCCAGAAGAATCTTTTGTTTTAGTTGGGAATTCTTACAAAGATATAAGCGATATTTGTACCATAAGGGATCATTTTTCCAACTAAATGTATCAGATGTACTAGGATCTTGCTGCAACTTTTGAATGAGTGTCCATACATCTTTGTCCTTCTTCCATTCATCTCTTGCTTCAGTTATCCAATCTGGTTGGATAATAGAAATGGCACAAAGCAATGCTTGCACCTCTTCATTCTTTCTTGAGAGTGCATCTGCAACAACATTAAGCTTTCCTTTTTTGTAGATTATTTCAAAGTCATAACCCAACATCTTTGTGACCCATTTTTGCTGCTCTTCTGAAGATAGTCTTTGTTCCAAAAAATGTTTAAGACTATCATGATCAGTTTTTACCTTGAAGTGTCTTCCCATTAGGTAAGTTCTCCTTTTCTTTAGTGCATGCAGTATTGCTAACATTTCCTTCTCATAAATAGGTTTCTGTAAATACTTTCCTTTGATTGGACGACTTTCAAAAGAAATGGGTCTCCCTTCTTGCATTAAACCCACACCAATTCCATTTCCTAAGGCATCACATTCCACAATAAAGGTTTTCGTGAAGTCTGTCATAGCTAAGACTGGTGCTAGGCACATTGCCTCTTTAAGACATTCAAAGGCCTTAGTTGCTTCAGGAGTCCATGAAAATGCATCTTTCTTCAATAATGTTGTTAGAGGTGCTGCTATTCTCCCATAATTCTTAATAAACTTGCGATAATACCCTGTTAACCCGAGAAATCCTCGCAACTGCTTTATGGTTGTGGGGACTTTCCATTCCTTAATGGCTTTAATTTTGTTAGGGTCTACTTTAACACCCTCGTGAGATACAATATGACCCAGATATTCCACCTCTTGTACTCCAAAGAAACATTTGGATGTTTTTCCATATAATTGTTTCTCCTGCAATAGTTTGAGCACCCTGTCAACATGTTCAACATGATCCTTCCAAGACCTGCTATAGATTAGTATATCATCAAAAAAATACTAGCACAAATTTTCTAAGGAAGGGTTTGAAAATGGAATTCATCAACCCTTGAAATGTAGAAGGTGCATTGGTAAGGCCAAAAGGCATGACCAAAAATTCATAATGACCCTCATGAGTTCGAAATGTTGTTTTTGAATATCTTCAGTCTTCATTCTAATTTGATGATATCCTGAACAAAGATCCAACTTGGTAAAATAAATTGCTCCATGTAATTCATCCAATAATTCATCGATCACAGGAATGGGAAATTTGTCTTTAATGGTGAGCTTATTGAGCTCCCTATAATCCAGACACATTCGCCATGATCCATCCTTCTTGTGTACCAATACTACAGGAGCAGAGAAAGAACTTTGACTAGGTTGAATTATACCGGCCTCTAACATTTCTGCAATCATACGTTCAATTTCGCTCTTTTGGAAGTAAGGATATCTATAAGGCCTGATGTTTGGAGGAACACTTCCTGGAATCAAATGAATAGCATGATCATGATCATGAATAGGTGGGAGTCCTTTGGGAGTTTCAAACACCTTTGAATGATTGTCCAAGACTTGTTGGAGATCTGCAGAAATAGATGATTTTGATGTTGGAACTTCTAGTGAGCATAATTGTGCAATTACGCCTCGTTGTTCTTTCTTTAGAAGCTTTGTCATGAAATTAGAGCTTATTATCTTTCCCGGCTTCCCTACAATACCCCGTAATTCGACTTCCTTTCCTTCTGAAAAAAATTTCAAGAAAAGTTCTTGAAAATTAAAAGCTACCGTCCCCAAAGATTGTAGCCATTGTACTCCTAGTACAACATCAGCACCTCCCATAGGAATGGAAAGCATTGGACTAGTCAACACATATTCCCCCATGGTTAGCTTGATATTATGGCATTTTCCAGAGCAATTTATAGTTCCTCCATTTGCAACCATCACTTGACATTCTGGTGCTGGGTATAGGAAACAATTTAATTCCTTGGCTACCTTACAATGAATAAAATTATGGTTGCTACCTGAATCAATCAACACTATTACCTTTTTCTTCTTGATTTTTCCTTCTATCTTGAGAGTTTGAGGAGTGGTAATTCCTGCCAGTGCATTACACGATATGGTCGGAATCATTTCTTCCTCTTCTAGGGTTGGTTCCTGGTGTATACCCTCTTCTTGTTCATTTTCTTCTTCCTCTTCACAATCTATGTAAAATAATTTCTTCTCAGCACACTTATGACCTTTAGTGTATTTGCTATCACAACTGTAGCAAAGCCCTTTTGCTCTCTTTTCTTCCAATTGTTGTGGTGTCAACCTTGTAGGTTGTGGAAATCTAGGCGTAGCAACACTTCCTTCTTTATAGAATTGAGTGGTAGGCTTCCTTGTCGCCATAATTTTACATTCAACTTTTCTTGCCAACCTGAATGCCTTCTCCAATGAATCAGGTTCCAGAACGTGAAATTCATGTTGAATGTTATCCTTTAAAGTGCCTATGAAGAGATCAATCCTGTGTTCCTCTGGAATATCAGTTACCCTTATATTCAATTTTTGGAAGTCCTCAATGTGCTGCCCCACTAAACCCTTTTTCTTGAGATTTATCAATTGGCTAAAGAAGGTGTTGCTCTTTGTATCCTCATAATGTGCTATCATTTCCTCCGTAAAAATTGACCAAGTGACAATTTTTTTACGGAGCAAAGCCATCGATACCATACAAATGTATTTTGTTCTAAATGTAAAGTTGCAATGCGTACCTTTTGTGTGTTTTGCACATTATTGAGATCAAAATATTGCTCCATCTATAGTATCCATGTTACGGGATCCTTGCCATCAAACTTCCTCGTATCCATCTTTGGAATATGGTGGTTCTTCCATCCAACATTAGGGTTTATGAAATCACGATTAACATTTATTTTGTTCTCATCATTAGTTTCCTCTACTATCTTTTCAGCATTAGGAAACATTTCTTGTATCAACTTTGTCAAACCTTCCATGTGTGCATTTAGATCATTCTTCATGTTTTCCATGTTGTCTTTCATGTTTTCCATGTCTTTCAAGTCATCCATCTTAGCTTCCATGCCAGCTTCCATGCCATCCATCTTAGCTTCCACGCCTTTTTTCAAACCATCCATCTTAGCTTCCATGCCTTTCTTCAAAAGTTCCATTTCATTTTCTGTTGCTCTTTGCGAGAGCGAAATTTGGTGCACTTGCTCTTGTAATTTTGATATGTCATGTTGCAATTATGAGTCTTCATGAGTCATAGTAGAGCCTTTGAAAGGCTTAATGGGTGTTGAATTCTTTTTAGGGGGCATTTTATAACCGAATACTGATATCTACTCTACAATATTACCTTGGAATCAATTCAAACTGATTTTTCACACAAGACTTATCCAATTCGAAAAAAAATACGCACCTTTTTATTGATTTTGAGGAGCTCGATATTTAAACTGAATTATCTTTGTTATTTCGGATTTTCAATATCTGAAATTCGGCCCTGTAGTAGTCCTCTGAAGCTTCTTTAAATTGCCATAGGACTCACCTAATTTGGATTCTTCAAGACAAAGTTATGCCCAATCTCCCACAATGACCTAATTATGGACTGGTTCAGTAGAGCGACCTTGTACGACGTGCCACGTGTCACTGTTTCCTCCTTCGGCTCTGAAATTGATACAGAGGAAACTACAATCCGTGTACTTGCGGCCACTTTTACAGAATTCCAATCCAATGCTCAAAGAGAGTTATGACGATTTTCCCACGGTCACCTCTTTGAGATGAAATTTGGGAGCCTGAAAAATCCGTACCTTCCACAGACTCTATCTCCAAAAATATTGCGATTCAAGCTCTGAAATTTTTCCACGACGTTCCTCAGGATTGTGGCTACGCTCTGTAAAAATTTCAGCTTCTGAACCCTTGTAGAAAAAAAATTATAGCGAAAATTCCATGATCACTTGTTTAGGTTAAATTTAGTAGCCTGCAAAAATCCCTAGCTTGCACAGATCATATCTCCAAAAATGTTGCAAACCAAGATACGAAATTTTTTCCACGACTTTCCTTGGGATTTCGGCTTCGCTCTATGAAAATGTCAGCTTCTGAACCTTTGCAGAAAAATTTTTATAACAAACATTCCATGACCTTTTTGTAGCAGTGAAACCCTAGAATCCAAAGCTTTGATACCAAATGTTATGAAACCAACTCCAAAAATAGAAGAAGAGAGAGATCGACGCCTTAGAAATTAGCCACTTTGAGGGGGAAACCTCCAATACATTAGATAAATAAATAATTCTTGGATGATACAAATAACCAAAACCTCCTTTTATATATAGGAGTCCATGGGGCCACAATATAATCCTAGCCGACCTAACAATAATAATGTAAGGGCACAATAATAAAAATATTGGGGTTGCAGGGGTACAACAATAACAATAAGGGGGCTATGCTAATAACAATAAGGGACTAAATTAGTAATATAGGGACCTAACCGCCATGTTAGCAACATTGTACCCTACCTTCGTCGTGCTATGGACGTATCGTCCAAGATATCATGGAAGATCTCATATTAAAGCAACATCCAAATTTTCTCATCAATAATAATGCCAAACATCATTAGTTCATTCATGTAGCTGCATATCATGGGAGAAATCTCAACCTTTAAAAAGTATAATGTTTCATGTAGATATTTCAAAATGATTTTTGGTAGAAATTATGAATGAAGAAGCTTAATCTTGAATTTAATCATGTTCTATACACATCATATATGGATGGATGATCAAAATATAACATCAATGCTTCAATCAACCATCAGATTCCATGTCAATTTCAACAACATTTGAGCAAAGACATTTTATCGACAGATTTTCAATATAGGATTTCTTTCTCGAATTTCAGAAATTGATTCATCATGGCATGATACTTTATTTTGAGCTTCAAAATCCATCTCCCTCCAACTTAGATCATAAGATGCTCATCACCTATCAAGGGTAGACCATCAGTATGTAAAACCAAATACATAATCAAAATCAAGGCCATTCATTGGAACTCATTATCATGACTTCGTCAGATAACTGTCAAGAATGGAAAAATCTAAATCGGGGAGCTTGCATCACCCAACACTCTCTTTAAGAATAATTTCTTACCAAGCCAACATACTCAACCTTACATAAATCAATGTTGTGTCAATGAAGTTAGCTCATCAGAGTTTCGAATTCAGAAAAATATATATATATATATATATATATATATATATATATATATATCATAGTATCAATTATTTCAAACAATGACAGTTAGAGCTCATATCATGTCTTGACTTCATTTACTGTCAAGTTAACAGGTCAACCATGCCATTACAAGACATTTTTTTTACGTGATGCTAGTGCATACATCTAGGTTAAGTAATCCATGTTCCATCTTCATAGTGAGTCACAACAACCATTGTGCTAGGAACAAGAGGGCCAATACAGAACCATAATTCTTAATACTCACATAAGACACTGAAGGTCACTATAGCATTGTCATGAGGGAAAATCAATAGTCAATAGATCAAGTCCAAATAGAGAGATCTATAACCCAAATACATGTCTCAATTCATCAATTCAAAGTTCTAAAACATCATGTCAAAGTTCCAAACACTGCTCATATGTATCAATCAGCCAAAACATGTAGCACAAACTTCAAACATAATAACATATTCATATGGATGTCTTGTTCACCTGCAAACACAAGTTCGATTCAAACATATGAACTTTCCCTGCAGACAGGTCTTACTAGTATTTGCAACACATTTACAGAACTAACATCTTCCAAGTGACCATTTGATTTCACGCTCAATTCCAGTAATTCTAGAAATTAGTTTACAATGGCAAGTAATGTTAGAGTTCCCTTGATCAGAATACATATTTATGTCATCTATTAGGAATAGTCGCATCTATGGGCCTTCCTTGGTGCGAGTGAGGCTCATACCTCTGTTGTAGATCAACAATGTCATAATCTTATAAATAATAGAAGAGCTTGTAATTTCATTTTCATTCATGTCATCAAACTGTCTTTACTGGAGTCATGCAACAACTAATCTGATAGATCATAAACACATTTCTATCATGATCATTAACATCATGTCATCAATCTTTCATCAAGGGTTGGACTTGAAAGATCAGGGAAACAAGCTGATGTGACAAAAAAACCTTATAAAACTAATAACAATACATAACGTTAGAGCATTTAATTTCACCATATGCCATAACCACAGGTAGTAGGAGATCTAGAACTTCAATCTCATAGATATGCCTCTATCATCATGGTTTCCCATACCATGCTTATCATGATCAATATGATCAAGTTAGGTTATTCAATAAACCTATTACTGTCAGTCTAGTCATACTGCCATCAGTGATCAAAATTTCTCTTTTGCATTTGCATATTAGGAGTCTCATACCGAATAAATTTCACCATTTCGCTAGGTCATGGATTCATTGATGGTAGTAATGTTTCATCAGTTTTCTCTCATGAGGTACTTTCTGATTCTCCTCTCTATGGTCTTCAGTCATTAAGTCACTTTCATTCTCAAATCATGTCAGCAGGTCATAGGATGGGTCTCATTAGTTTCTAGGAACTCACCATCGTCAAATTAATGAGTCAAGTGTCAATAAATATCAGCGAGGTCATGAGGAAGTCAATAAACTCAAAGTCACAGCACCTGGGAGATTAAAGAAATATTTTATTCAATTTGATGTAATTTTCACCTCAAAACCATGTTTTGAGGTGAAAACATGATATTTTGCCTTTATTGTCATTCATAATGTAATCTCATATATAATAAGTCACAATTCAGAAGCTACCATCTCCACAAAGTCATCACCCTACCTTCAGAGAAGTTTTCCATAGCATGTTCAGCGCCAGATCATCTTCCAAGCAAATCCATTAGAAAAGAGCTCAGAAAGAGCTTTCTAACAGTATACTGCGCTCTTAAAACTGACTCCTGGATTGAAATTTATGCCTTAGTGAAGTAAAAGTCCCCTATATCCTCATATACCCCCCATTTCCCATTTTTCCATTTAAACTTTGTATTATTAAAGTTTTGTATTATAAAATACTTCCACCCCCCCCCCCTCGACCGCATCATAATACATAAATCCCTTAAAATTTATAATAAATTTTAAGTCTTACAATATAATATCCCACCGTTCCAAAACCTTTCATCGCAATCGCAACTTTTGAAAGAGCACCTCGATCGGCCCTCCTCTTAATGAAAACTCCGATGCGATTGAATGTTCCGATTAACCTCCCCCAATCCAATCGCACCGTTTAAATCTTGCCTCCGATTGACCCCGCCTAATTACACCATAATTGTTGATCTTATCATCCGATCCGACGGCCCACAGCCCATCGGACCTTTCCAATCGGTGATTCCATATATAACATATTCCTCCCGCTCCCCTCCGATTTCCCGACGCCGATTGACCCCGGTCCCACCATTCTAATCCTCCGCCCATTCATAACACATTGGCCTTTTGCCTTTGTTAATTTTAAACTTTGTTTAATGTGTTTAATACAAAGGCCATTGCCAAATCGCATCGAAAGTTTTAGTTTCATTCCCCTATTCCCAATCGCCGATTGAGATGGCACGAATATTTATAATATTACAATAGTATCCTGTCGCCCCTCCACAACTTTGCGATTGCGATTATAACATGCAACTCGCCTCCCTCCCTTCCGTTTTCCCATTCAAAACAAATTTTTCCTTCACGAAGGCGTAATTTCATTGCATTTCTATTTTCAAAAGTATTTTATAAAGGCAGTTTTCTTCAGCAAGAATAAAGGAAAGCAAAGGAAACAGTCAAAGGCCAAGAAACTTATTTAAAACAGAGATTGTTATATCAGCAACAAAGTAGGAAATTTTTTTTTGGATTGCCTATTTTTATTTTATCCAGCATAACAGCGAAATCTCAAAGAGGTCAAAAAGTCTCGCTGTCCCTCATTTTTAGGGGCAGATTGTTGTATTTATTTTCTATCATTGTACTTTAGTTTTTGAGCTGTCAGAACAGCTCCCTTTTTCTGTGGATCCATGTTCCCACATTTCAGCTTATTTATTGTAATTGTAAATCATTGGTCTGAGAGATATAACTCAGCAGTAGGGGAATAGTGTGGAAGAACATTTTGCGCTCCATTGTACAGTTTGACAGGGATTAATAATAGATGCAACTATGATTTGTGGGATCCATGTGGTATGAAATTTAGCATTTGTTTCTCTCCTTTGTTTCATATGTAAATTGTTATGTTTCACCTCTCATCCATAAACATTTCTTTTGAATGCTTTCAAAACAGAAAGGTAGGATCCATTTTCATACCCTGCCTTGGGAAAACATTCATATTTTTTGCTTTTCTCTTCTGTTTGAAAAGGATCCATTTCATTTGTGCCCTTTTCAAATCCTCACCAGTATTTCCATCCCATCCTTATTTAACTTTAATTGCTAACTTTCCTACCTATCTTGCCCTGTGAAATACCCTGTGTCCTGATTTAATCCCCAGTTTAAATTGCCTCATTTTATCCTACACATCCCTGAAATTCATTCATTTCGTTTTATTAAATATTTTTCCCATCTTTTTACCTATCCTAATATCAGATCATTATTTTGTTTCATTGAATATCTATCTTTACGTAGAGATCCCTCTCCTGTCCTTGTAGGGCTAGCTACAAGGTTGAGCGTGGTTTAGTTGTTACCCTATTTTTCCCTTTTCAGCCTGGGGTCCAATTCGGGTGCTAACAAAACCAACAAAGTGCAATCTCTCTTTCCATAAGCTCTCATCATACTTATCACAAGAATTATCAATAAAATATCAATGAGGTAAACTTATATAAGAGATCCAATAGTTCTTATGCATATCAAGAGTCAAGAGTACCATTTACTAGAGTCATGATCAACATCTCAAAACAATAGATGTTAGCCAAACATCAAGTATGTCAATCTATTGAGGATCGACACTAACAAGCATCATAGAATCAATACCAGGTGCACCATTTCATCATCAAGATCATGAATCCAAATATCACTTTCACATGCATGAGTCACTTGATAAGGAGACATTCTCAACATACCATAGGGTTAACCTAGCCATCAATGTTACAGCTGAAATAAAATATACCATGCATATCTAGTGGTATTACTTGTGCACCTTCAGATAGGAAGCTTGTGGTGCTCAAGTTCCTCTTTAACTCTTCTATATCTAGCCATCTTTCCTGCATTTCAAAACATCCTCAAGAGGGATCCACTCATCACATCTCATCAAGGAGGTTATAAATATCTAGGTTCTCAAATATAAATGCAAGAAGTAATGACAAGAAACAATAATCATAATAATCAGATCCATAAGTATAAACAAGAGTAAGGTCATAAGTTAGGGAATACTTATCTTCCATGAGAGATGATCCTCTCCCTATTGAACCAACCTTCAAGAACCATCGATAGACCATAGAACAATGTTGCCTTCAATCAGCAAATTTATCAACAAGGAGGTCATTTTTCAAATCAATCCCAAGTGCTTCACATAGAACACATCTCAAGTCTCTTAACATAAACCAGGGTTTCTCTCACACCCTCACCATCACATCCTTATCCACTAACTACCTAGGGTTTTTTTCATACCCTAGAATCATTTTAGTCTCTACCATCCTCTTCTTGTTTCCATAAAAGTGTCTCCATGGGGGTGATATCCATGGCTTTTATTCAGCCCAACTCTGTTACCATGTTAATTTTTCATAGAGCTACATTCCTCATTTATTTTATAGTTGCATTACTTCAATAACATGCTAAGTTCACCCCAAATAATTATATCATTATAAATATCTACATTATCAACCATCAGAATATGCAACTATGTAGAAAGAGAAATAGCATCATCATCATCTAAGCAGTAGAACGTAAAGGAACAAAGGAATAAAAGCATGCACACATAGAGACACCAGGATTGGTCCGAGAACAGGGAAAAATCCACTATGGGGAAAACCCTTGCAAATTATTCTTCTTATATCGTCATCAAATTATTTAGAAAACAAGAGTAAAATGATCCATAGATCCATATCTTCATGATGTAGAAAACAACTAGCATCTACACAATATTACCATAAAAATACTTCTGTTGAAGGAGCCTGAATCTAAGAACTAAAATGAAATGACGTTGGTTGTATCATACTGATGAAACTTTTGATACTGAGAGAGAAATGTATATACATCTTGCAGCATAAATATATAGAGAAGATCTACATATCTGTAGATCTACAACGGTATGAAACTCCAGATACAACTGATCACTGAATCTCACTGAAAATAATTGTCCAGTCCTAGATCTGAGTTCAGGACACTATCAAAGCTAACTGTAAACTTATGCTTGAGAACTGGTGGTTCTATCAAGCTCATATCTACCCATAAACTCTTAGCCAAAACCTCAAGTTGTTTTGCTCGTGGTTGTAGCTTCCATATCCACTACTAGGACACTCTGTGCCTGCGGCTAAGGGAGATCACAACCCCAAACAACCTTTTGGGCCCTAGTCGCACCCATATCTCTTTGTGCTTGTGGCTATGGGTTCCTGGTAGTGGGAATAACACATTGTGCCTGTGACTATGGCCCATATCAGCCCTATCTAGCCCTAAGGCCCTAGCTGCAACCTTGAAATTGTTTTCCCGCGGCTATGGAAACTTGGCCGCTACCTATCCATGTTGTGCCCGCGGTTCTAGCCCAAATTCTGTAGTTCTATGCCTACAGCTATGGATCATAAGCCCTAGTTCAGAGTGATCCTCTCGCTTGTGATCCTGAACCTTGCACGAGCTTCTTTTATCGAACCTGTGCGAGCCAAGACAAAATAGATGAGCCAAGAAAATGGATGCAAATCGAAGATCACTTTAGCAAGTGTGTGAGAATGAGCTTGATGTCACCTCCATTTATAGATTTTGTGTGGGTCCCCTTGGGGTTAAGTTCGACTTGAATATTTCCACATGTGATTAGGCTGACCCATTCCATTTCACTTTAATAAATAAAATAATTCATAATGTAACATTTGCTTAACCGATTGGGGCGATATATAGGTCGATTTTGATCCTCTCGAAAATATGATTCTAAAGAAATTATATTCTCGACCATCTGAGTTGTCCATAGCGTAATTTGACCGCAGTTGCATAATTTTAACACCCAAAATATGCATATATTATGAACATGGAATAAATTGTCCCAACTCCCATCCATGTTCATAAGGTAATCATATGTAAAAATAAAGAGATCAATTTTATTCATGTCCCAATGATGCAGGAGCATCAAGGCCAATTTTCATTTTTAAATATGTAATAAAGGGGGGTGTGACATTTTAATTATTTTATTAATTAATTTGTTGTTTTTAAATAAAATAGGAGATAAATTATAAAAGTGAGGATTTTGTAAATATTCTTTTATTAATTAAAAGGATATGAGAGAAAATAGAATTAGGTAGCAAAATTATGGAGTAGGAATGCTATGTATGGGACTTTGTTGAGTCCACACCTAAAATGTATTTAAATTAGATTTAGTTGAGGATTAGGTGGAGAGATTGTTGGAGTGAATTAAATTCATTATTTATGTATAAATATGAGTGGTTTTTGTGAGGAGAACACACTTGAATCGTTGAAGAGCTGAGATAGTTAAGAGGGGAGTGAGTGAGGAGTGGTTTAAAGGGCAAAGAGCCAAGAGGCCACCCAATGTAATATCTGGCCACAGGATTTTAATGTAGTTATGTTGAGTTGATTTGTATGGATCTTTTTCACTTTCATGTTTAATTAAGCTTGATGTTTTCCATGATTTTATTATATAAATTTTGAGTATTTCCAGAGTTTAGTGAGTAGTTGTGTTTTTATATGCGGGATCTGCTTTCTATCAGAATTCCTGCATCATTTTTGGTATCAGAGCAGGAAAGGATATTTGTTTTGAATATATGGATAGGTTGTGTGAGAGAATCTGAAGTATATATTGAAATTGCAGTGAGGGACAGTTAATGCTTATTAGCCTATGCAATGTTATGATCGCTCATACATATATTTCTAAATAAAATTCGATTTCCAATATGTCTTGTATGCAGATGTGACATGTTACAGGTGGCAGTCATAGAGACGAGTGAGACAACGTTTTGTGGAGGATCTGCGTCAAGAAGTGGAACGATTTGCCTACGATTGAAGAGTATGTGGTAGTCTTAAATTCCTGAGTTGCGTGAATCTGGAACGCACACAGGGAAATAACTCTGCATTGAGTTTTGGTTCACACAAAAAGCTGAATTATAAGAGCTGCGGTTGTGTGAAGGCCTGGGGTTGTAAGTCTTGATTCAACAGTTCGATTTGAGCATTTAAGAGCATTAAGCAATGGTAATGATTAGCATTAAAGAGTGGCACAATCTGTCAAAGGCAACGCGCATAAGGAAGGCAAACTCCATTAGCCTGAGGACGCTGCAATTGAAGGTAACGCATATTTAGAATCTGTGATCAATTGTTGATGGTCTGGACGTAAGCTGCGATGTCTAAAGAAATAGTCGATGCCAGAAATCAATACGAATTTCAATAGTATTGAAATTCGGGTGTTCATTATAAATTATGTTGCGTGATGGTCAATGTAGTAATAGAGTTCATATTGATAGCATACGATAAGAATGAGTTGCAGCGCATTACGAATGGCCATGAGGTAGAGGAATAGCGCAAGTTTGACCCACATTCAACAAAGTAATCAATGAGATTTCCATCAATCAATACAATTTCGTTTATTGTTGAGTTGGGTTTGCAAGCGATCGGTTGGCAGTTAGAGTTAGAAGGGTATCAACAAAATTGGAATGTTTAATCCGTCCTTCAGTGAGATGTCATACAAGGGAACGTTGAGTATCCATTGAAACTGAAGTCGACCAGTGTCTCTGGGGTGTCAGTCCCTCATAGTTTAGTACACCCTCGCATTGCTGGTCATGCAATACAGTACTCTGAATTAATCCACTCAGCCAGCAGAGGACATGAGAAACAAGAACGCCTTGATGTGAAAGAATACCATGTGTGTGAATGGTATGATAGAAGCATTAAAGTCTTGGATCGATGTGCATAAATGCAACGATGTGTGATCGAACGCGGTATAGACAGTAAGGGACCACGGGTTGGTTGAATGTTCTGCGGAAGCAATTGTGTTATGAAGTTATGAAGCTAGAAATGTTATGAAGTTTCTTAAATTATGTTGGAAGCCAAATGCGTTATGAAGCTACGCAAGTTGGAAGTGTTAAGTGTTCCATGGAAGCTGACTGTGTTACATACCACAGGTTGAAACTACGCAAGCTGATTGCGTTATAAAGTTTGGTGGATGCTTGGTTGTAAATTCCATAAGCGTTCAATGATACGCTGAAGATCGAAGGGTCGACGACGATGCGTGGAGGTTAAAACAAGGTTAGAAATGTTGGGCATAGATGTATTACTGTTTGATGCGATGGTGTGTATTGGTTTGCGTCGAAATCTACGATGAGTCAAATCTAATGGCTGGTGCTTTGGTTTTAAAACAAAAGTCGAACTTTTAAATGGTATGAAAGGTCTGCATGGGGTCGAGTGCAAGTAGAGATTTGGTTGCCAAGATCAATCAAATGAAATATATTAATGGTGAACGAACATTCATATATGGTGGCACTGGTGTTTTAATTTAAGGTCGAAGGTTTGATATAATACGTGTTGACATTTGGGTTGGTTAACATTCATAGGTATTAGTTATTTCTTAACCAAATCGACCTTTGATATGAATTGTGAATAATAAGCCGTAGGTGGATAGTATTATGTTAAGGTTTGGGTTTTTAATCCAAAGTTGGATACATGCATGTGGATTTCATAAGGTGAGAGCACATTAATCCAAATTCGAGTTTAATGCAAAATCGAAGGCTATTCGATTTGAATGGAATGGGTTCATTAATATGGCTCCAACTATAAAGTGGCTTCCGCATATGAAGTTGATTGTTGGGTTTATTATAAGGTTCCAAATCAAATACTTGTAGAAAGAAGCTTCTACATGTTAAATTGAGATTGCCCAGATTGTGGAAATTGAGGTACATTCTTATTTGGAAAATTGAAGAGAGTGTGTGTTTGTGGGTTTGGCGGGTTTTCCAGATTTCAAATTTTATTGGGGCATTAATTTGAAATGCATTTTTATATGCATCTGAGAGTGTGAATGTGGGTTTGCAACCCTTTGGGTTACTATCAAATAACACATGCATGCTAAGGTGTTGTTTTCATAAAATTGTAGCAAGAGGTTGCCAGGGATTGGTCCCAGGATAAAGAGAAGCCAAGCGCAGCAGGAGAAGTTGCATTTTGATGAATGAAAAGTCTGAAGGATTGCGGGGAAGTGGCTTAATTGAAGTCCACATGTGAACAGATGCAGTTCACAAAGGAGGGGAAGATGACTATTGATATTCATTTTCGGAGATCTGATGAAGAGTATGAGCAGGAGAAGGCCGAGATAACAATTCGCCTTGAATTGTTAATGAAGTTGTTGCAGGAAAATGTGAGGAACTAGACACATGGTTGGACCATGAGAAAGAAGGTGAAGTGGCAGAAGCTACACGCAAGAAGGGAAAAGCAGGTAAACATACAGTTGATGGAGGAGCTGAGGAAGCTCGAGCAGATGCTGAATTGTGAAGAACTTAGAGAGGCTGAGTTGAAAATGGATGCTTCCATTTGTGGCCCGGAACATGGTGAACTTCTGGGTGAAGAGATCAGTGAGGAAGATCTCATGAACTATTGGGATAGTTCAGAAGCATCTGAGAAGGTGATGGCGAGAGAAATAGATGAGGCTATGAAGCCTTGCAATTTTTCTCACAGTTTATGTATGTTTGCAGGATGTGCGGAATACGATGAATAGTCTGATGAAACTGTCACGAAGAAGAATGAAGTTCTTGAGGTAAAGTCTGGAAGAGAATTCCTTTCAAAAGAGGAATGTGTTGATTGGTTACAACAGGAAGAAATTACAAATGACTTCCTGTTTGGGGTAAGACAGCAAGTCAAAGTTGTTATGGAACGGGAACAAAGTGGAAATGCTGAAGGAAAATTCCAAGGAGGTAAACAAGTGTATTTGTTTAATGGGATTGCTGAATTTTTTTTACAATGTAATGATGTTGAAACCCGGAAAATCCAGGAATATTGCCAGAGGGAGAATATAATTAGTGATAAGACTGAAGGGAAATCTACAGAAGAACTGAATCAAATGAAGGATTCACAACAGCAAAGAGAGATGTCGACTGAAGCATCCAGTGAGACCACAAGGTCTTATGTTCTTAAGATTAATGATTTGTGTGTGATGACAGGTACATCACAGAGTGTTAAACAAACTTTGAAGTTTGTTAAAGAGAAAGAGTTGAACCTAAAATCTATTCAGAATGATACTAAGATAGTAAGATCTCAGGAAGGAATGAAGACAGAGGGGTCTTATGGAAATAGTCAGCAGAATATTGAAGCGGGGGAAGAAGGACCATCTGATGATTGGTCAACAACAAATGAAGGTATGGAAAGTTGTGTAAAATTTCTGAGTTTTATTCCAGTTAATATTGTTTAGTTATATCGGAAGATAGATCTTCAGAGGAGAGAGTTGGAAAAGAAGAGGACCTATTTTTAGGGAAATTTATTGAAAGACACAGAACAGGGAAACATTTTTCAAACAGATGATGTGGAGGAGGGACTAACTGATAGTCTCACAGAGGAATTGAATCAGCATACTGATGTGCTGATGGAGGAGGGAATTTCATAGTAGCATACTAAAATGTTCCCAGCAGCAGCGGAAGGGGCACTGAAGCCTTATGTTTTTTATTCTAACAATTATTTTGTGAGTACAGGTTTTATTGCAGATGCTGGAGAAAATCTATTAGACAGAGAAATTGAACTGATGAGGCGAATGATGATGAAAGTATCCCGGAAGAAGCCAGCAGCAGTAAAACAAAGAAGAAGAAGAAAGAGAAATAAAGTAAAAGATTGTGAAAGCATAGCCAATGGGGCAATGCAGCATAAAGTGTGGAGACCTAGAGAAGAACAATATATAGAAGCAGTGACAAGTGGAAAGTTGCAACACAAGATATGGGATCCAGGCAGACACAGATCCGAACACATGATCAGGCGATCATGATTAATTTCAACCTTGGGAGTCTGATGCAGGAGCATCAAGGCCAATTTTCATTTTTAAATATGTAATAAAGGGGGGTGTGACATTTTAATTATTTTATTAATTAATTTGTTATTTTTAAATAAAATAGGAGATAAATTATAAAAGTGAGGATTCTGTAAATATTCTTTTATTAATTAAAAGGATATGAGAGAAAATAGAATTAGGTAGCAAAATTAGGGAGTAGGAATGCTATGTACGGGACTTTGTTGAGTCCACACCTAAAATGTATTTAAAATAGATTTAGTTGAGGATTAGGTGGAGAGATTGTTGGAGTGAATTAAATTCATTATTTATGTATAAATATGAGTGGTTTTTGTGAGGAGAACACACTTGAATAGTTGAAGAGCTGAGATAGTTAAGAGGGGAGTGAGTGAGGAGTGGCTTAAAGGGAAAAGAGCCAAGAGGCCACCCAATGTAATATCTGGCCACAGGATTTTAATGTAGTTATGTTGAGTTTATTTGTATGGCTCTTTTTCGCCTTTATGTTTAATTGAGCTGCATGTTTTCCATGATTTTATTATAGAAATTTTGAGTATTTCCAAAGTTTAGTGAGCAGTTGTGTTTTTATATGCAGGATCTGCTTTCTAGCAAAATTCTTGCATCACCCAAAAGTGACCATCATCAATAAGAAGAAATTCATCATGAATGTTAGGAAATTTGTCAAAGTATGAAGCAAGGAAAGTCTAAGAATAAAAATGCATGAAATGTTGGAATTATTGATGGTGAAGGAATTTTCAGTTGATCTAATGGATTTATTGACAAAGCAATATCTTGAGCTTGAGCTATAATGGATCCATCCAATTATTAGTTATAATAAAATATTGAAATCTTCGAATTACATGGTATGGCAAGTCCACATCACCCATGTCACACAACATTGGCAAAGACGAATGAATGGATCACCAATCACATTTTTGTGAATATTTGAAGCAATGAATTAATGTTGATATATTGATGTGTGAGTTATAGTTAAGAATTGGTTAATTAGCGATAAAGTGTAGTTTTAAGGCTTCCATGATGAGAAGCGACAAGTAGCTTTCTCCACTCATAATAGTATGTTAAATATCATAGTCAAATTATAGGATGTTCAATTATCATAGTTGATTATTTAATCTAACTCAATATGTTGATGTTATTTAAAAGTGCAACGAAAATTACATGAAGTTTGAGATTTCTATAGATATGGAAGAATTCATAGATGTTATTCTAGGCCTTAAAAACAATAGGATGGTGGTTGTGGTTTGATTATGTATTTATTGGATTAAATTATATTTTTTGGTTTGTATTTGATATAAATTAAATTATCATCAGAGAAATGGTACAACATGATATCTAGTTAGTTGAAAATTTATTGTTTTTATATATGAATATGGTGGTTAATATTTTAAACATTTTAGCTATTCATAATTTTATATGTACATAATAAAAGCAAAGTTATATAGTAAATTGTTTTGGTTTGTTAAATAGATCTAAATTGGGTGGTTAAGAGTAGAAGTTGTTATCCTCCCCACCCAATTTCGAATCCCCCTTGTGACATGTTTTCCCCTCATGGATCAAATGGGAGATAGAAAGGTTCCAAAAATATTACCCTTGCTTAAGTTCTTGACAGTGGGATGAGATGATTCTAAACCTTTTGAAGCTCAAGGTGTTAGTTCAACAAGTTATTGCAAATGTTGTTGGGAAATTGGCTAGGTATATGCTAGCAAGTGTCTAGTTCAATTCCCCCCTAGATGTGGAAAAATAGCCTTTATTGATGAGTTTATTATGGATTCCATCCAAAAATCTGTGAACATAGTGGGTTTCTCCACAAGGATTTCCATGGAAATTTGTATATTTTTCATGTGTATATTTTTGTATTGTGGTGTATGGATCAAATTAACAATTATTTTAAGTAATTTAGACCCACCATTATTTTCATGCATGGCAATGATTCCCCCTTTCAATTTGAATTTTGATTTTGAATATGGTTCATGTATAGGAGTATGAAACATGTGTTCTACATAATTACTTGATTGGCCTTTGTTTGGGTATTTTATATAAAATAATTCCATGTTTAAATTTGTTTTTTTTTGCATCTTGTAGTATTTGAGATCACCTTTTAAGTTAGAGTGTGGGAAATACTTTATCAAAGGACCACTATCTATGTGTAGCTAACATGAATGGAGGTTGAGAAACACTTTCCCTCTCTATTGGGATGCAACATTATCTTTGTATCTATGAAAAATTTAACCCTCATCTAGGACTCTAATTGTTAGTGGATTTTATATGTTGCTAACTCATAGCTCTAAAACCTTATGCAAATAATTTTTTTAAGTTTGGATTCAACATATAGGATGAGAATTATGTGTGATTCCACTAGGATTAAATTTTTGGGACTATCCAAAGTGACCATAACGTGATACACTAAGAATTACCATGTACATCAATATGTCTATCTTTTATAATTCCTTGATGGATTTCCTACCTCATGATGCTAGAGTATGCATAGTGTCTCAAAAATATTTTGAGGATGTTGTGGCACTTGGAGTCTATGAGGGACATCCTAATTTGTGCTTGAATGCTTATTTATCACGGAAATAGTGGCTCTGGCTCATTATATTCTTTTTTCAAAATATGCTAGAACAAGTTCTTATCTTTAACATGATATAATATGCAAGTTCAAAGGGCTCTCACCTTGGCTCTCCTAAAAGAACAAGACCATACTCACCCTAATGCTTATATTTTATTCATTACAAAATTCAATTATACCCCAAAATATGATGGGAAGTGCTGTAACTTTGTTCCCTAGTTTATTGGATCTTGTTTTATGCATAAAACCATAATTCCATTCTTTTGAACAAACTTCAAATTCTATTTCTTTTGTACCTTTATGGATTTGACTTATTTCCCCATCCTTATAGTTTAGAGGACTATAATCCCTAGATTCCATGGGAAGTGCTTTAAGGAAGATTTATTTATGCTCCTTAAAAACTCATAGAAGACAAATTACTAGGCTTTGTAAGAATGCACATTGAAGTCAACGTCAAAAAGGCATGCATGAAGAAATCTGGCATAGGGTGATTAATATTAAAGAAGCAAATTTTGGATTATCAATAACTAGCTATCAAATTCATCCTATTTTCACTTTTCTTATGAATGTTTTTTGACATACTACCCAAGGCACAATGGTTAACCTCAAATTTTTAATGGAAGGAAGAGTAGGGAGAGGATTACTTGGAATAATATGTGGTGGCACGAGGTTGATGAACACCACTATAGCATGTCAATAACCATAAATACCATCTCTCTATGTTCTAGGTGGATATTTGTGGCCACCCACCTATTCCACTTGGACCCCCACCATTGTTTCTTTCAGTTTCCTTAACAGTGTAGCACAATTTACTATGTGGCAGTTTTTTGAGTCCTAAACTTCTAGAGTTATTTTGAGGCCCTTAATGAATTTCTTTAGAAAATGGGTAGAACCATAGCCAATGACAAGGGTCTACAGCCGAAATTTATTATCCTTGGATAGATATTTCTAACAAGGTATTGTACACATCAAACAAAGATCGTATGCTAAAATTATGACCCTGGGAAGTTGATGTGCTAACTAAACCCAATGGGACCCACAAACTTTTTCCACTTCACCTCAAGGTTAGGTTTTTGGATGTTTATGGTTTTACATTGTTTCTCAATAATAAAAGTACCTTTGAGGCTCATTGTAACACAGTTCAAAAGGCATGTAGCCATCACATCTCTTCTGAAAGATAAGCTACCATCACCTGAGCTAGTTTATTTCCATTCTACATGTAAACAGTTTGAGTATCTATTATTAATGAATTGAAGTTCAATTTTCTCTATAGTTATATGTTTCTGTTTAAATATGTATTTCATTTCATTCCATCATAAATGTGGATCAATGGTATCAAACCAGTCTTCTCTTTCTCTGTTTTTATGTGCATGTCCCCAATGAGGTTGAGATATAACGAGTTAGGACTTGAACTAATTGAACCCTTACAAGACTGACCTCGCCAACCCCAAGAGCCTCCCATGGCAGAACAAAAGAAAGACGAGGGAGCAGGATATCCTCTTAAATGTTTCTCGAAGAATCCCTTGAGTGAAAAAGGAACGCGATGACAGATAAATTTTCCTATATCCTTTGGCAGGTACGATCGGGAGAAGCATCTTCATCTGATAGCCATCTCATAGGTAACACTCCATTTAAGGTACAAGTTAACTTTTTTATTACTATATTTTAAGGCCAGATAGATGCAGATGTCGTAGATAATTGGTTAAATCTGTTGGAAGGATATTTTTCGGTTCATGATTTTTCCAATAGGGAAATAATTACTTTTTCACTCCTCAAATATGCCCCCCATGTCAAGCACTGGTGAGAAACCTATTGTGAGCAGAGGGATGAGAAGGAACCATCACTTATTTTAGTCGCACTCACTTTGAATTCTTTTTGAGACGTTTTTAAGGAACAATATTACCATGTCAAGAGAAATGAAGATAAGTACGTAAAATTGACCACACTACGACAGGGAAGGGACCAAGATGTGTCAGAGTTCACAAATATTATTCATACCCTTCGAACGAATTTGGGTATTAAGGATTCTGAGAAGAATCTAGTACTAAATTATTGTGATTGTCTACGTAAATACATCCATGATGAAATGGATTTCCTAGAAATATCTTGGATTGGCACCGCATACCGATATGTTGTCAATATTGAGAAAAAAACAAAAAGAAGAAGCGATACTTTTGATATGTGAATCCTAATTAGGGAAAACGAACCCCTAAACCACATAAAAGGACAAAGCCAAGGCGGGGTGACCCAGGACAACTAATCGAAGCTGCAAGAATAGAATAACACAACGAATATGAAGAAGGATGCAGGATAGTGATGTGAGTTCCACAAGATCCCTAAACACAACACAATTGAGTGTCGCACCAAGAAATCATTGGTGGTCGAGCTAAAGGCTTCAAAGTCAGATGCATTTCTAACTCTGAGTCAGAACCTGACAAGGGGAATGAAAAAGGGAGTCAGATTATCGATGCAGATCCCAGCACCACCGTTGCCACCACCAAGGTCCATAGGATTGAGCCCAAATATTAGAGGAAGGGGAGAGTCTCTTCCACTCGCAGATGTGGGTGGAGAGGTCTCTTATGTAGTTCATTATCGACAATGGGAGCCAAAAGAACCTCATCTCAGTAGAGGTCATTAAGCAGTTGGTCCTACCGACCACACCACACCTGCAAGCATACACCATCAGGTGGCTCCACCAAGGACGAGATATTTGCATTATCCAGTAGTTTCCCCTTCCTTACACCATCAATCCCTTCATGGATGAGGTGTTGTGTGATGTTTCTCCTCTTGGATTTTTTCATGTTTTATTAGGCCAACCATACTTTTGGAAGTGTCATGTTATATATGAGTCTAGGAAGTACACTTTTATTATTACTTTGGGTAGAAAGTTATAAAAGATACCAGAGGTAGCCCTGCATATCACGATATCTTTGATCTGTACTAAGAAATGCAGTAAGATCATCTCCCAGACCGGGACATTTTTTTCTTTCTGATTTTCTCTCAAAGTAATGGGGATATTGTGGTTTCATCCATGGACCTCGGAAAGGGTTCCTCCACGCAGCAGAAGCAGGTGGATAAGGTCATGGAATAATACAGGGGCATCTTCCCCTCACCCATAGGGGTAAATTTGCACTATCAGGTCAATTATTCGATAAATATGACTCTAAGAGCACCTCTACCCAATGGGCCAATATACCACTGCTCCATTCTGGAAAATGAAGAAATCAAGTGGCAGATCCAGGATTTGTTGCACAAATGGCACATCCAACCAAGTTGCTTACCTTATGGGAGCCCAATTGTACTTTTACAGAAGAAGGATGGGACCTGGAGACCCTGCATTGATTATCGGGCACTAAAAAAAATCATTGTCAGGAATAGGTATCCAATCCCACAGATTGATGACCTTCTTGACCATCACAAGGGGCCAAATACTTCAGCAAGATCAATTTGAAGTTTTTTTATCACCAGGTTCCAATAGAACCCATATATGTATGGAAGACCACCTTCAAATCCAAGGAAGGCCTATTTGAGTGGTTGGTCATGAATTTCAGGTTGAAGAATGCCCCTGCAAATTTTATGAGGCTAATGGATGACATATTGTGGCCCTTCAACAACTCTATCATGGTTGTATATCTAGACGACATCCTCATCTTTAGTAAGAGTTGGGAATATAACTTGCAACACCGTTCAGTAGGTCCTTCAAACCATGCGTCAACACAAACTATGTTCCAATTTGGAGAAATACACCTCTGGCATGAACCAAGTCCAATACCTAGGTTACATCATTAATGAGTAAGGCATGTGTTGTAACTCCTAGAGAAAGCCCTGAGTTGTAAAAGGACTAGTGCCTAGGACATCTTAAAACGCAAGGAACTTTGACTAAATTATTTGTAGCTGACAATATTAGGCTTCCTTGCAATTAACAACTGGTGAAAGTTTTTAAAAGAGTGGGACCGAGACCTTAATAATAAACACAGAAACTAAGAAAACTGCAGAGGATAAGTATGAGACTGAAACAATGAATGCATCAGACAGCTATAAATCATAATGTTGTAAAGAGGGCCAACTATAAAATGAATACACAGTGATCAAGTTCAGTGATAGTGAAAACTATGGTAGAATGTGAAATGAGATATTAACTACAAATGGGCTTATTCCAAGATCAGAATCCATTATAGTTCGTATTAGAAGAATAGCAGAAATGAGACAAAAAATGGGCAGAGTATCATGCCTGAGCCATATTTAAAGTGCTAAAAATAAACATATATGAGTATCAATTGTGATAAATTCACATCTAAACATGAAGCACTCGCATTCCAGAACATTTGAGATACAAGAAATATGGATGAAGACGAAATGAACATTCATTTAAAACAATAACGATAAGGAAAGATTACAAACTGTGAAACACTTCATGTGGAATGCCCTTTGCGACAAAATATTTATATCTGAATCCCAATGTGATCTCCAACAAAAACTATTAAGTTCATACAAAATAATCATACAGAACTGCTTTAGCTGATCAATTTTTCTCAAAATTTGGAACCCTATATTAGTGTTTCCTTTATTTTAAGCTTTCGGTTTAGCATTAAGTTTTAATATTTGAAAATATCTTTTACATACCTATCTGATGTTTAAATTCTAATCAAAAAAAAAAAAATTGATGATGAAGTAGAACACATCTCGTCATCATAAGTGGTCTTAACACCATTTCTAACTAAAAAATGAAACAAATTTTGGTAAGTAAATTTCAAAAGGTGAAATACGAGTTTTTCACCCGAAATTACAAAAAGTAAATAAATTAAAGGCCGGAGTGGGCTAAAAACATGAATTAACACGCACCAAAGAGGTACAGCGTGTGTTGCGTGATGCCTTACTAACATGGTGGAAGAGTTGTCTTTCTGCTTCATAAGCAGTGTTGGTAGAGGTGAAGATGCGGTAATCGGAGTATTGGTAAGATCATTACACTTCTGCCAGATGTTGGCTGCTAGAGTAGGTGTTGTAACAAAGGCATCAACCAGAGCATGCACCTCGGTCAACTCAACATAGTTTGTTTGGACGGGAAACCGCTGCTCGATCTGACATAGGAGGGAGAATTCCTTACCTAGAGAGGCAATTATAGTTTCAGCCTTGAGCCGAGTGGTCTTTTCAAACGGGACGTCTGCCTGATTCATCACTTCTGTCATCTTGAGCTCATATACTTGTAATGGTTGAAACACAATTGTTCCGGGCTCCCAACATGATCGGGGGCCTGCCTTAGTCAGTTCGATCCACTCCTCTTCGAAATGTTTCAAAATTTTCACCATCTTTTCCAGACTGACCAATGCATGAGTGCGCACAGCTTCTTTTTCCATTACCCTTCTGAGCTATGTTACCTCCTTGAATCTGTCTTCTACTCCCTGAGTTGACAATTCCTTGGAGCTCAGGTTGTTCAGGAAGGTGATATACCTTTTGGCCATTTCCACTTTTGTTGCAGCCTCTATGTGTCCTTCGTGTAGCATTCTTCTGAACCGACGAACTGTTGCCCTATTTTCTTTAATTAAAGTAAGAAAGGCCCAACGCTTTCTTACCTCTGCGATAATGTCCATCCAGATCAATCGTCTGGCTTCTAAGAGGGTGAAATTTCCCTTCATTCAGTTCGTCAGGTCCTTGATACTCTTTTCTTGTTGAAGCTTCTCTTGTTTCGCCTCTTCCACTTCTTTCTGTAAGGTTGCTACCATTTTTCCGTTCTCCTTAAGTTGAGCCTCAAGCTCCTGAATATTCTATTGAGAAGTATGAACATGTCTCTCTACTACTTGAAGTTCATCCCGTTTTTTGGTTAACTGCGCAAGAGTGGTATCAGAAACCTCCGGAACGGGAGCAGCGCATACATGTGTATCCCATCTTGTTTGCAATTCATGTCTCTCTTGCTTGAGGGCAGCCATCTCATTCTCGATCTTAGCTCTCTCCTCTTTTTCTTTAGCCAGGGAGTCAGCGAGGTCAGGTTTATCTTTCTCTATTTGAGCTAATTCAGCAGTTTGCACATGCTGAAAACCAGGCATATTCAATTTATGTTTCAAAGCTGCGGCCTGTTTTTGCAACTCCGAAATAACATGACCCTCAGGATCAACTTTACCGCTCCCTTTTCCCATCACAGCTGCTTGGAGACTCCGAAAATCGTTTGAAAGTGCCCGGGCATTAGTCTTCTCTATCCTGAGGTTCTCAACCACTTGGTTATACTTAGTTTGCAGCTTCCTTAGGGTGAGAGAGAGCTTCACAACCTTTTCTTTCAGCATGTCGCCGAAACACTGAAACAAATTGCATTTCCCAATGGGGGGGCCTTGTGACATGTTCATTACAACCTCCAGAGCTCTGTAGCTGGTGGTCCTGGCCTCTAGATCTAGAACTGCTTCTGTCATGTCCATCAGCAGCTGCTCCTTATCCATATCAAGCTCTACAGTAAGCCGAGTATGATATTTGTCTACATATCCAGATAATTCAGACCAAAGCTTCTCTCTGATAGATCTGTTTTTTCCCTTTATTTCGTCTCCCACCTCGGCCATGTTATTTGAGATAGCTTGTGACACCTCTGAGAAATCAGATGAAGATAGACCATCATATATCACCGTAAAACTTGATTTTCCTTTGTCTGACTCTCCATGCAATGCTACTTTTTCGAGCGGCAGCTCTTCCTCAACATCTTCCTCATCATTTGTTCTCTGCCTTTTAGGGGTTCGAGAACCTTCTCCTGTGTCCACCTCTACCTGTTCTCCTATGACCTCGGCTTCTTCGACCTGTTTCTTTCTTGCTTCTCGTGTTGAATCAGTGTCCCTTTTTCCCCCGTCGCTTATGACTCAGTCTCCATCTGTGAAAGCAAAGGCCAGGTATCAAGATTAGCTCTCCACTCGATGAAGGGCCTAGATTTGTGAGCATATGCAATTGACTTAATCTTCCTCCTCTTGTTAGAGATGATGCCTTTTGGGTCATAAGTCCAAGCTTTCCCTTGCCTTAAATCCATACCCTTGAGCAGGGTTTCCACTATGGGGAGGGTATGCCTTGAGTTAACAATAAAGGGGTCTATGGTGGTAGGAAGTTTAAGAATGAACCCCTTTTTCGCAGGGGCAGAGTGGAGCTGGTCAGCCTTCAAGGTTTGCCGGAGGTACTCCAAGGTGAAAATCCGCATGGTGGGAAAAACTGGCAGTCTATAAGGGGGAACCTCTGCACTATAGACCCTGATCTCAATGTAGTCGTCAAATAGGTACCAATCTCCTGTGATTTCTTCCTCACTGAACTGTAGCCAGTTCCTCTGCTCAGGAAAAATCTTGGGCGGAGGGTTGTCATGAATAATAGTACAGGCTATTGTCATGAATTCGTTAAAGAAGTTCGAATAACCCACCCCATTAGCCAACTGATGCATTGTGGGGTTCCACTCAAAGACAGTTCTTGGTTGATAATTTATCCTAGAAACCTTTTCCAGACCCAAACCCTCGAAATTATCAGCCTGTTGGAAGAGGAAGAGGTAGAACACCATGGAACAGAAACGAAAATGGCCTGTGGACGGGAGGTCTTGAAACTGAGTTTGGATGGCGGAGACCAAGAAACCAGGGATATTCAATATAACACTTGGTTGTGACATCAACCAAAAAAGGGCTACACATTCCTTCGAGACTCGCTCGACCCCCTCTATACCTAGTAACCCCACAATGAGAGCAAGTGTTGGCTGAAGGTTTTCCTTGAATGTATTCAGAGGCACCAAGTTCGAAGACAAGAAAGCTGTAAGGCGGGAGTCGGAAATAGAAGCGATGAAATCGCTCTGCTGCCTCCAGGGTAACTTGGAAAATTGATGGGATAAAGACATTTCAGTGAAACTGACATAATTTGAACTGGGGGATAGCAGAGAAATTTCCTGATGATCTCAGGAGATATACTAAATATCTTGTTCCCTTGAGTTGATAGGAACATATCTCAGCGCTCATCAAAAGCTTCTATGAGCCAACACATTAATTTCACAACTGGGTAGACAGGCGGAGCAATTTGGTGGTATAGTCCCAACAAAACAACTCTGAACCTATCCCTATTTTCCAAATGTTTCCTAAATATGTCAATTTTGACACTACTGATGAGGAAAGGGTATTGTGGGTATCGAATGTAGGCTTGCATGTCAGTGAATGGCTCAGGTCCAGGGGCAGCACTAGACTCGCGAACTTGGGGGGTTTCAGGCTCCGACTTATTAATTTTGATTCTACCCATGACCATTATGAAAAATAAAAAGCGGAAGGAAACTAGATAGTGAAAGAGGGACAGAATACCTGCATAGTAAGGAAAATTCTCAGGAGAAAACAATGCAAGGAAGTTGAAAGCGACTTGGTAGACCTGGTACTGGGAGCTCGCGCTTTGGCTATATGATATCTCGTAAAAGAAGGTATTTTACCATACTGAACATAGAACAGGGTTAAACGGCTTTAGATTACATGAAAAATGAGGCTAGGGAGACACTTGTAGGGCTGACGTCATAAGGACGTCGACATTGGGATGCATGGCATTTGGCTATTGGTTATCAAAGTTTGGTTAGGTGTATACCACGCGTCAGGTTAAATACCAGTATTGTTCGTGTATCGGGTGTCCTAGGACATACCTTACCCTTATGTTACTTGCGTCAGCTGTTACCTGAATGGGCCCACTAAGTAATTCGGCGGGATCTTGGAGCGGCTCTAAGCCCGCGACCATCACCCCACGGAATGTGTCTCTTGTGGCTCCACCTCTATCATGTCACCTCATGCTTCCAGGGGGTTGAGCTTCCGCTTTCCCCAGCCTTCTTTGATACCCCCGAAAATTCTTAGCGTTGTTCTCCTCTTTTGACTGTTCGGCACTTGGGTGGGTCCCGCTCTGTCCAGATGTCTTGCACATATATGCTCCTTTGTGTTGAGTAATGTTTTACCGCAAAGTGAAAAATCTATGTCCTATCCCCTTTTTTATATGCATTTTCACGCACACCAACCCGCTTACTTCTTTAAGTATTTCTTACCATTTCTTATTAAGATAATAGTATTTAATCCCATTTGAGTGATGAGGGTTGATATAACAATAACATGCATGTGGATTCGACTAAGATCCAACTCATTCGAGATTGGCCAGCCACAACCAATCTAACATAGTTTCGTAGCTTTTGGGCCTTGCCAGTTTTTATCGCTGGTTCATGTTGGGATTATCTCATATCACTTGGCCTTTGAGTCAGGTTACCAAGGTTAAAGAAAAAGAAATTTTTTCCTAGTTTGAGTCCCAACAAAAGGCGTTCGTTGAGTTAAAACACTGCCTTTCCTCTGCACCAATACTCACATTGCTAGACCCGCAACAACCATTTTAAATTTAGATAGACGTCTCCGAATATGCTATTGGTGCAGTTATCACCCATCAAGGGCATCTAGTGGAATATCACAATGAGACACTTTCCGATACAATTTGGAAATACCCCACCTATGATAAAGAGATGTATTCTATCATGTAGGCTTGTTGGAAATGGAAACATTACATTCTGGGGAAGGAGGCAGTCATCCACATAGATCACTCACCTCTTTAGTTTATACAGACACAAGGGAAGTTGCATAATGATCACCATTAGAAGTGGTCTACATGTCTAAAACAATTCCATTTGAACATTATATACAAGAAAGGTCGCACCAATCATGTTTCATATTTCCTTAGTTGCCCCCCAATTGAAACATTAACTATTGTTCTCAACTCTTATGGCCAAGAGACCTCTAGATGGTCGCAATTATACAAAAATGATCCAAATTTCACCACCACATACTATATGTTAGTGTATGGAAAGAAAGTTCCATACTTCCACCTCTAGGATGCATTATTATGCTACCTGGGCAACCTTTGTATTCCTTCAAGTGAGTGTTCCAAGATAATTTTGGAGGTGCACTATATTCGGGTCATGGGACACTTTGGTGTAGAGAAAAATTTGGTTGTACTATAAAAGTATTTTTATTGGCCAAAACTCTGACATGATGTTGGAAAATATATCAAATCATGCACTTCCTATGTCATCGCCAAGCCAACCATCAAGAAGAAAGGCTTGTACACTCCTCTAGCTACTCCCATCCAACCTTGGGAATCCATCTCCATGGACTATATGTTTGCCCTCCCTTCTACCAAGCATGGTAATGACTATGTATTTGTGGTCACAGACATATTTCCTAAGATGGATATATTTGTGGCCTGCAAGAAGAGTATCACAACATAAGACACAACCAAACTCTTATTTGAACGAGTATGGGTACATTTTAGGATCCCGCAGACCATTATATCATATCGAGATAGTAGGTTCTTGAGCACATTCCAGTTGAGCCTCTGGTCATTATTGGACAGCAAGTTGACTTCATTTCATCCTCAGACTGGTGGCCAGACAGAGGTCAACAACAAGATGATATTGCACATACTATGCATGTACAAATCCAAGCATCCACATACCTCGGATGAGAGCCTTCCCTATGTGAAACACAGTTATACCAAAGCTCTCCATAGCTCGATTGTTCATAGTCCCTTTCAATTAGGTATGGGAATTCAACCATTGTGTCTGATCGATGTTTCCATGACTCATGTGGCTACACAATCAGAATCCACACATGTACAGTCTGAGGTTGGTAAAGCAACCAGGTTAATTGAATGTATCCATCACATCCGCCAGTAGGTTCATGACATCTTGGATAAATCCAATGCCAAGTACGAGAAAGGGCACGATCAACATCGACTGCCATATAATTTTTATGTGGGCGACAAAGTTTGGTTTCATTTTAAAAAATAATGTCTTGCAGGAGCCCATCAGAAGCTACAACAACTTTGATATGATCCTTACACCATCACTAAGGTTGTGGGAGACAATGCTTTCAAGCTCAACATTCCCCCATTCCTTGGTCTACACCCAATGTTCAATGTGGAAGATCCTAGTGGATATTGGTGGCCACCCTCCTACTCCACCTAGACCTCTAGTCTATTTCATTTGTTTCTTTGATTATAGCAACATTTACTATTTTTGGCATTTTTTTCGAGTCCTAAACTTCTAGAGCTAATTTGACCCCCTAAATGGAGTTTTTTTAGTTCCGCGACAGGAACATAGCCATAGGTAAGGGCCTGTGGAAAAATCTCTAGTAATAGTAGAGATATTTCTAACAGGGTATCATACGCGCAAAACAGAGATCATAAGACCAAGTTACGACCCTGGGAATTTGGTTGCCCAAATAACCCCAACGAAGCCCATAAACCCTTGGTGTTCCATCTGTTGGGGTTAATGTTTTGGTTTTTTAGGGTTTTCCTTTGTTGTTCAATAATAAAAAATCCCCTGAACCTCATTATAACACAGTTCAGAGTCATGTAGCCACCACATCTCTTCTTAGAGATAAGCTACCATCGCCCGAGCTGATTTATTTTCATTCCACTTCTTAGCATCTTTCAGTTCTTTTATATCAATGAAATGAAGATTTATTTATGCTACATCTTCGTGTTTATTTTTATATCTATATTTTGTTGCGTTCCTACATAAGTCTGGATCAATGGACCGCCTTCGGCAATAATACACATCAAACATTGTCGAGCAACTAACACCAACAGAGCTCAACCAAGATTTCATGGAATGGAGCACAATTGATTGGATCATGGACACACAAATCAAGAACTCTCACCAATAGAGGATATAACTGTATCGGGTTATCAAATCTGGCCAACTCTTGCACCAAGGCAAGTGGCTCACTAGGGACCAAGATCAACAGAAGTTTCTGTTATCACTCCACCAGATTTCTAAGGCTGAAGAAGAAATCCCAACAGAGGTAACCACAGACCAATTTTTTGGCTTGGTATCTAGCCCTACAAAACTAGAGAGGGCTCTCTCCACAATGTCACAACCAAGAGGGCTAGATAAACTAGGGTTTTAGGCTAGGTATGAGTTAATGGGTTTGATTTGATTTTATTAGGTTGTTGAATGAGGATATTAGGTCAAGGGTACTAGGTCAAGGCAAATGAGACATAATTGCATTCCATTCGATGAGGAAAGGTAGGTAGAAGGCTTAAAACTTAAAGGTGGTTTGGTGAGATATTTTAAGACTGATGAGGAGTTAGGAAGATCATAGTAGATGTATTCTTCCTAAACTGAAGAAAATGGACAAATTATGACAACTTTCCCAAAACAGAGCATGAAAGAACATGTATATTTCCTATCAACTTTAAAATAATCATATAATAGACATGAAATGGTTTATGAGCTTAGAAAACATTCATACAAATGATAACAGATAAGAAACAATGCCAAAAATTCATACCACAGGTATCCCAAAGAAATGGTTGCAACTCTTAATTAATTTCTAGCCAAACTGATTACACTATGATCCTTGATCAATACAAAAGCATCCAACTGATTCCAACATCTGAAAATGAGTCAAAAAGTACAAGATATAGACCTCAAAAAACCTCTCCAAATCTCAAGGGCTGAATCCCTAAGTTGAGGAGATGTTCCACCAAAATTTGAATTGATAGCTAGAGTATAGGGAGCTCTAAGTGACTCCTCCCTAATTACATTAAAACTGATCCATTTGACTTGATGATGAATTTTACATCATGAATCTACCCCTAGGTAACTTATCCATATCATAATTACATTTACCATCCTTAATTACATAGGTCAAATCATCATTTTCAAAGTTAAAAGTCAAATTTTCAATGAAAATTAAAAAATATCAGCAAACTGTCAAACGCACCCTCTCTTTGCCAGGAGTGCTCTCCATGTTGCAGGTTGATTTTGACTAAGTTTTAGGTATCCAAACTCGGCTCAAGATGGCTTGTTGGAAAGCCCTTCACGTATAATTTCTAGATATGCCTTTATTTTTCCAAATTGAGCCCATTTTCCCTATCAAAAAGTAATCCTCCCAAGACTGCTCAGTGCGCAGCGCCAAGGCCAAAAACAGGGCAGAAACATTATTTTTTGCTTGTTTTTTGACATTTTGACCTGCTATTTTTGCAAACTAAGGTTGGAAAATTGGTTTTCTTGAATCTATTTACCATTTTTCATCCAATGGTGGTGGCCCTTTAATCAAAATATGGCTCAAAAAATAGCACAACGCCAAGGGCACTGCACGTTTGACACTTTCGCTGTCACATAACTGTCCAAAAACACAATAAAAAGACAAAACTTTGCAAAAATGACCCAAAATCTTTCAAAATTGGTGAAATTATTTCTGATGGTGTGGCTAGGCTTGGAGTGAAGTCTATGCAAGTATATCCAACTTCCTTTTCTCTTTTTGCATGATCAAAGCCTCAATTTTTGCATTGGCTCTTTTGAGCTTAGCCTTTGCAATTTTTTCTCTTTGGGAATAGTGTTTGACCTTCCTCCTCAGTATGTCATTATCTCTATTTTCCTTCTCCAAAATTTTCTCCAAGTGCTAGTTAGCTATATCAAGCCATGGCTCCCGGTTTTTATTGATTTCCATTGCAAATTATTCATTCAAGGTTAGTGGATCAGCAAGCTCAACCTCTTTTTTCCTTTCTAGTGCTAGATCTCTTTTTAGCCCTCTAGTTCTAAGTCTACCTCCTACTGCTTGTTCTTCTTGTTCTTCAAGCAAACCATTCTTTTCACATGTCTCTTCTAACAAAACCTTGAATTTTTCTGCCTCCCTTTGAGCTGTCATGTATTTCACCTCATCAATGACCCTTTTTTTTTTCAACTGTTGGTTCTCCTGCTCAAGGAATTTTATGACAAATTTGGACCTATTAAGATTATTTTGGAGCTCTCTAATCTTGGCATCCTTTCCCTTGATGAATATACTAGTGATCTTATCAACATCATGCTCATCTAGGTCAACAAAGTCAAAACCCTATTCTATCTCATGGAGGTCATCCTCATCATGAACGACTGCCTCATGTACATCATCCTATACCATATTTTATTTCCCCTTCTATACCTACTCTTTTGGTGTCGAAGGCAAGGCCCCTTCCACAATCTGTGGAGAAAACACCTGCCTATGACCCCTCTGGTATGTTTTCTCTAGTGGCTCTATCTCAACCACATTAGCCTACTTAGGCTCATTGATCGCAACTCTGCTAGGTGACCCAATATCAATGTGGGATGGAGATGGTGGTGGTGAAATAGATGAAGGAGACTACTCTGATGATGATGAATGAACTATGGGTTGAGATGAAGGAATGGATGTGGAAGGATGAGATGATGAAGGTACATTTTGGGTATGCTGAATAGGTGGAGCAGTGAATATGTCATTAGCTATGAATGAACACCATGGAATATTCAATTGTTTGAGGTGATGGAGGACTATGATTTTGATGAGGAAATGATGGAAAATATTGTTCATTTAGTGGTCATACTCTCTCTTATGGACAATAAATTCCATCTTATCAATGCTTCGGAAGAGGTAGTAGGGTATGTTGAGCATCTTTACCCTAGTGAAGTGCATTAATAGCCGGATGTGATAGGCATAAAGTCTATAAAATCTACCTTCACATGAAAATTATTTCATGATGATCTTCATCATGGGAGCATATCTCTCTAGGACGTAAGAGAAATGAAAATTCCTCTTTCTATCATTCTTGTACCTAGGTTTGATGAAAGGATCATAGTAATGCTCCTCCAAGTCTTTTTGTTTGAACCATTTCTCCCCAAAAGTTGGGATCCCGGTGGCAGATGATATTATGGCAGTGGACATAGTGAAAGTTTCACCAGCTAGATTAACTTGGTTTTCATGGAGATTAGAAATTAAAATTTTGGTCAACATAGCATGGTGTTGGACCTTCTCAATTTTCTCACATAACTCAAAACATCCAACATGTTTGAAACATGTCACATCCATAGGAGATGCCAAGAGTTCCCTGGTATTTGTTGGCTCTAATTTGTGTATTCTTCCCCCTTTGTGTGGCCTCTTCTTCTTTGTTTCTTCTCCCTCACTGTATGGTTTGTTTTCTTCTTCTGCCATGATGCCTTAGTGTCCAAACCCTAGGGAGGTGTGATAATGGTGGAATGTGGTTTTTAGGAATAGGGAATGGGATAGGGTGATTGAGGGAGATGGGGGTAGGGATTTATGAGTTAAGGGATATGACAGGGAGTACGGGTGTAAAGGGGTTTGGAAAAGTAAATTAATTACAGGTGCAGGGAATTGGGAGCCTAGGAAAACAATGTACCTAGGGTTTAGGGTTTTAAGGAAATAAAATCTTTGGGAAAGGGAATGTTAATTTAGGGATTTGGGAAAGGGTATATTGAAATATGGCAAGGGTTATGAAGGTTTAGGGACTCAAATTGAACTATAATTGGGTATTTGACGAATACTAGGGTTTTAAATTTGAAGAAAGACACTAAATTTCCTTTGACAAACTTCACACAACACAAAATGATTTTATGGAGAAGAGGAATGGAGAAATGGTAACTTACTATCTTGTTTGAGGCATGAAAAACCACTGTTGAAAGATTGAGGGTGATTTTGTGAATTTTGGAGGGCTCTCTAGCAATTTTTGAGGAAGACAGTAAAGCACGCAGTGCCACAAGTAGGCGCATCCTCTCTTTAGCAGGCACGCATCGCCACACACAGGTGCGCCCTCCCTTTGGCAAATGCGTAGCGCCTCCCCTATTTTGCTAATTTCGTCCAAAATTTTTGAAAATTGTGCTTTGCTTGAGGTTGCTCGATGGTAGAGGATACAAAATAAGTCTATTTTTATGTCATGAGGGCTTTAATACTTGAGTGAAATTGATTTTTTGATTTAAAACGCACTTTATAATGTTTCACTTTCACCTTTGAAAACTTTGGAAAATACCCTTTACACTTTGACATTTTCTTTGCAGGTTGATGATGTTGAAGTTTGGCACTCTTTACATTTCTTTGTTTGGTGTTCAATTTGGCTTATGAAGTTGAATTTGCAGCTTGGTAATAGTACTTATTACATATAATGAACATAAAATTACATTAAAATAAAAATAAATTACATATCTTTTTTTTGAATAAAATTACATGGCAGAATAAAAATCATAACTTGAAAGCAAAATTTAAAACTTTGGAAATCTTCCTTGGAGATCATTTTTCATGTTGGAAAATCCTCTTCAGATGATAAAAGAATATTATTTGGATCACTCTCATTATTTTTGCTGACCTTATGCAAATTAAATGGTGTTTTATTTGGACCTTGGAAAATGAAACCTAGTGACCTAATGGGACCTTGAATGACCAGTCTCCATTGTGATTTGACTGACATAAGGACTTTCATGACTGGAGTATGCTCAGCAAGACATGAAGGTGGGCCAGCAAGTATGAATTTTTGAGGAAGAGTGAAATGTTTTGACTAGGGCTACCATCAGTGAGTAAATTTTTGAATGAAGACCTAGGTGAAATGACAAAATTTCTAAGTGAGACCCTAAAATGATATGAAAAGAGTGTTTTTTATCACTGATGGCGGGATGAAAATATTGACACTAACATCGGCCTTATTGGGGATGATAGATATGAAAGACGTGGCCTTATTGGGGATGATAGATATGAAAGAGGTGTCAAGAACCACAAAACTCTAGATTTTGTAGATCAATGCCTCTTCCATTGGGCCAATACGGTCAAAAAGACTCAAACTAATAAACATGACTGAAAACTGATAACTCAGAAGAAATAGACTGACTCAAAAATGACTAAAATAAAAAAAATAAAAAATAAAAAACTTACTAAATTTATTGATAGAAATATATCACCGAGACTTGAGGGCTTCAAATCCTGATGACAACCACATGCCTGCTGAAGACATGTGTATAATCATGTGAAGTGATCCTTCCAGTGTAACCAATCCAGGAGATGGCTACTTGCTGAAGTTCTACTCTCACTTTCCTCGAGCAGGCATAATGATGTACATGTAGGAAACTCACAATAAAAACTGAAACCAAGGCTTACGCTGACAAACAAGACAACATTCATCTTCTCCAATTCTTGCAAAAGACTGTTAAAGGGATCTTGAAAATCCTGAAGAATTACCTTGTCTTGAGATCCAGCAGAAAAATACAAGTACTCCCTTCATTATGTTCTAAAAGAACACTTGGTTGTTGATTGATAGGAAGGCATAAGGAAGTATAACCTTCTGTTATTTGAGTGATGGCTGTAAAGTCCTCAAGAATGAGAAATTTTGACTTAATCTCTGGTATATTGTCTCTCTCATGCTCATACTCCTAAAATTCATATTCTAAGTCATCATTAAACAGAAAACATTCTTCAAGATTATCAAACATGACAGCCCTATCATCTTCATGAAAGACAATAATCTCTTTTAGTTGATCTCTTTGCAGGAAATCATCATCATAAATTGGTTTACTCACAACAATTTCCTGTATAGTTTCATCAAACTCCTTATTGAAATTATCTTCATATTTATCATACTTAGGCAAATCAGGTTCAAGAGAAACTTCATCAAATGCGAACATTGAAAAAGGAGATCGTCTTTCTTCATGCTGATCTACAAATCTAGTTTCAGGATTGTTCATTTAAACTTAGATTTTCATTTTCAAAAATGGAAGAAGTTTTACTAACGGGCGGAAATGTGAAGTTGGGTTACACTTTTGTGAGAATCGAGGGCGGAAATTTTTTTTCCGCAATAGTTCAGCCGAACTTTTTATAAAGTTTAGCCGAAATATTGGATAGTTCGGCCGAACTTTATGAGAAAGTTCGGCTGAACTCATTCTTCCGTTTAGATTGATGGCACACTGACGGCGTGGGCAAACAGAATTTTTGCCGGAGATGGGAAAACCGGAAGCAAAAGTTCGGCCGAACTTTTACTCTTAAAATAGTTCAGCCGAACTAGTTCTTATAAATATATCGCCCGCGAAGTTTATTTGTTTCCCGCGTCTGTGTTTCTTTGCTCTGTTTCTTCGCGTGTTTTTGTGTTTCTATTCTGTTCGTTGAATTTTTGTGGCGCTATTGCTGGTCTGGGGCTGCTTCTGTCCGCTTTGTTGATGATTATCTGTGGCAACGTCAAGTGAACTACCAGGTAAGCAGCTCTTTCTGTTGTTGATTCTCCACCTGTGCATGGAAGTTTAGATCAAGTTGAAATGTAATTCTGGGTTTATTTGGCTCTGAAATGTAATTCTGGTTTTATTTGGCTCTGGATTCAATGTTTTTTTCTCTCGTGCAGCTTCTCTGTTTTATGATTGCAGACTAAGTATAATTAAAAGTTTTTAGCTATGGAACGTTGTCTCAGTGTATTGTTTTTTTGTGTTTTTTGATGGATAAGAAAGGCCATGATCTTTGTCTCAGTGTATAGTTGTTTTTTTGTTTTTTTGACATGCCACCCACTGGTCATCAGTAGGTAGCTTGAGATCATCCTTGGTCTGCCCAGATTCAGTCAACAGGCTAACAAAACCATCCCCAGAAATGTCGATTAGCTGATAATCAGTGTGAAAAAATTCTTATTGTTCCTGTGGATCCATCAATTCTGTCCGCTCTAGCTGATTCTCCACCTGTGCATGGAAGTTTACCACCCCTGTTAAGCTTATGTCGTTACTGAGCCTTCTCTCGATTCCTCAAGCTAGAATGTGCAACCTTTAGTATTTTTTGTAATCACTCATGGTGTGGATAGACTGTAGCTAAATGGCCATAATTATGCTTTAAATTTCATTACCTTTTGTTGTAAGGTGTATGTTGAATTTCTGGTAGTATGATATTCATTTGGTTGCTGCAGTTGTTACTGTTCCTACGGATCCATCAATTTCATCCGCTCTAGCTGATTCTCGCCTTGTGCATGGAAGTTTACCACCACTGTTAATTTTATGCCGTTACTGAGCCTTCTCTCGATTCCTCAACGTTGGAATGTGCAACCTTTACTATTTTTTGTAATCGCTCATGGTGTGGATAGACTGTAGCTAAATGGCCATAATTAGGCAAACGACCATAATTAGGCATATGAGGGTGAAGGGAAATTTGTTTCACAAGAAGAATGATTGAACTAGAATGATCTACTGCTATAATGTGACTACATATTGTCTTTTTTTGATGTATTTTTGTATGAGGCAAAATCTGATCTTTTATACTTGATAACCTGTTATGGGTATATCAAGAGGATTTTGTATATGAACTTTTATCAATATATGAAATAGTGTTTTTTCTCCTTTGAAAAAAGAGTTGAAATCATTATAAATTCACATATGTTCAGTGGTGTCACTGTTTCACTTCCGATATTATGTTGCTCACCTTGATGAACAGGTGGAACTCTGCTGGGAGGCCTCTCTGTTTTTTAACTCTTTGCTCATACTGTCAAAGGCTGTTATATGTTATATGGGCTAGACTGTATAGTTATTAGAATACTTATCTTCATATAGAACTTGCAAATAGTATGATGGAAACCAAACATAATAATGTATTAGGACATCACAACTTGTTAATTAGATATTAGACTACATATCTTCATATAGAACTTGCAAATAGCATGATGGAAATGTGAACTTGCAAATAGTATGATGGAAATGTGGATCTCATGACTCTTCATGATTAATGCTTCTAGAAACCAAAAATAATAATGTATTAGGACATGCTCTTTTAACTTTCAAATAGTATGGTGAAAATGTGGATCTCATGACTCTTCATGATTAATGCTTCTAGAAACCAAACATAATTTAATGTATTAGGACATAATTTAATGTATTAGGACATGCTCCTTTAGGCTTGGTGGAATTACCTTTGCTTTTTATTTCTCTCTTACACACATATATATATATATGAAGAGATGATCCCATTTTCTTTTTTATTCATAGATCAAATGTCATTTAAATACAAGATTTATCATAATGTACAATGATTCATTCCATATTATTCATAAAAATTTTCATTAAAAAATGAACCCTTTAAATGATGAACCTAGTTAATGCTTCTTCTTCATGAAGAAGACTACTTGATCTTTCAATTTGAATTTGATGATGGTCTTTTGTTATCTTTCTTGACTACTTCAAATTATTGACACAATCATATGCTTCTTGTTACTCTTTTTATTCCTTCCTTATATTGTATTCTCCCCCTTAGATATTGTGTACTATCCCACATAGATATTGCACTCAATTTTGATGGTCCTTTGTTATCTTTCTTGACTACTTCAAATTATCAAATTATTGACACAATCATATAGATATTGCACTCAATTTTGATCCAGTCCTTTGTTATCTTTCTTTACTTCAAATTATTGACACTTGATTGAATATAGATATTGCACTCAATTTTGATGGTCCTTTGTTATCTTTCTTGACTACTTCAAATTATTGACACAATCATATGTTTTTTGTTACTCTTTTTATTCCTTCCTTATATCTATTCTCCCCCTTAGATATTGTGTACTCTCCCACATAGATATTGCACTCAATTTCATATGCTCTTCTTTTGAAGTCAAATATATTGTATTCTCCCCCTTAGATATTGTGTAGTCTCCCACATATATATTGCACTCAATTTCATAGGCTCTTCTTTTGAAGTCAAATAAGTGACAATAATTTACAAGAACTATCCCTAATTTTTTTCTCACATGTTCAAATGGTTCTCTAACAAGATAATTTACAAGAACTATTCCTAATTTGTTTCTCACATATTCAAATGCTTCTCTAACAAGAGGCTTTGTAGGTATGTATTCCATCTTCACTATTTTCTCAAAGACTTGTTGTGTGAGGAAGTGGTACTTTATGATGATATGTAAATAGTGATTGAAGGAAGTAGAATATTTTATTTTTGAAATTATTATTACACTTCTATTGAAACACTTAATAGATATATAGATTTACCTTAATATCTTGTAGAGCCCATTTCATCCAAAACACTCAAAAATAAATTTACCTTACCTTAATATCTTGTAGAGCCCATTTCATCCAAAACACTCAAAAAGAAATTTACCTTAATATCTTGTAGAGCCCATTTCATCCAAAACACTCAAAAATAAGTAACTACTATGTACATTCCACTTCTACTCACTCAAAAATAAATTTACCTTAATATCTTGTAGAGCCCATTTCATCCAAAACACTCAAAAAGAAGTAACTACTATGTATTCCACTTCTACTCACTCAAAAAGAAATTTACCTTAATATCTTGTAGAGCCCATTTCATCCAAAACACTCAAAAATAAGTAACTACTATGTATTCCACTTCTACTCTAGATAGAGAAAGTAACGACTCTTTCTTTCTTAACCATTAAACCAAAGACTCTTCTAAGTAGAATTATACATTGTCCACTTGTACTTTTCACAAGCCTAGTTGAATCTCTATATGTTGTCAATGTAAATTTATACTAGTAAATTTGTCAATGTAAATTTCTTAACTTCTACAATTTCTATAGGCAGAGTCTGTAAAGGGCCAGGTAGCATCTAGATCTCATTTTTTATGAAAGGTGACATATCTAGTAAATGCCCCTATAGTCAATCTATGGAATAGATCTAAATATAAGTTCTTCATTTTAATATCCATAAAACACAACCACTTGAAGTTATTCATTTTAATATCCATAAAACACAACCACTTTAAGGTAAACTGTGTACATGTGTCATTTCTCCCACAAACTAAAGGCTTCCTCCCATTAATTTTAGATGTGAATTCTACCATAAAATTTTTAAGTCAAACTTTAAGATAAACCATGCACATGTAATTTGCAATAAATGTCAATTTAATATCTAAATTCACATATGTTTAGTGGTGTCATTGTTTCACTTCCGATATTATGTT
This sequence comes from Pinus albicaulis, assembly GCA_034641835.2. Classification (NCBI taxonomy): domain Eukaryota; kingdom Viridiplantae; phylum Streptophyta; class Pinopsida; order Pinales; family Pinaceae; genus Pinus; species Pinus albicaulis. The sequence continues at coordinate 1,111,379,545 of CM076581.1, forward strand.
GCTTACCTTGATGAACAGGTGGAACTCTGCTGGGAGGCCTCTCTGTTTTTTGACTCTTTTCCGATACTGTCAAAGGTCATTATATGTTATATGGGCTATACTGTATAGTTATTAGACTACATATATTCATATAGAACTTGCAAATAGTATGATGGAAACCAAACATAATAATGTATTAGGACATCACAACTTGCTAATTAGTTATTAGACTACATATCTTCATATAGAACTTGCAAATAGCATGATGGAAATGTGAACTTGCAAATAGTATGATGGAAATGTGGATCTCATGACTCTTCATGATTAATGCTTCTAGAAACCAAACATAATAATGTATTAGGACATGCTCCTTTAACTTGTAAATAGTATTGTCGAAATGTGGATCTCATGACTCTTCATGATTAATGCTTCTAGAAACCAAACATAATTTAATGTATTAGGACATAATTTAATGTATTAGGACATGCTTCTTTAGGCTTGGTGGAATTACCTTTGCTTTTTATTTCTCTCTTACACACACACACACACACATATATATATGAAGAGATGATCCCATTTTCTTTTTTATTCATAGATCAAATGTCATTTAAATACAAGATTTATCATAATGTACAATGATTCATTCCATATTATTCGTAAATTTTTTCATTAAAAAATGAACCCTTTAAATGATGAACCTAGTTAATGCTTCTTCTTCATGAAGAAGACTACTTGATCTTTCAATTTGAATTTGATGATGGTCTTTTGTTGTTTTTCTTGACTACTTCAAATTATTAACACAATCATATGCTTCTTGTTACTCTTTTTATTCCTTCCTTATATTGTATTCTCCCCCTTAGATATTGTGTACTTCAAATTTCTCACAGGTAAATTTGTCAATGTAAATTTCTTAACTTCTACAAGTTCTATAGGCAGAGTTTGTAAAGGGCCAGGTAGCCTCTGGATCTCATATTTTATGAAAGGTGACATATCTAGTAAAAGCCCCTACTGTCAATCTATGGAATAGATTTAAATAAAAGTTCTTCATTTTAATATCCATAAAACACAACCACTTTAAGGTAAACATTGTACATGTGTCATTTCTCTTACAAAGTAAAGGCTTCCTCCCATTAATTTTAGATGTGAATTCTAGACTATAAACATTTTAAGTCAAACTTTAAGATAAACCATGCACATGTCATTTACCTCATGATCTTGTGTCATTTCTCCCATGTCATATATATATATATTTTTTTATTGATTTTTTTTTCAGGGATAAGAAAACCATTAAATATGGTTGAAAAATGGAAATTATGCATAGAAGTTTCTTGCTATCCCAATCCAGGGAAAGCAGTGATTACATATGTGCTTTCCAATATTGCGACTAGTAAAGTCGTCCAAAGGAAAATGAATATACCGAGAAGAACAACAAACAACGAGGCATATTATATTGGATTGATAGAAGGCTTGGGAACAACGATGAAGTATGGATCAAATGGAATTGTAGTTTTCACCAATTCTGAACTTGTGTGCAACCAGATGAATGGCGTGTGCCAAGTTAAAAAGGAGAGGCTAAAGGAACTGCATGAAATAGCAAACAATATTGTTAGCCAATTTCAATTTTTTAGTATAAGGCATTGTACAAATGTGAATAAGATGTCTGCTGATCTATTGCGTGGGGAAATGCCAATTCATGATTCATCTATCAAAGATGAATTAGAATTATACAGAGCAATGCCAATGCAAGATTCATCTCTCAAAGATGAATTGGTTTTGAGATGCTCTTCTTCAAAAATTCAAGATTCATCTCTCAAATATGAATTAGTGTTGAGACGCTCTCCTTCAAAATTTATTGATGGACATTGTAACATATCTTGGATATGTGTGTGTTGTGTACTTATAAATGTGTCTTTTTTAATGACCATGTGCTTTTTTCAATTATATACCAAGTGTGCTCCCACCACACCATGTAAAGTGCAACTTGGTGAACTTCACATTTGCAACAAGTGGTGAACTTCACATTTTTATAAAATTAAAATGCGGGGACTTCAACAATTTTTTGTTTAAATGGAGTTTGTTTAAATGCAGTTTCACTTCTTTTTTAATGACCATGTGTTTTTTTCAATTTTATACCAAGTGTGCTCCCACCATGTAAAGTGCAATTTGGTGAACTTATCATTTTTATAATTTCTTTTTTGCTTAAATTGAGTTTCACACATCAATTATTGCTTTGAAAGTTGTGTTCTACATAATTTGTGTACACTAAATTACAAATTGATTTTCTGAAATTTATTTTGTGTAAATGTCCACCAATAGATATATATATCATGGAGGATGAACGACGAAGATCAACAAAATCCCATATGGGGGATCAGGGATCAGGGGATGTTCACGGTATTTAAATATAATCTTAAATCTCCATACATGTGTGTACATATGGAATTGATTTTTTATTAACTTTGTGAGTTAAATTAGTTGTTAATAAGTTTCATTTTTTATTTTTTAGGAGCTAAGAAGAGAAGGGTCTCTACTCCATCCATGGAGCATGCCCATGGTTCACCCAGTCATGGTATGGTTCACGCAATTTAATCAATGAATATGTACATGTATTTATATGTACACATGAATGTATTTTTCAATTGATTATAAATTCGTATTTTTTTATGAAGCTTCTCTCTCATCTCGAGAGGTTGGTGGTGGTTCAAATCCCCTTAGAGGGCCATCAATGAGTGGTAGCAGGTTGCGTGAAGGTGGTGATATTTATTCCCCCAGAGGCCAATCAATGGCTGGTGGTGCTGGTTCTCAGCAGGGTCATTTTGGGTCTCAACAGTTTCAGGGTGGAGAAGATGCTAACCAACCACGTCGAGGTTGCCATCAATTTCAATATTTTTTTCATTGAATTTGTACAAATTTGTTTACATGTGTTTTTTCTAATATACAAAATTTCATATATATTGATGCAGAGGCAGAAAATGTTCCAAATATTGGTCAAAATAGACGCAGGGCAAAACGCTACATTCAAGAAGAAGGTTGTCTACCCACCACAACTTATCTGGCCGACATTTCTGATATACCATGGGAAACAAACATGGCGCAATGCACCTTACAAAGGTGTGAAAAACTTCATGCAAAATTGCAGAGAGATCTCGTGGCTTTGACTCTACCTGTTGAGAGTCGACAAAGCCTCGAAATAGTTACACATTCATTGGGCGAACTTGTAAATGTGTACAAAAATCTTGGGCCAACGACTGATACATTTGTAGAAGTGATGAGAAAGAGAAAGGAAACAGTAATGGGTCCCGATAAATGGGAGGATGTAAAACAAAGAGTTACAAAAGATATGGCGAAGTCAATGTTTAATTTCAAGGAAGGGCCAAAAAGAAAAATGTTGAAGGTGCAATATTTCAAGCACCCAAATATAGCTCACTATTTGTATGATAGGCACCTTGCGGCCTATGGAAGGCTCCCATGGAACGACGAGGTTCTTGTTTATTTTGCACAATTGTTTTACACATAATTTTTTTTTGATATGAAATCCAATTGCAATGACCTTTCATCAGAATTTTGTGGTCCGGGGAAAGGTCGATTGTATGACCGTAAGGGCGCTAAGTGAGATGTGGAGTTGCCTCGCCCTGAGCCGCCATTGGTGAGTTGACCCTTTCGGGTCGAAACTCTGCGGTTAGAGATGGATGCAACTTCTCAAATAAGTCGAGAAGCAAGGGATGTCATGATCGACAATGTTTACAGCGGATTGGGTGGAGTCGATGTTTTTCTAAATCGACAAAGAGCACGTGAAAATGCACGTGCCAATTTTGTGTATTGTACAGATGAAGAGATTGACAACATGAATGTTGAATATCTCTGAATATATGCACAAAATTGTCACAATGGTTTTCAAGACCTAATTCTTCATGAGGAAGAGGGCACGAGAACAGTATGTGTTAATGACCTTAGGGTTTGAAATTATTTTAACATGTATACATGTGTACAATTTGTAATAAATACATGTGTATGTACATGTATACATTTATTTGTATGTACATTAATCTAACAAAAATGTATCATTATATGTTAAAACACCATTTGCAGTTGTCACGCATGATGAGTGACGAAAATGTTAATATCACGTTCGGGACCTCTGGTTCAAACAATGCAGATGGGTCTCACCATCAAGATATGTTGGCAAATGTTAGTGTTTTTTAAGTGATATTTTAAAATAAATAATTGTGCACACATGTACATGTATGTATATATAATGATAAAATGTTTTAACAGATTCTGATTCCGTCCGATGTTTTTGGGATGGCGGTACCTTCTTCTTCCTTGGGAGATGTACCTTCTACTTCCTTATGAGATAACCCACAAGTATGGACATTTTTTTACTTTTAAAATTTATGTTTAAGTTATATATATATATATATATATATATATATATTCCACCTCAAAAAGTTCCATTAAAAATTGAGATATATATATATATATATATATCTTGAGTTATTTTAAATTTTTTGAATTTAGGTTCCTATAGAAGATTTCTTTAATCCACAGACTCTAGCAACAGAGATAGGAACATCCACACCATTTCAACCATTTGAACAAGTTGTCTAACTTTTTTTTTAGTATTATTGAAAATACGTTTATATATGTACAAGTGCATTTTCATTTGAAATTTTTTAATATATATATTGTACGGTTCACAGGTTACAAATGTTCCCATGGGGGGGGGGACTTGCAGCAGGTGAACAAATGGAGAGGGAACCTCATGAGGTATTGCATGATTTTTTATTTTTTATTTTTTATTTTTATTTTTATTTTTTTTATATTTTGTTTTTTACATGAAGTTATATATATATATTCTCACTCATTTTTAAAACATCAAATTTTAATGTTCAAGTACATGTGCATTGTGTACAGGTTTCCCATGCTTCGCATGATAGTGCGCAGATTGAGACCCTAATAGGAAAGACACTACATCCATCTCTATTTGATGGACATGATTTGTAGATTTGATTTCAAGATTTAGATAGTCTTAAATTTACTTTTTTATATATTATCTAGATGCACTGTCATATATATATATATATATATATATATATATATATATATAACTTGATACTTGATACTGTGAGATCTACAATTTTTGGACATATTTTATTACAGTGTTAATATAATTTGTTTTGTTCCAAAAAGTTAAGTTTTGGATGGTTTTAGTACTTTTGGCATGTGAATGTGAAGTAATGTTGTTATATAATTTGTTTGGTTTTTAAAACTTTTAAGTTTTGGATAATTGAACTACTAGTAATGTTGTCATCTATAAATTAATGTTTTGCTTCTATAAATTAATGTTTTGCTTCTGAACTACATTTGGCATGTTATGTAATGATGTGTTATAATTTGTTTTGTTTTTAAAATTTAAGTTTTGGATGCTTGAAGTACATTTGGCATGTGAAGTAATGTTGTGATATATAATTTTTTGTTAAATTAAAAGTTAAGTTTTGGATGGTTTCAATCTACATTTGGCATGTGATATAATGTTAAATGTTTTTATTGGATAGTTGAACTATAATTGGCATGGCATGTGAAGTAATGTTATGTATGATATAATCAAAAAGTTTTTAAAACTCAAGTTTTGGATGGTTTCAATCTACATTTGGAATGTGATATTTAATGTTAAATGTTCAATGTTTTAATGTTGCACGATATATAATCAAAAAGTTTTTAAAACTTAAGTTTTGGATGGTTTCAATCTACATTTTGCACATGTGATATAATGTTAAATCTTTTTATTCGATAGTTGAACTATAATTGGCATGGCATGTGAAGTAATGTTGCACGATATATAATAAAAAAGTTTTTAAAACTTAAGTTTTGGATGGTTTCAATCTAAATTTGGCGCATGTGATATAATATTAAATGTTTTTATTGGATAGTTGAACTACAATTGGATGGCATGTCAAGTAATGTTGTGATATAATCAAAAAGTTTTTAAAACCCAAGTTTTGGATGGTTGAAGTACATTAATCATGTGAAGTAATGTTGTGATATAATCAAAAAAAAATTAAAACTAAGTTTTGGATACCATTTTAATCTACATTTAATGTAAATCCTTTTAATTTTGATTTAATGTTAAATGTTTTAAATGTAAATCCCTTTAATTTTGATTTAATGTTAAATGTTTTAAATGTTTTGATCTAAGTTTTGAATGGTTTCAATCTACATTTGGCCTATGGAAGACTCCCATGTGAAGTATTGTTTTCATTTAATCAAAAAGAGTAAAGAAGTAGTTATATGTAAATCCATTTAATTTTGATTTAATGTTAAATGTTAAATGTTTTGATCTAAGTTTTGGATGGTTTCAATCTACATTTGGTCTATGGAAGACTCCCATGTGAAGTATTGTTTTGATTTAATCAAAAAGAGTAAAGAAGAAGTTATATGTAAATCTCTTTAATTTTGATTTAATGCTAAATGTTAAATGTTTTGATATAATGTTAAATTTTTTTATCTAATTTTTGGATGGTTTCAATCTACATTTGGCCTATGGAAGACTCCCATGTGAAGTATTGTTTTTATTTAATCAAAAAGAGTAAAAAAGTAGTTATATGTAAATCCCTTTAATTTTGATTTAATGTTAAATGTTTTAAATGTTTTGATATAATGTTAAATGTTTTGATCTAAGTTTTTTATGGTTTCAATCTACATTTGGCCTATGGAAGACTCCCATGCGTAGACATCGGATGCGTTACAGAAGGGGAGGTGGGGGTAGCGGTGGAGGGGGCAGGAGTGTTGACTCTCGTCCACCTCTTTCAATCCATGACACAGGCAGGCACCCTCCTCCGGCAAGAAGTGTCGCACAATTTCACATCACCAGCGCTATGGTCAGACCTCGAATTACGGCGACCATTTCTGTCTTTTTTCAGGAGGAGCCCCAAGATGAAGGTGCCTCTAGTTCCAGGAAGTGGCGAAGAAAGTCCACCATCCCAACCCATCAGCCCCAAGACACCAAGAAGTCGGTAGCTCTTCGATTCAAATATGGCTCAATGAGCTCCAACAGCGACAGCTCGGCCTGTGTGGAGAAAAAGCTCAAAGACGACTCTGGCTCCTCTTCCGCTTCGGAGAGCTCATCCCAGCACTGCAAGGGAGTAGCTGATGATCCGAAGGACTACAGTTGTCCAATTGTGGAGGAGAATCCTCCTACACACATCGATAGCTAGCCTGATGTCAGGTCCTCTTTAGCTTTTTTGAACTTTTGTCATGTTTTGCAATCACTGTGCTTCTGAACACTCTATGTCTGTTGGTTTCCCGATATTGGGCAGCATCTTCTGGGCTAGTTTCCTGGTTATGGGCAACCCATTTTCTGTTTTTTTGATTCAGACCCCCTTTGATTGTTTTGATTTAATCAAAAAGAGTAAAGAAGTAGTTATATGTATTTATCCCTTTAATTTTGATTTAATGTTAAATGTTAAATGTTTTGATATAATGTTAAATGTTTTGATCTAAGTTTTGGATGGTTTCAATCTACATTTGGCCTATGGAAGACTCCCATGTGAAGTATTTTTTTGATTTAATCAAAAAGAGTAAAGAAGTAGTTATATGTAAATCTCTTTAATTTTGATTTAATGTTAAATGTTAAATGTTTTGATATAATGTTAAATGTTTTGATCTAAGTTTTGGATGCTTTCAATCTACATTTGGCCTATGGAAGACTCCCATGTGAAGTATTGTTTTGATTTAATCAAAAAGAGTAAAGAAGTTGTACATTATCCCTTTAATTTTGATTTAATGTTAAATGCTAAATGTTTTGATATAATGTTAAATGTTTTGATATAAGTTTTGGATGGTTTCAATCTACATTTGGCGTAGATGGAAGACTCCCATGTGAAGTATTGTTTTGATTTAATCAAAAAGTTTTTAAAATTCAAGTTTTGGATGGTTGAAGTACATTTGGCATCTTAAGATTGCTTTTGATCTCTACATACTCTTGTTTGAGTGAAAAAATTTCCAATAGGAAGAACATAGCTTTTCAATGCAACTAACCATATCAATTGAGCTCTAATTGAAAAAAAGTAAAGAAGTAGATATATGTAAATCCCTTTAATTTTGATTGGAAATATAAGAAGTACATATATGTTTGTTGAATTCGGGTCAATGTCATTAATGCACTCAAATAGGTAGCCTTGTTGATTTATAAATTGGTAAATTGATGACATTCAGTTAATTTCATTCTAGAACATAGAACATATCCAACCATTGGACAGACAAATTTTGTACTAGATTTTCAATTAGGAATAGAGATGTGGGTCAAATCCCACCAAAAGTCGGAGAAGTGCTCCGAGTCTCTTGTTTGAAAGGAATCTTCGTACAAAAATATATTGTGGATGATTTATTTACATTGTGGATACTTTTTATCAAAAAAGCCCACAAGAAAAATTGGGCACATTTCGTTCGTGTATATATCCAGTACGTGCAACTTTTTTCATCAATGCACATAGAAAAACTACTTTCAGTTAATTGCATTCTAGAACATATATATATATATATCCAATACATGTAACATTTTTCATCAATGCACATGTATAGAAAAGCTACTTTCAGTTGATACTAGAGCACGTGCATGTACCAAAACAATTTGTACATGTGAAAACACTTGCACAAATAACATATGCAGCTCAATTTTTAGTTGAGTGTACTAAAAGTTCTAAAACATATTTAATCCAAAGAGAATAAATTGTTGGGCAATTCAATCAAAAAAATTCCAATGGAATGCCATCTTCAATAATCCATTCATGATCGGATTTTGACATTTTCCATTTCTTAATTTTCGTTTTTTTCTTTGATTGAACCTCTATCAACTTTATGTGTGCTGCACACACTAAGTGACTATATTGACAACTTATGAAATTAGGTTCATAGTCTTCAAAGTAAACAAAATCCCCACTTTGATTAGTTTTTCTGAAAAAATAACCTTTCAGTATAATAGATCCTCTTTCATATTGAAATTCGTGATCATTATAGTTTTCTAATAATTTAATTTTTCGTTTAGTGCAACGCATCAAATAATACTTCACATTTTCATCGTTGTCAATAGGTGCAATTATAGCAAAAACATCTCCTACACAATAAAACAAACTTAACAAAATTATACATATTTAAATTTATTTCTAGATCTTTAAATCATTAGAAAGCAATTCAAATGTTACCTTCTCTAACAAGATCAGAAACTCGATCACCATCGGATGATATTGTAGTTTCCTCTAATTGCATTTCTTCAAACATTGCAACAAACATTTTTCCCTTTGTATTTAGCTCTGTATGTTTCCAATCGTTTACATACATTTTGTTTTCACAAACGTCATTGGATGTTGTGTTGTCTATGCAAACATGACAAAAACAAGAATATTTTCTTTTATCCAATGCAAACACATTTCTGGACGACTTTGTTTTAATTGAATGCAATTTTCTAGTCCCTTTTATTGTTTCAACGTCATTTCCAATTGATCTATCTACATCTTGGATCCCAATATGCCAGAAAAACCTTTATATGAAAAATTCAAAAAATAATGTAAATATGATATCAAAATACAATCAAAGATAATCATTGCATGATAAAATTAGATTTCCAATAAAAATTAAATTGAATGTACCTTCGCACTTCCCTTGATGGGTTAGTCTCATGGCTTAGAGCAACGATGCACCATTGAACAACTTCTTTCGCGTCCACAAGTCGGCTTGCAGAGGGGTTCATTTGATATCTTCGAAGTGCTCATTTTATGCATGCCCCTGCACCGTCATGTTCTCCTTTTCCATGGCCAGTCTCAAAGAAATTCCAACAATGTTTAATGCAGGTTTTCTTATGAAGACAACACAACCAAAAGAATGATCGTGCATATTTGAATTGACCTGCACATCCGTCTGACCATATCCAATGTTCATTGAATGTTATTCCACGATTTTTCAAGGAATCATAAATTTTTCCAAAACAATGTTGTACAAAATATGTATCATGTGTACGATTGTCATTGATATAAAAGTGATATTCTTTAATGATATGTCGATTTTCACTCGCGCTTTCTATATGATATACGTTTTGTTCAGCATGTCTATATAGAATATGGACGACCATGGAGACTTGGTCAGAATGATAGTATTCACTCTGAATTTCTTTTTGTGGAACAAATGTGTAGTTTTCTGCAAAATCAATCACTGACAAAATGGTCCCTGGTGGAAAAAATTCACGAGATTATTTGAATTGCAAGTCTTGCCATTGAGCTCTATGGGAATTCTTGGTATATTTGTAAATTTCTGCCTCAAACTTTCTTAAAAAGTCTATCAGAAAAATTTCATTTTCTAGTAATTAAATTCTTTTAACACTATTTTCACCTTGAATCAATGTATCGATATATTCATATCTCTTCCATTTCACTTTCATGTTGGACAATGATTGATCATTTATATCAATACGATATTTTTTTTGAAATTTAGTCAAATTTCCACAATCATCGCATTTTTTACCACCAACACATTTTTTTTTGTAAAATAGTTCATCACTTTCTCTTTCACATAGAATTTGAGATATGAATTCACGGATAGTGGAAGGAGGAGGTGAATCCTTCCATAATGTTATACCGAAATCAAGGAATGTGTCATAATATAACTCAAATTCCACATGATAATGGCAACAACAAGTGTCGTGTACGGTGATAGGTTTTACATACCATGGTTTTTGTTGAACAAAAGCACTGATTGAAACATGAATTTCACGATTCTCTTCTTTGAACTTGTTGAATAACTCTATCTGAGTGGTTTCCAAGAAATATTTTTCATGTTCTTCGTACTGATTTCGTGCTATTCTTCTTTGCATCACATGCTTTGCAGTTGGCGAAACACGCGAATTGTTCTTCCAATATTCATATATTATTTTTTTAACATTTTCTCCAAGTCTATCTTTGTATGGTTGCCTACAAATAGCTCTCCAACAAGCGAGTTCATCATTTACATCTATTTGCAGCCGAAATTTCTGATGTTTGTGCAAAAATTTTCGCGAGGTTCCTAATGTTCGTGCCATAGATTTTACCAAACAATTCTCTTTAGTACTTGATGAAACCATTTCCATATGTATTCCTCTACATACAATTGAAACATTTTTCTGTCTAGATCTCCTAATTGAATTTATAGCACTACTTATATTTTGTATCACATTTTCCTTCATTTTTTTTTATCTTTGGTTGATTTTCGAATACCCAGTAGTGTCGTAGCTTTTTTTAATTTTCTTAATGGTAGGAGACCTTTCAACATTTGAGCTTGAACTGTCACCTGCTCCTTTATGAAATACGTTTCAAAAATGCGATTAACACAATATCGTATATAATGGTCAGGTTTTTTATCTCCATATGTGTGAGTGTCAACATTTTCTAACATCTCATCATCGACACTGATTTCATCTGTACATATTCGAATAAATAGTACATAATAAGTTTACATATTCAATAAATAACTAAATTAATAAATATATGTATAATTTCAATAATACATGCATGTGTTCAATATATATATATATATATATATATATACCTTGTGATTCAATTTCTTCACTTGAATTTCTTTCAATATTTTCACCATCTTCAATCATTGGTTCAATATCTCTTTGACTTCCTCTTTCAAAATTTTGTATCTCATCATCAATGTTTTGAGGAATATTTCTCTCTGTTTACATTGCAAAATATTTTTCTTGAATTAGTTCATCAAATAAAAATTAAGCTTCACATTTTACACTAGGAAAATTTTAAATATATCAATAGATCATAGTATTTGCATTTACATACGTGCTTCAATTTCTAGTTGAGGTTGATTTTCCCCTTCAATATTTGAGAGTGTTTCTATCTTTCTTTTGCGAGATTGTCTCGTCTCTTCTCTATGTTCCTCAGGGTCTCTTTTTCGATCATATTTTCTCGCACAATTCCTTCGATTTCCCATGATAATAGAGTATGAAGTTCAAAAAATTTCCTTCAAAAATTTAGACAATAACTCAATTAGAAAAAGCATCACAAAAGATTTAATTTTAAAAAAAAAAAAAAAAAAAAACTCATTTTAAATTTTTTGCAAAAAATACATACTCCAATCCAAAACACTTACTTTAAAAAATCCAAGAAAAAAATGTCTTATAAAAATGAAACGAAGCTCAAAATATTTACTTCAACTCAAAACACGTACTCTAAAAATTCGAAATTAAGCCCAAATCTATACTTTCAAAAAAAATGAAGAACAAAAAACATCCCAAAAAATGTATCACATACCTCCAAGAGATGTCCTTTGAATGTACGTCCAAGAAAATTCCTTAAACCCAAAACAATTATTTGAAAAAACAAACCGCCTCCAACAAATGTCTTCGAAGAAAAGTCCTTAAACCCAAAACAATTCTTTGCAAAATCAGACCGCCTCCAAGAAATGTCCTTAAACCCAAATCTCCAAGAAAAGTCTTTAAACCCAAACCAAGACCTTTGTAAAATTAGACCAAATGTGCAAAATGTGCGAAAATTACGAATGATTTCGGGGCAATTTATATTGCTGCAAAATGTTTTTTTGGAGGAGCTCCGCGAAATTTTCCGGCTGACAGAAAAGTAGGCAGAAGTTTGGCCAAACTTTGAAAAAAAGTTCGGTCGAACTTTGAAAAAAATTCAGCCAAACTATTAAGGCGTGAGACTTAACAGCCCATTTGCGCAAAAACTAGTTCGGTCGAACTTTGTAGAAAAGTTCGGCCGAACTAACGCGTCAGCAGTTATGCAGATCCAAGCTCTGAATACGTTTCTACAACTTTGGACTGATTAAACTCCATGAAAAATTCTGAAATAACTGTCGAAACCAAGACAAGAATTTTTAGAATTGAATCTACTTCAGGAAATATAACTTTTATAGAGTTTCATAAATATTTATTAATTTTAATTAATTTTGTAATAAAACGGGTGCAAACAATTTTTGAGGGTCATTGTGATTCAGTGAAATCAAAATTCTGTATCTCCCAAAATACATTGTAAAAAAAATTGAAAAAATTATGGGGCATTACATTGGTCCATCGTCTCTAATGAGTAGCTTTTAGATTTTTAGTTTATAACTTATATGTTAATAAATTTCTTGCGTCGCGAAACATACTCAAAATATGCAGTTTTTTCATCTTGGACTAGTTCAAAAAATTCTAGTAATTATGATATGCATCCATTGGCTTTGTAAATATGACGAAACCGAAGTAGACTCTGTCTAGATTGTTGTAACACATTTTGTTTTCTCAAAAACACAAATTTTCAAAGAATACAACATTGCGTATTAACATGACTTCTTATGAATCCTTTGATTGTTAAAAAACACACACTCAAAGAAACGCTAAGTTTACATATCGAATGCGCATAAAAAATTTCCAAAAAATAAGTAATAGAAAGCTAACAAAATTTCTGACAACTTTTATTTTTATCACAAAATGAAATTCTAAACATAAAAATTGTTTTAGTTTGCAGAAAGTTGAATAAAAAAAATGAAAGTTTTTTCTCAAAAAAGGGCAAAAAGTGTAACCCAACTTCACATTTTCACCTAGATTGACTATGTGAACACTATAAACCAGCATTAGCTTGGGTTGTAACATGAATTTTCAGGAATTGATCTATCTCATCTTCAGTGTAATATCTCAAAAGGGACTGCTCAGCGAAACAGGCCTAAAAAACACATTTTTCAGGGATGTGTGTTTCAGCACCCAAGATTAGCCATTGGATTCCTTATATCTGGTAATCTAAGACCCAATTCCAAGAGGATATCAGAAACAAAACAAACTAGGTGAGGCAAACAGGCCTCCCACACCTAGTATGGCTTGATAAATGTCCAATGAGGGACTACAGCAATATAAAACCATTGTATTGGAGTAGAAGCGGGCTAATAACGCATGGGAGGTATTAATAAACCATCTACTAACAGTAATATATACAGCAGCAAGGAAATTGATCTATCCCTTCAACCCAAAGTGGGGAAAAGCAGTGATTTAAGCCCTAAAATGGTTATTTTCAAAAATCTGCGTAAAAATAGAGGAAATTGACAGTTGGATTTGTTAGCTTAGGTTATGAGGGACTCCCATACCAAATTCAGCTTAAAATAATCACTCTAGCTAAGTTAAAAAGTTCCCCCACTCCTGAAATGGCTTAAAAATGTTGATTTCCCATGACATAGAGTATGCAGAAATTACTGAAGCACAGACAGCGTGATTTTCTGAAGGTGTTAACTGTAATAGGGTCCGAACATCAGTAAATTGGATCAAGGATATGGATCAAACAATATACAAGAGAAAAACATTGATTTAACATGAATAAACCCTCAAAATATACGTGTTGCACCATGTATTAAGACTGAAGAACTTGATAGCATAATTTTCAGAGGGTTGAAGTAGTATTTCATTATATCTCAGATCTAGGGTAGATATTTACATGAAAACATAGATCTATTACAGATCCATATGCCAAAGAGGCTCTTCTTTACACTCCCCTTGGGGATCTCAGCAAAAGATGGATATCAATGAGTAGATCTGAGATCTAAGCCACAGATCTGCAGTAATATTCAAAAATTTCTGAAGCATATGATACACAGTAGATCAGATCTGAAATGAACATGGATTGGTTGGCTAATCCATGGATCATCACAGTGAAGGGAAGGGTCCATTTCACTAGAGATCTTTCCTCCACGCTGATACAAAAACCCCACTGCAACTCTGCCTGCCAGAAAGGACGCAGTCTCTTCAAGGAACTGCGTAGTTGAGGATGGAGAACACTTTGGCCTGATTCCAAGATCAAAAACTGAAGCTCAACCAAGGGATGCACTCTTCCAGGAGGTTAAAAGACACACTCACTGAGAAGAGGCTCCAATACAAGCTAGATCTGAACAGATATAGTATTCCACTTGCTGCAGCTTACAAAAGCAAGAAAACCCTCACTAGATCTGCGTTGCAGTTGGAAGTAAAAGCTTGGTCTCCAACCAGATAGTGGACAAGCAATACAAGCTCTCCCAAGAGCTCCTCAATGGGAAGAGATGGAACTCCTAAACAGGAAATTCCAATGCAATCTAGGCTAAGCAGCCAAGAAAGTTGTTTGTCTAAACAGACAGCAATTCAGAAATCAAATCATTGAACCCCCTCAACATGTTGCCTTCCTCTTCCTTTTATAAGATGAGAGCTTGCCAAAACCCTAAACCACCTTCATTCATTTAACCCTTTTCACATGAAGGGCCTCCTTCTAGAACTACGCTGATCATCCATGAGGTTCAATGTATCTAGACTGTGTTGTGATTTGGTCATGTTGACCCAGTCAAATAGCTCAATCATGTTTCATACACAAGTAGATTTTATCAAGACAGCCCTGATTTACCTCTGTTCACATTTGGGCATGTATTTATTCTTTTATTAGGAGTTTTTGACCCTCCTTTTACATAATTATTCTTTGAGCAAAGAAAACAAAATGAAATTTAATATTCCTATTAAAATAGGAATATTACATTCAGACAGAGGAGAAAGTACTCTTTGTTTTCTTTGGATGAAACGGTAACTGTCTTATTTACCTCCTAAAGATTCACAAGGATGTTGAATATCTTCTTTAACCTTTGGCTGATCAAATTGTTGTACTGTTGTAAGAATTGTCTCCTGTGAGAAGTCTTTATGAACATCAAGACAATATACATCATATTTTTCTTCCATAAGAGAGAACATTTTCTCTTTTTGGTGACGAAAAGGATTGTCATGCAAAGCCTCCAAAATCTCTTCATCCATGAACTCATTATCATCATAATAACTCTCTAGATTTTGAATGAAAACCTCAAAATGATCACAACAATTATTAACCAAAGGCAAAGAAGGGTAGGACTCCTTGTATTCTTCATTAAATTTTGAATGGAAAACTCTAAGAGAACAAATACTGGTAGGTGGAAAACCTTCATACCAAGATCGTGCTTTTCCTTTAAGAGAAGCAATGAAAATATTTAAGAGACAATCTTCAGGAAATTCAACCTTCAACTTGCATGTATGCATGTGAAATTTAACCAGTTGTAAAGCAGCATCATTCCTATCATCATATTTAAAGATAGACAAATTCCTTTGCCAATCTACCTTAGGAATTTTATTCGGAAAACCTGGAATGTGATATCTTTTCATTGGAGCATACCTTCTTGCAATAGATTCCATCTTGAAAATTTCTTCAAGCCACTGATTTTCATGCAGTGGAATGGCTATGAAGTGTGGATTTTATGGATCTTTCAGTTAATGGAGTCGCCAAGTGAATGGTACAACCTTCCTATTTGTCCAATTTTTTTTTCCCATCAACAATTAGATCTAAACATTGTCATTCTTTTCCAAGGAATATCTGATCTTTCATATCCCCGGCAACAACACTAGTATGTTATCACTCTGCCAGATTTCTAAGGCTGAAGAAGAAATCCCAATAGAGGTAACCACAGACCAATCTTTTGGCTTGGTATCCCTACCAAACCGGAGAGGGCTCTCTCCACAATGTCACGGCCAAGAGGGCTGGATGAATTAGGTTTTTAGGCTAGGTATGAGTTCAGGGGTTTTATTTGATTTGATTGAGCTGCTGGATGAAGATATGAGGTCAAGGGGACTAGGTCAAGGAAAATGAGATGGAATTGCAGTCCATTCGATGGGGCAATGTAGGTAGAAGGCTTAGCACTTAAAGGTGATTTGGTGAGATCGTTTAAGACTGATGAGGAGTTAGGAAGAGCATAGGATATGTATTCTTCCTAAACTGAAGAAAATGGGAAAATTATGACAACTTTCCCAAAACAGAGCATGAAAGAAGATGTATTATGCCTATCAACTTGAAAATCATCATATAATAGACATGAAATGGTTTATGAGCTTACAAAACATTCAGACAAATGATAACAGAGAAGAAACAATGCCAAACATTCATACCACAAGTATCACAAAGAAATAGTTGCAACTCTTCATTAATTTCTGGCCACACTGATTACACTATGATCCTTGATCAATACAATAGCATCCAACTGATTCTGACCTCTGAAAATGAGTCAAAAAGTACAATATATAGACCTCAAACAACCTATCCCAACCTCAGGGGTCGAATCTCTAAGTTGAGGAGTTGTTCCACCAAAATCTGAACTGATATCTAGAGTATAGGGAGCTCTAAGTGACTCCTCCCTAATTACATTGAAATTGATTCATTTGACTTGATGATAACTTTTACATCATCAATCTACCCCTAGGTAACTTATCCATATCATAATTACATTTACCATCCTTAATTACATAGGTGAAATCATCATTTTCAAAGATAAAAGTCAAATTTTCAATGAAAATTCAAAAATATTAGCAAATTGTCAAACACGCCCTCTCTTTTCCAAGATCGCCCTCCATGTTGCAGGTTGCTTTTGACTAAGTTGTAGGTGTCCAAACTAGGCTCAAGGTGGCTTGTTGGAAATCCCTTCACGTCTACTTTCTAGATATGCTTTCATTTTTCCAAATGGAGCTCATTTTCCCTTTCAAAACTTAATCCTCCAAACACTGCTCAGCGCACAGCACCAAGGCCAAAAACAAGGCAGAAACATGATTTTTTCTGGTTTTTTGACATTTTAACCTGATATTTTTGCAAACCAAGGTTGAAAAAGTGCTTTTCTTAGATGTATTTACCATTTTGTATCCAATGGTGGTGGAATTTTGGTCAAAATATGGCTCAAAAAAGAGCGCAGCACCAAGGGCGTTGCGCGTTTGACACTTTCTTTGTCACATGATTGTCCAAAAACACAATAAAAAAGATATAATTTTTCAAAAATTACCCAAAACCTTTCAAAATTGGTGAAATTATTTCTTATGGTGTGGCTAGGCTTGGAGTGAAGCCTCTGAAAGTATATCCAACTTCCTTTTCTCTTTTTTCATGGTCAAAGCCTCAATTTTTTCATTGTCTCTTTTGAGCTTGGCCTTTGCAATTTTGTCTCTTTGGGCATAGTGTTTGACCTTCCTCCTCAGTATGTCATTGTCTTTGTTTTCCTTCTCCAAAAGTTTCTCCAAGTTATGGTTAGCTCTATCAAGCCATGGCTCCTGGTTTTCATTGATTGCCATTGCAAATTGTTCATTCAAGGTTAGCTGGTCAACAAGCTCAGCCTCTTTTTGCCTTTCTAGTGCTAGAGCTATTTTTAGCGCTCTAGTTCAAGGTGTGCCTCTTGGTGCTTATTCGTCTTGTTCTTCAATCAAACCATGCTTTTCAAGTGTCTCTTCTAACAAAACCTTGACTTTTTCTGCCTCCTTTTGAGTTGTGATGTATTTCACCTCATCAATGACCTGTTTTGTTCTCAACTGCTAGTTCTCTTGCTCAAGGAAGTTTATGAAAATTTAGACCTGTCAAGTTTAGTTTGGAGCTCTCTAATCTCGGTATCCTTTCCCTTGATGACTATGCTAGTGATCTCATCATCATCATGCTCATCTAGAACAACAAGGTCAAAATCTTGTTATGTCTCATGGAGGTCATCCTCATCATGAATGACTGCCTCATGTACATCCTCCTCTACCATATTTTCTTTCCCCTTTTGTACATGTTTTGTTGTTGAAGAAGGTAGGGCCCCTTCCACAATTTTTGGAGAAAACACCTGCCTATGACCCCTCTGGTATATTTTTTCCAATGGCTCTATCTTAGCCACATTAGCCTACTTAGGCTCATTGATCTCAGCTTTGCTAGGTGACCCAGTCTCAATGTGGGATGGAGATGATGGTGGTGAAATAGATGAAGGAGACTGCTCTGATGAATGAACTGTGGGTTGATATGGATGAATGATGTGGAAGGATGACATGATGAAGGTACATTTTGGGCATGCTGAATAGGAGGAGAAGTGAATATGTCATTAGCTATGAATGAACTCCATGGAATGTTCAATTGTTTGAGGTTATGGAGGACTATGATTTTGAAGAGGAAATGATGGAAAATATTGTACATTTGGTGGTCATAATCTCTCTTCTGGACAATAAATTCCATCTTATCAATGCTCTAGAAGAGGTAGTAGGGTATGTTGAGCATATTTACCCTAGTGAAGTGCATTAATAGCCGGATGTGATAGGAAAAAAGTCTAGAAAATCTACCTTCACATGAAAAGTATTTCATGATGATCTTCATCATGGGAGCATATCTCTCCAGGAGGTAAGAGAAAGGAAAAATCCTCTTTCTCTCATTCTTGTACCTAGGTTTGATGAAAGGCTCATAGTAATTCTCCTCCAAGTCTTTCTGTTTGAACCATTTCTCCCCAACATTTTGGATCCCGGTGGCAGCTGATATTATGGTAGTGGACATAGTGAAAGTGACACCAGCTAGAGTAACTTGGTTTTCATGGAGATTAGAAATGAAAACTCTGGCCAGCATACCATGGTGTTGGACCTTCTGAATTTGCTCACAAAACTCAAAACATCCAACATGTTTGAAACATGTCATAGCCATAGGAGATGCCAAGAGTTACCTGGTATTTGTTGGCTCTAATCTGAGTATTCTTCCCCCTTTGTGTGGCCTCTTCTCCTTTGTTTCTTCTCCCTCACTATATGGTCTGTTTTCTTCTTCTGCCATGATGCCTTAGTGTCAAAACCCTAGGGAGGTGATAATGGTGGAATGTGGTTTTTAGGAATATGGAATGGTATAGGGTGATTGAGGGAGATGGGGGTAGGGATTTATGAGTTAAGGGATATGACAGGGAGTAGTGGTGTAGAGGGGTTTGGAATAGGAAATTAATTACAGGTGTAGGGAATTGGGAGCCTAGGCAAACAACGTACCTAGGGTTTAGGGTTTTAAGGAAATAAAATCTTAGCGAAAGGGAATGTTAATGTAGGGATTTGGGAAAGGGTATATTGAAATATGGGAAGGGTTATGAAGGTTTAGTGACTGAAATTGAACTATAATTGGGTATTTGAGGAATACTAGGGTTTTAAATTTGGAGAAAGACACTAAATTTACTTTAACAAACTTCACACAACACAAAATGATTTGATGGAGAAGAGGAATGGAGAAATGGTAACTTACTAGCTTGTTTGAGGCGTGAAGAACCACTGCTGAAAGATTAAGGGTGATTTTGTGAAGTTTGGAGGCCTTTCTATCAATTGTTGAGGAAGACAAGAAAGCGCGCAGTGCCATAAGCAGGTGCGCCCTCTCTTTGGTAGGCGCACAGCGCAACAAATAGGCGTGCATCGCCACACACAGGTGCACCCTCCCTTTGGAAAACACGTAGTGCCTCCCCTGTTTTGCTAATTTCGCCCAAAAAAATTGAAAATTGTACTTTGCTTGAGGTTGCTCGAAGGTAGAGGAGACAAATGAAGTCTCTTTTGATGTCAAGAGGGCTTTAATACTTGAGTGAAATTGATTTTTTGATTTAAAACCCACTTTCTAATGTTTCACTTTCACCTTTGAAAACTTTGGAAAATACCCTTTACACTTTGACTTTTTCTTTGCAGGTTGATGATGCTGGAGCTTGGCACTCTTTAAATTGATTTTTTTGGTGTTCAGTTTGTCTTATGAAGTTGAATTGGCAACTTGGGAATAGTATTTATTACATATAATGAACATAAAATTACATTAAAATAAAAATAAATTACATCTCTGTTTTTTGAATAAAATTACATGGCAGAATAAAAATCATAACTTGAAAGCAGAATTTAAAACTTTGGAAATATTCCTTGGAGATCATCTTTCATGTTGGAAAATCCTCTTCAGATGATAAAGGAATATTATTTGGATCACTCTCATTATTTTTGTTGACCTTATGCAAATGAGATGGTGTTTTATTTGGACCTTGGAAAATGAAACATAGTGACCTAATGTGTCCTTGAATGCCCAGACTCCATGGTGATTTGACTGACATAAGGACTTTCATGACTAAAGTATGCTTAGCAAGACATGAAGGTGGGCCAGCAAGTATGAATTTTTTAGGAAGAGTGAAATTTTTTTGACTAGGGCTTCCATCAGTGAGTAAATTTTTGAATGAAGACCTAAGTGAAATGACAAAAATTTCTGAGCGAGACCCTAAAATGATATGAAAAGAGTGTTTTTGAACACTGATGGCAGGATGTAAATACTAACAATAATAGTTTCCACATCTCATGGAGGCACTCAACACAATGGGGATCATTGCTTCCTAGGAGAGGACTAATCTAGGTGGATATTGGTGGCCATCCGCCTAATCCACTTAGACCCCCACCATTGTTTCTTTCAATTTCTTTATTTGTAGCACAATTTACTATTCTTGGCATTTTTTCGGGTCCTAAACTTCCAGAGCCATTTTGAGGCCCTAAACAATTTTTTTTGGGAAAACGAGCAAATCCATTACTGTAAGAAGGGGTTTGCAGTAAATTTTTTTTATCCTCGGATAAGTCTTTCTAACAAGGTATTATATGTGTCAAACAAAGATCATATGCCAAATTTACAACCCTAGGAAGTTGATGTACCAACTAACCCAAATGGGGCCCACAAAATTTTGGTGCTTGATCTCCGAGGGTTAGGTTTTTTGATGTTTAGGTTTTTGCATTATCTCTTAATAATAAAAAGGCATGTGAGCCTCATTGTAACATAGTTCAAAAGGCATGTAGCCATCACATATCTTCTCAGAGATAAGCTACCATATCCTGAGCTAGTTTATTCCCATTCTGCATTAAACAACTTGAGTATTTGTTATTAATGAATTGAAGTTTAGTTTTCGTTGTAGCTCTATGTTTCTATTTAAATTTGTATTTCATTTCATTCATGCATAAATCTGGATCACTATAGCATATGCAACACTTCGATACCAAATCACAATGTACTAAATCATAGGATTTCATTCTCTTCGCCTATTATAACTATGCCTAAAACTTCCATTAACTCCTAAACTAGGTTTACATCCAATCTAATATAAAGATTAGTTGTGAACAAACAAAAAGTGTTATTCATGTACATCTACCTAATTCAACCATGTGTTTTTTTGTCCATATATATGAATTTAGCAACTCGATGCACTTCTTAACATTATAATTTCATGAACAAATTGTATAAAGATCCCCATGTTCACATAACATTCCAGATAGCACAGGAATTTAATATTCAAGCACATAATTCATGGCAGAATAAAAATTTAACAAAACAAAATATGATAATGAAATATTAATGAAGTACTTGTCTTTATATCAATTTTTTGTGCATATGAAACTTACTACATCAGAGTGATTTTCCTCTAAGTATACACTATGGACACCACCCCCAAGGTATGTTATAAGACGGTATGGGTGAAATAATATCCACAAGTAATATGATTTAGACACAACCCCGAACTATGTTGACTCATGATTGTAGTCAAATAATTGTAATTTCCAAAGAATCCAAGACTCATGTAGCACCCTCTCATGTATTTTTAACGTATGGGACTCTCTTGGTGCTAGCATTCACCTACCTTGGTCATTGCATTATAAATACCAATAAGAAAGTGATGATGTTATGAGTATATTTTTGTTTGTAGAAATGATAATGGCAATTATAGTGTATGATGGGAATTTTTAATCTTCGTATATAGTCAAAGTTATGAAGATGCCAAAATTATTATAATTTATTTTCTTAATATCATTGTGAATTAATAATGTCATGTTTTTCTTAGTGCATCATTACAGTGCATTTTTTCTTTATTATATCATATTGGTGCTTAGCAAGTCCAATAGTAGTATATATTATTCATGTTATCTGATGTATTGAAGGCACATGAGCTTATGTTTATGTGGGGTTTCTTCGATGGTGCAATTACAACCCACATTAAGTATTCAAATGATGCTTGCTAACTATATTATGTTTACTAATTTCTAACCATGTAAATTGACAAATTATTATCTATCCTAGAATTAAGAATTTATTATTATGCTTTAATTGATATTATTGTTAAGCAGTATTTCATTACTTGTTTAATATTTTTGTTATTTACATGCACCTATTATTGAATGACAATTCATGTAAATATATTATCCTACCCATTCCAAAAATAATTATGGGTTTAGTAAATGCAAGTTTGACTTCCAGTTAATATCATGTATTGCATTCTTGTTCTATTACATATTTGTGAATTCCATTAATAATGTATTTACATTTTAACTTTTAGAATCTCAAGAATCCCTATTTTAGTAATCTTTCTTCAAGTTTCACTTTCTTGTTTGGTGCTCGCAAATTTAATTTCAAATATTTTAACTATATTTTAATTAATTATAGATTAATTCAATTTTTCTTTTTCTTTTTGACATTATTTTCGTAGATTAGTATAATCAAACTTAATAAATTATATATCATTTCATTTTTTCCTTTATTTAAAAAAAATTAAGTTATATTATATTAGCATATTTAATTATGTTTTATTTTGCATGGTCCATTTCATAATTAGATTAGCTCGCTTTCATTTACTATAACTTAATTTAATGTAGCTTTAATTGTGTTTTAAGGTGTTGCGACAGAAACACTTGCAAATTAGTTTAGCTAATGTTCGAAGTAATTTTGACCTCACCAATATACCTTAGCAAGAAAGAACCATAGATTGTTGAATCTTCTTTGTAGGAGTCCATTAGATAAAAGGTAATGCACTCTCTCTCATTATTCATGTTGAGATTTTGGGGTGTTGGGGTAGCATCGAATGTGCTTTAGCTCCCAAACTTTGTGGACGGACCAAAGTACATGAGATCTCCAAGACCCAGAAAGCGTTTTGGAAAATTCCATCAAGTTTAAGAGATATTTAATTAATTAATATTTTTAATTAAGGACCATAAGTATAACTTGAGAAAATTAAAAGATTAAAGGTAATTATATTAAACATGTGATGAGAATGACTTAAGTGACGCGGATCAAGCATCTTCTAATCTTAGCCGTCGATTCAAGATTAGATCATGATCGTTGATGTTTCAATGGGAAAAGTATAAGAAGAGGGCTTGGGGTCAATTGGAGAACACACACACTGGCAGAGCACTGAAGCCAAGCTGGAATTCTAGGGCGTGGTTTGCTAAGAATTTCAGAAGTATTTCAGTTGTGGAGAGGGGCAGTATTAGCGAGGGGGATAGTCTAGTCCCAGACCAAGAGTACAACAAGGGCAAAGAAGCAGCGGACTAAGGCAGTAGCTACGCAGCTCAGCCGAGAGCCCCGCAGGGGCAGCGTAGAGGCATCAGGAGCTACGCAGGGCCAGAAAGGGCAGTACAGAGGTAGCATGAGGCTAGGAGGACTGACGTAGACCCATCCAAGGCATCGCAGGGGCATAGTAACCCAGTCTAGGGTGACGCAGGCCCTTCCTGAGCAGCGCAGAGGCTATAGTAGGCCAACAGGGTGACGCAGAGGGCTTCAGAGCAGCGTTGGGGTTTCTAGAGGCCGGAAAAGGTTGATTTCTGTAAATATCGTTTGAGGGTGTGAATCAATCAATTTTTTTTCTCCAGAACAGAGGTATAGCTGCAATTTTTATTTCTCTCTTGGGTTAACCAGTTTGGTGCCTAGATTTGTTGTACTTAGAATCTGCTTAATAATAAAAACCCTCCAGAGCTAGAAGACCAGTTTTCCCGCATTGGGTTTTTCCGGGGACAATTGTCCAGAAAATCCTTGTGTCACTTTGTCATTGTGCATGGTATTCAGTTCAGATATGTATGTGTAGGTTGTTAATGCATTTGCTTCGATGTTAATTCTGAAGATTTTAGATTAATAACTTATGTAAGTAGGAGAAGTAAATCAATAATTTAACAGTAAGGTTTATGTTTATGTATATTCAGAAATTTTCACATGGTATCAGAGCGATTGCAGATCTAGTTAACAAGAAGGTTGAAGAATCTATGTTGTGGAAAGAAACAGAGAAAGAAGCAACAACAACAGTAGATAATCCAGAAAGGGCAACGCAGCAGTAGAACAACGCAGAGGCAACTAGGGCCACGCAGGGGCTAACGCAATCCTAGTTGGGTGATGCAGAGACAGTGCAGAGCCTTCCAGAGGGATGCAGGAGCAGCCTGTGTTTCACAGAGGCTGCGCTGGGACAATCTGCTCACGCAGAGGCCAGCAAGGGTGACACAGTCCAGAATTTGGTTGTTGTGTAGAGTGTCGAGAGCCGAAATTTGAGCTACAGACCTTCAGCAGTTGCTGGTGGGGTGAAGATTTTTCCAACACAGAATTTAGCCTAAGCTAAGTTGACAAAGAGCAGGAGAAGAACAACTTCTCAGAAGATTTCCTGCCAAAGAGATCTGTAGATCGATTAGAGGATCGAAGAGAGCTTATTTGTTTTTGTTGGTAGACTTCCAAGATAGGAAGTCAGTTCTCAAAGGGAGCAGAGGGTGCATTTCTCGTCAAGGACCCTAGATCTGAGTCTCTAACAGAGAGAGGAGGATCAGTTCCGACAAATATCTAAGCAGATCATGGACTGCATGATCAGGATAGGTTGGATGGCCTGTCCAACTTTGCAATCTGGAAGACCAGAATCCTGGTAGTTCTTGAGGCATACGGCATAAGGGATCATGCAGAGAAAGTCTTGGCTACATCGACCGATGCGAAACTCCTGGAGAAGCACAATGAAGCAGCGGCACATGTCAAACGCTTCATTATGGACGGGGTCAAAGATCATGTGGTACCACACATAGCCGAGAAGGCAACGAATCATGAGATGTGGGTAGCCCTAACCACATTTTATGAAGGAAAGTTCATCCAGAGAAACATGCTTCTGGAGAACCAGTTGAGATTATTCATGATGGCTAAGGAAGAGGAGATCGACCCTTTTCTATCCATACTACAGTCGATCTGGGATCATTTGACTGGCATGGGTGTCAAGGTAGACGACGATATCATGGTGAGGACTGCTCTCAATGCAATCACAGAGGATTGGGAAACTTTTGTCCAAATTCTCTTGGGTAGAGTGGACCTTCCCAACTGGGACAGCATGTGGGCTATCCTCCGACAAGAGGAAATCCGTCGTATGACCAAAAGACAATACAACATTGGTTCGAGTAAGGTGAATAAGGAAGAAGAGGAAGATGCAGCCTTGGAATCAAAGAGACAGTAAGGGGAAAAGAAGTGTGATCTGTCAAATATCAAATGTTGTCAAATATCAAATGTTTCCAGTGCGACGAACTTGGAAATTTCGCCAGCAATTGTCCTCAGAAGAAGAAGGGCGTGGAAGCTTCTAGTTCCAAGGTTGTTGTAGCAGACGATGGCTCCAAAGATGACGTAGCCATGAGCGCTCATGAACCACCACGAAAGTGGGGCGATCTTGATCTGTAGAGAAGGTACAAAGTGATGGCGAGATCCTTGAGTAGCCCAACTCTTGGATCACATCTGTGCTACGTGAGCCTTAAGACAGTAGCAAGGAATGACTGGAAAAATGGGTGAAAAAAATCACGAATGAAGCAGAGGCTGAGATTGACATGCTAAGAGGGAGCAACGCAATGCACATACAACAGCAATGTAGAGGCAGCGCAGAGAAGGTTTTCTTACGCAGTGCAGTGTTGTAGCAACGCAGAGTTTTCAAGAGGACAACGCAACGCATCGCAGCAGCAACATAGAGGATATCAATGCAGAGGCAGCGCATAGGAGGTATGCTCACGCAGTTTAAAGCTACAGCAATGCAGTAGCCTCCAGAAGACAGCGCAGAACAACAGTCTATGGAGCTTCAGTGATGAGATGCAGCCCAACTGACTTGTCTGTCATTTGGGTATGGGTCCTTCAGTCACTTACTCTCAGCAACTGAGTTGCAATGCAACAGTTAGCAGTGGCAGTGCTATGAGCAGCACGATGCAACAATTTGAGAGGGAGTTGTAGTACGAATGTAGCAGTGGTAGTGGCAGCGTCATGGGTAGTAGTACAGAAGAGCAACAACAATGCAGTGATGAAGGGCAGCAGGCCAAGCATCAACGCAAAGGCCAACACCAGAGATCTGGGCAACCATAAGGGTGAAGTGTTTTGCTAGAGCACTGTCCTCGCTAAGAAGGAGTGTTGAGATTTTGGGGTGTTAGGGTAGCATCAGATGAGCTCTAGTTCCCAAACTTTGTGGAGGGACTAGAGTACATGAGATCTCCAAGGCCTAGAAAGCGTTTTGGGAAATTTCATCATGTTTAAGAGAGATTTAATTAATTAATCTTTTTAATTAAGGACCGTAAGTCTAACTTAGGAAAATTAAAAGATTAAAGGTAATTAAATTAAACATGTGATGAGAATGACTTAAGTGACGGGGATCAAACATCTTCTAATCTTAGTGGTCGATTCAAGATTAGATCATGATCGTTGATGTTTCAACGAGAAAAGTAGAAGAGGGATTGGGGTTAGTTGGAGAACACACACACTGGCAGACCACTGAAGCTAAGCTAGAATTCTAAGGCATGGTTTGCTAAGAATTTTAGAAGTGTTTCAGCTGTGGAGAGGGGCAGTATTGGCGAGGGGGATGGTCTAGTCCTAGGCCAAGAGTACAACAAGGGCAAAGAAGCAGCAGACCGAGGCAGCACAGAGGCAACATCTACGCAGCTCAGCGGAGAGCCCAGCAGGGGCAGCGCAAAGGCATCAAGATCTATGCAAGGCCTACACAGACCCAAAAAGGGCAGCACAGAGGTAGCAAGAGGCCAAGAGGGTTGATGCAGACCCAGCCAGGGCAATGCAAGGGCAGTGTAACCCAGTTTGGGGGAGGCAGGCCCTTCTTGAGCAGTGAAGAGGCTGACGTAGGCCAACAGGGCTGACGTAGAGGGCTTCAAAGCAGCGCTAGGGTTTCGAAAGGCCGAAAAAGGCTGAGTTCTGTAAATCTCATTTGAGCGTGTGAATCAGTTAGTTTTCTATCTCCAGAACAGAGGTATAGCTGCAATTTTTATTTCTCTGTCAGGTTAACCAGTTTGGTGCCCAGATCTGTTGTACTTAGAATCTTCTTAATAATAAAAACCCTCCAGAGCTAGAAGACTAGTTTTCCCGCATTGGGTTTTTCCTGGGACTGTTTTCCAGAAAATCCTTGTGTGTTACTTTGTCATTGTGCATGTTATTCAATTCAGATCTATAGGTGTAGGTTGTTAATGTATTTACTTCGACGTTAATGTTGAAGATTTTAGATTAATAACTTTTGTAAGTAGGAGAAGTAAATCAATAATTTAACAGTAGGGTTTCTGTTTAAGTGTATTCATAAATTTTCACAATTCCTTCATAACTTGAATTGGTCACATTCCATTTGGTTTCATTGTCTTCCTAATCTATCCCTAAATATTTTTGTTTTATTTATTGCTATTTTAATGTAGTATTACTCTTGTTCTAAGGTGTTACAACACACATGCATCCATACATTAGTTTAATCAATGTTTGGAATAATCCTAGCCTCACCCATATACCTTAGCAAGGAAACACCCTAGTTAGGTGAATATGATTTGTGGAGTCCATCCTAAAAGATTGTGCACTCGCTCCAATTATTCCTTCACACCTAGAATTGTTCCTACCCACATCTTTGATAATGGGACTGATTGGTAACAACATTTCCTTTGGTTTTATTTTACTTCCTAAATCTTTCTATAACATACTCACTATGGACGCAATACTAAACCCTCTCTAGTGAGAGAGTTAGCATCAATTAGTTAACTTTAAGAAGCTTATTGTGCAAAGTTCTCTAACCTAACAAATCAATCAATGCCACCTCATTTTTGGCAACCCCAAAAAGGAGGTTTTCATCAACCTTAATAGAGTCCTCAAAAGTGCAACATATGACCTCCCTCCTTTCAAACTCACAAATTAATTCAATGTAGGAATACTTAAGCTTTTTACACTAATACACTCAAATCGAGCCATACCATGCATAGTGCTACATCAACAAGCATGCTTCAAAGAATTTTCATATTTTGAATAAAGTAATATACACTGACCCCCATGTGAGGTGCATCATCATGAGTGAACCAAAATTGATTTGGATATTGCCCCATATAAATGACATATTGGTGGTTGTTGATGTGTTTATCCTCAAAGAACTCCATATGTTGCTAATGGACATTGACAAGCATATTTTCTTTATAGAACAACAAACTTGTAGCAAGTTGTGTAATGTCGTTTACTAAACAAATTCCCAAAATGTTTCCTATGCTTAGAAACACACAACCTTATGCATTGTCACTTTTAACTTGGACAACCCATCCTATCATTGACAATAATAAAATGTCAGGTATTATTGTGTATCCCAAGGTCAACCTAATGCATGTATCCTATTGTATAAGGTGCCCTTGAATCATGGTTTCAATAATGACACAAATGAAAGATGAGATTTGGTTCTTGAAAAACCTTATGTACCCTTTGTTGGGTTACATAAAGACCATTCCCCTTTTGAAATCTATGAATTGGCAATGAATGATCGTTGTTTTAATACATGCATTTGTTAATTTTACTGAAATACAAATGATTTTAAATGTTGAATCACTTACTTTTACAAATGTAAATAAGAGAAATAAAAGCAATGTAAAAGTAACCACGTTCTACATTAGAAATTTAATGCATATGAAGCACTTCTATGGCTCTTCATACTGAATTTTTTTTTTTTCAATCGATTAATATGAAGCATCATGTCAAGTGAATAATACAAGGAAAATTAAAACAATGATCTATGCATAATTATATGTTTGAGTGTATGATATGTCTATGCATAAGTTTTCATTGGTCTAATATAAGTTAATTTGTCATTGTACAATAACTAGTATAGATAAATATTGACCACAGATCTATCAAGTGCCTAGAGGGATCAAATTTCTTGAGGTGCAAACATCTTTTAGTGTGCAAAACTTAAGAAAAATGTTTGCACCTCGAAAAATCCACTCTCTTTCAATGGTTGATAATCTATGATTAAGATGGTTATATATATATATATATATATATATATATATATATATAGAGAGAGAGAGAGAGAGAGAGAGAGAGAGAGAGAATTTGAATTGCATTTTTGAATGCATAAATGGATTCAACGACTTGAAAACCCCCTTATGCACTTCAATTGTGTAAACTACACAATTTAAACTTGCAATTCTAACAAATATTTGCTAGATTTTAGAACAAAATTGACTAAAAATATATATCTGAAATGGGGCCAAAATGTAAAATAGTGAAACTTTTCAGTTGCTTTATATAATGCATTCTTAAATCTTTTTCAACCATATGTAAAATATATGCATAGTTGACATTAAAATATTTATTTATCATAGCCATTGAAATATTTTATTTATGGCCCGCATTGAATTTTATTATTACAATTATTAATTTTAAATGCCACATATTGATTTTATATTAAGAACTAATAAATTAGAGCATTTATGATCAACATTATATATATAAAATAATTATCAACCCTAATTACGAGGTCTCACCCCAAGGGAATAAAAAAGAGTCAAACTTGTGATTAGCGACAACTCGCAACAATATTAAAGAACTTCACATCTAGCTCTAGACCACTTGAGCTAACCCTTCACATCTAGCTATATCCTTTCTTTCTCCATTTGTACATATATACGAAGTTGAGATTGAAATATATTATAGTTTATTTAAGTCTTGTATTGAAATATTTTTAAAAATAATAAGAATCATACATTTTTCTCACCCAAAAGTGAATATATAAAGTTTTTTTTTTAACTTTTAATTCCTTTATCTCCCTTTAAAGTTGATCTAAAATTATATTACATCACATGGACATTGAAATATTTTATTTATGGTTGAAAGCGAGAAATATCTTTACCACATCTCATATTGTGTTGTAATATCAACTAACTAAGCAATGAATGGCATCACCAATGTTTTATAATGTTTTTAATTAATACTAACCAAATATGTATCTTCAGTTTTGTTTTTCTATTATAGTCTACATTGTTTTTTTATATAGAGAATATTTTGTAATATTTTGTTTTATTCTAAAATGGACATGTGTCAATTCAAGGTTGATAATGGAAAGAATTACACATCTCCTTCATATTGTGCTGTAGAGTGTGTCTCTCAACATAACAACAAACTCATCGTGGGATTATTCATGTTTTATAATGATTTTAATTAAGACTAACCAATATATATGTGTGTGTGTGTGAGTGTGTGTGTATTTTTGTTTTTTATTATAGTCTACATTGGTTTTTTATTTAAAGAATATTTTATTTTATTTTAAAAGGAATGTGTCAACTTGAGATTGAGTAGGGAAGGAATTACACATCTCCCTCATATTGAATTATAGAATGTGCCTCAGTGCAATTAGATGTTCAACAAATAAAAATCTTGTTTTCTGATGCACTGTTCGCCACATTCAAATAGTTCACATCAAATATTACATCCCCAAAATCATCTGCAAACAAGCAAATATATAATTAAAAGAATTCCCATTCAAACACTCTACTGCAAACAAGCAAATATATAATTAAAAGAATTCCCATTCAAACACTCTACTAAACTGAAATATAAAGCATAAATGTATTGAAAACATTGTAGTAACTCCCATTACCTTCATAAATAGTCCTGACATCTTGAACCCACTGACCAACTAGATCTTCATATATTATTCCCCCGGGGTGAGCATCAAGGACGACCAAGGCACCTACATACAATTTAATCTTTAGAAATAAATTCAACTAATACCAAAAAAGAAATTTAAAACACTTCTCAAACTTTTAGCTTTGCAACTCAATGATGTTAGTTGTCAAAATCAACATTTTCAATAAAGTGACAGATTTTTCTAGCCTTAGTCTTTGTGAATACATTGAATCTCCCAAAAAAAGAACTGATAACTTTAATAACTATGAGATCGCCAAGGGGCAAATCAACATAATTTTCTCTATTCACTTTTCCATAATCCATAACATTTTCAATAAAGTAGACAGATTTTTCTCGCCTTAATCTTTGTGAATACATTGAATCTCCCAAAGAAAAGAACTAATAACTTTAATACCTATGAGATAGCCAAGGGGCAAATCAACAGAATTTTTTCTCTATTCACTTTTCCAATTTGGAGATGATCATAAATATGAGAAGTTTAATAACACATGAATTAAGATGGACTAAATTCTAGATCCCTAAAGCGAAACTCTAAATGGTTTTAAAGAATTCAACTGAAACATTCAAATCCTAATAAAAGTAAGCAGTATGACACTTAATTAAAATGTACAGACGAAAACCCTAAACCTATATATAGATAATCAAAGCAACCATAGCATAACCAGCTATATATCTGTGAAGTATATGGTTACAGAGAATATGTAGATTCTTGTGTAAGGGTAAATTGGCACGTCCAGAATCCTCTACAATAGCATCAATACAACCAACATAAGGAGAAAATAGAAAGTTAATTATAAATTGAGAGTGGCAGGTTTATCTTTGTTGACTAACTTTACATTATTTTGTCTCATATGCATTATCAATACCAGTAAAACTAGGATGAAGGGAAAAAAATCGTCTAATGCACAGTAGTGTTACCTAAACACTCATTTCTTTCAGATAATCTACATTGCTTTGCTTGAGAGATGCATTATCAATACCAGTAATACTAGGACGGAGGGAAAATAATCATCTAATGCACAGTAGTGTGACCCAAACACTTGAATTTTTTTTCTTTATAATCAAGATACTCTTCATGGGGAGAAGTGCAGGGCATGTTAACGCTTGAAACCAAAAAGAGTTTCTAAGTTAACTACGGAGTTTCTGGTAAGAATTACAATACATGGAAGCAGCACATGTTGGCCATATTTGAGTACAGGTGCTTGGTTGTTATCATCTTAGGTAAAGATACCCAAAAACCAACTGCAAGTAGAGACCAAGGCAAGTTTGATGAGAAAGATAGACAAGCCGTAATGCTGATCAAGTTGTTTCAAACAGACAATGCTTCCTGAAGTCCAAATAGAGAAGGCTTCAGCAAGGGTTTGGAAGCATTTATGAGAGTTGCATGAAACTTAAAACAAAGGTAGAGCATTCTTCTTAAAGAATGTGCTGTTTTCAATTACAATGGATGAGAGTGCATCACTGCAAGAGCATTTGTCAAAAATCAAGGATATTAGAGAACTGCCACCATTGGTGAAAAAATGGAAGAGGACAGTGATAATCATGTTGAAAAGCTTACCACATGCTTATGAGCATATTTTTGAAACCCTAAATATCACCACTACAAATGTTGACCTAAAGTTTGAAGGGCCATGCAATAAGCTCTTACAATAGGACAAATGAATGAAAGAGTTCAGTAGCAACAATGAGGCAGAGGGTACAGAACATGCCTTTGCAACCAATGTCAAGGTCAAAGGAAAGTGGGAAAATAAGAAAGAGCAAGGCAGCAATGAAGATGCAACCAAGAGTCTAAAGAAAATCACATCACTATTGTGGCAAGGTGGGCCATATAAAGAAGCACTACAAAAAGATGCATTCATGGCCAAGAGACCAGCAGATCAACCCAAGTCATTTGTGTGGTGTTGAAGAATGTAATTGGGTTCGGTCTTCATAATTGTATTTGAGCCATTATGCAATGTACTTATCAAAAGAATGAAAACAAAATTTTTTATTATTATTAGCGCGCAATCATAGAGAAAGTTTCTTCAAAGCCAAATTTGAGTAATAAAGAATCAACTTGAGTGGCCCAGAGTCATCAATTCTTTGGACCTTCTGAAAAGAATATTTCATGAAATAAGAATGTGAATATATACTGTTTTGTGAAATCCATATCAAACTGGGTGCCTGCTCCAAATGTTGTAGCTTATTCATAAGCGTATCAACTGGAATCCCTATCAAGGGGTGGTAACTCACATTATATATGAGCATATGCATTTTCTTTCTTTGTTTGTTTCTTTTCCACGTCCCTTCGCTTATGGGTCAAAATATTGATCTGCTGCCTGTTGCGTGCTGATAAGGGGCAGGGGTAGATGCTTTTGTCCTGTTTACACGGGGTAATAGCAAGGGGAACTATTCAGTGCTAAAGCTCCTCAAGGTATAAGCGTCTGTCCAGTGTTACTGGGGTAGTTGGGTAGAAGGTAAGCAATGGAATCAAAATAAAAGAAGGCCCATGTTCGTTTCCCGTACTGTACAGGTGTTAGTCGATGTCTTCACTATGTCCCGTACTGTAAATTGAATGTAGTAGGGAAGCGTTGTTTAATATAGTGGAAGCATAGTGATAGCTAGGAGGAAGTGAAGAACATCCCAACAAGTAGGGAAGCGGTATTGAAATAGCCCAAGCAGGAGGCAAGGCGATATCGATATTTCCACCAAACAAGTTGGCAAGCGGCAGCGATCCTTTATAATCCTTGTTTATAATAAACGTAGTTGGTTGAATCCTACAGAATTGATGTATGATCAGATCATCATCAAAGCACCGAAGAATCATCGTATTATGAAAGAAATTCCGTTGGTGGAGGTCAAATTAGTGTGGTGTTGAAAGAGATCAAATTGACACTTAGACCTCACCCAGAATTAGAGGCCTAAAAAATGAAGCTTTTATTATAGGCCAATTATATACATTCAGCTATGACCTTGACTCAGGGAAATTATTATTCAAAGTCAAAGTCCTCATTTGGGTCATCATTTATTAGTCAAAGTCCTCATTGAGGACTCCTAGGATTTATATTGAGTCATCAAAGTCATTGTACATTTTATGAGACCATTCTTGAGCTTTTGAATCTTGTAAAAAGAATTATTTTTGAGTCAAAAATGAATTTTGTCACCTCCACGCCAAGTTGGCCCTTGCCTAATGAAGTCGGCATTCAAAGGAGTAATTCAAACCCAAGAAGCCTATATATACAAGTGCAGTTCAATCTACTTGCTCACCAACTCAACAAGTTCAATATACAGAAGAAGCAGTGCAGAAAAGTGCGAAGTACAAGGAGAAGGAAGTCAATTGCAGGATCGAAGTTTTGGGCTATTTATCTCTCTCTCCCACGAATTTACTAGGCAGTTGTAGGATCGAAGCACTGCAGTTGCAGGGTTGAAGAGCTGGAGTTGCCAGATCGAAATTCTATAGTTGCAGGAGGTCGAAGTTGCAGGGGTCGAAGTTGTTGGGGTCTAAGTGTTGTTGTTGCATAGATCGAAGTTTTGTTGCTACAAGGTCGAAGGTTTGGATGAAGTTGCTGGAAGGAAGCACTAACTTGGTGGTTGGAGGAAGTTTGTGTCTAGGATGAAGAGTCTTGGATTATCTCAAGAAAAATATTGAAGGAAGAGATTTGACAGGGTTTTC
The DNA here is from genome assembly GCA_034641835.2 of Pinus albicaulis. Taxonomy (NCBI): domain Eukaryota; kingdom Viridiplantae; phylum Streptophyta; class Pinopsida; order Pinales; family Pinaceae; genus Pinus; species Pinus albicaulis. The sequence goes on from CM076581.1 coordinate 1,111,414,687, forward strand.
CCCTAGATAGGGGTTTTGCCCTAGTAGAGTACCTACATCTTGTGTCTCTTGTTTTGTGATCTTTATAACACATAATTTGGTTATTGCTTGATGAAAGATAATATAAAAAAGAAATAAAAGAAGCCAACATAATTCACAAGTAATTATCAAGAAAGAAGAATCAAACCCTAATTCTACTAGCATTGATTTCCCAACATGGTATCGAAGCTAAGGTCAAAGAAGATTGGAGATCAAACTATTGGCTCGAAAGAAATGGTTACTCCCTCTATGATAAGATACATGAAAATGGGATTCAATACTGTAGAATGTTGGATCAAGAGGATCTTCTACTACTTATTCAACAAGGTCAAAAGCCAAGGTTTCTTGGTTGCACTTCGAGGTTCACTCAATGATGACAATGCATGGATTATTGATAGTGGAGCATCAAGGCAAATGACAAGGGAAAGCAAACAACTTCACACTCTAGCAAAGGAATCGTCTTCTCATGCAGTGGAATTGGGAGACAACAAAATCTGTTGTTAGAGGCCTGGGATCAACATCTTTGAAGCTGGAGAATGGAGCTAAACTACATCTCAACAATATAATGTATGTTCCAGGTTTGAAACAAAATTTGCTTTCAATTTCTTGCTTAGAAGATAAAGGGGATAGTTTTGCTTTTGTTGATGGAAATTGTTTTGGTTTAAGGAAAAGATTCAAGTATCGATAAAGCTAGGGTTATGGAGTTCGTGAGGGAAGTCTATATAGAGTCATAACACCATCTCCTCAAGCCCTAGTTCATATGGAAATCAATCCCATTGAGCTATGGCATAGAAGATATGGACATCTACACTACAAGGTAATCTCTTGATCAACTGGTTAATGGCATCCCCACTATCAAAAAAAACCGTGAAGGAATTTGCAAGGGATGTGTTTTGGGTAAAAATACAAGGAAACCATTTACAAACAATGAAACAAGGTCTAAAGAAATATTAGACCTCATTCATTCAGATGTGTGTGGGCCTATGTCTGATAAATCACTTGGAGGTCATCTTTACTATGTGACATTCATTGATGATCACTCTAGAAAGACATGGCTCTACCTTCTCAAGAAAAAGAACGAAGTATTTGAGAAATTCAGGCAGTTTAGATCTGAAGTGGACACCCTAACCGAAAGAAGAATAAAGACTTTGAGATCCAACAATGGTGGGGAATACACTTCTAAAAAATTAATTGCATATTGTAAAGAAGCAGGAACTAAGAGGGAGCTCATTGTTCCCTACTATCCTAAACAACATGGAGCTACGAAAGGAACCTTTAGAGAAAGAAAAAGACCAAAAAGATATTGTGGATATGCTACATACATGACAAAATTAATAGAATTTGAACCAACTTCATTTGAAGAAGTTGCTCATCAAGAAGTATGGAAGAAGGCAATGTAGGAAGAATAGCAATCCATCATGAAGAATGGGGTTTGGGAAATCGTCCCTGGACCTAGTGACAAATCGGTTGTCACCTCTAAATGGATCTACAAGATCAAGCACGTTGTTGATGGAAGTATCGACAAGTACAAAACTAGATTCGTTGCAAGGGGTTTCTCTTAAAAGGAAGGCATAGATTATGAAGAAACCTTTTCACCCACCATAAGGTATACTACTATAAGATCCTTGGTTTCATTGGCTGCAACAATGGGATGGAATATCCATCAAATGGATGTGAAAACAACATTTCTGAATGGGATCATCGATAAAGAAGTATACATTGAACAACCTGAAGGATTTGAATTAAATAGCAAAGACACTGATGTTTGTAGACTCAAGAAGGGTCTATATGGTTTGAAGTAAGCTCTTAGGGCTTGGTATGCAAGAATGGATGCATACCTTCTAAGAATTGGGTTCGTGAAGAGTACTGTTGATCCAAATCTCTCCATCAAGGTTGTGGATAATGAGCCAGTCATTATTCTAATATATGTGGATGATCTATTCATTACAGGTGTGGAGCAAAGGATACAAGAATGCAAGAAGATGCTGATAGGCGAATTTGAAATGAAGGATCTGGGATTGATGCATTATTACCTAGGTCTGGAAGTATGGAAGAAACATGGGGAGATATATCTGGAGCAAGGAAAGTATATAATCAAGTTGTTGCAGAAATTTGGGATGATGGATTCCAAGCCCATGACTATTCCCATGATCACCAATCTCAAGAAGTTGAGAAGCTCTGACTCAAGTCTCGTAGATCCTACCTCCTGTCGTAAGTTGGTGGGTTCTCTAATGTATCTAGTAATTACTAGGCCAAATATATGTTTTGTTGTGAACATTCTTAGTCAATTTTAGTTGGAGCCTCGTCATGATCACTGAATAGCTGCCAAGCATATATTGAGACATCTTCATGGCACTATACATCACTGTCTAAAGTACGATAGCAAGGAATTCAAGCTGACGGGTTTCACCGATTCTGATTGGGGTGGCAGTGAGACCAGTGGAAGAAGCACTACAGGTGGATGCTTTAGTTTGGGGTCTGTTATGATCTCATGGATGAGTAGAAAGCAAGATCATGTTGCTTTGAGTAGTTTTGAAGAAGAGTATGTGGCTGCATGTGAAGTAGGAAAGGAGGTTGTATGGTTGAGGAAGCTTCTGACAGATTTGTTAGAGAAACCTCTAAGTCCTTCTGTGATAAAATGTGACAATCAAAGTTGCATTGAGATGTCTGAAGATCTCGTGTTTCATGCTAGAACGAAGCATATCAACAATAAGTTCCAATACATTAGGAGCTTGGTGCAGGATGGGATCGTGAAGCTACAGTATATCTCGACAGACAATCAGGGAGCTGATATACTAACAAAATCACTTCCTAATAAGAAGTTTTAATATCTTAGAAGCATGCTTGGTTTAGTTGATATTGTTGATCTTATTGATGATGATAAAATTTTGGAAGAGATTTGTTGAGGCTTTGTGTGTGATACACATTGCCCGGGAGGACATCAGGTTGGCACTATGTGTTGATGTTTGGATCCTGAAGTAGGGAGAGTGGCATTGGTCAGGGAGCTCTGACCTCGGATACGCACCCAGATTCTTGGGTTGATTGTTAGCAAGTAGCCTTGATGGTACCTAGAGAGGCAGAAAGCTTTAGTCCATCTTAGTCCCAGCCGGATAAATTTCCCTGGTCAAGAATCTAGTCCGTGGCACCGTGAGTGCCTAAATTGTTGGAGGACTTGAATAGATTTCCCTGGTCAGGAATCTAGTTCGTCGCACCGTGAGTGCCTAAACTGTTGGAGGGCTTGGATAGATTGCCCTGGTCATGAATCTAGTCCATGGAATTGTGGTGCCTAAACTCTTCATAGTTCATATGTTTTGAGATCCCCTTGTACTTGTATATGTCATTATGCAATGTACTTATCAAAAGAATGAAAAAAAAATTATTATTATTACAATGACTTCTTAAAACATGGGTTTCGTGCTTGGGCCATCATTTTATTAGTTGAAATCCCCATTGAGGACTCCTAGGATTTATATCGAGTCATTAGTGTCATTGTACATTTTATGAGACCCTTCTTGGGCTTTTGAATCATGTAAAATGAATTAGTTTTTAGTCAAAAATGAATTTCGTCACCTCCACACCAAGTTGGCCCTTGCTTGATGAAGTCAGCCTACAAAGGAGCACTTCGACCAATAAGAAGCCTATATATACAAGTGCAAATCGATCTACTTTCTCACCAACTCAACAAGTTCGATATACACAGGAAGCAATGCAGAAAAGTGTGAAGTACAAGGAGAAGAAAGTCAATTGCAAGATTGAAGTTTTTGGGCTATTTATCTCTCTCTCTCCCACGAATTTACTGGGCAGTTACAGGATCAAAGTGTTGTAGTTGCAGGGTCAAAGAGCTGGAGTCATTAGAGGAATTTTAGCCTAAAAGTGCCCATGAAATTTTCACATAATTTCCATGACATAATATGTAAACCAATCAAAATTCTTTAAATTTAAAAATAGGTACATGTAAATATTTTGGATGGAAAAAAACACAAACTATTTTTTTTAATTGTATTTTTGGCTTATCTCCTTATAGGTTTACTCAAGTGTAGACACTCATTGGATCTGGATTTAAATTTTGCATCCAACGAGTACCCATCATGCATACTTTTGAGAAGACCTGCATTGATAAAAAATGAAGATACATTAAAAAAACGTGTTCAAAAGGTTTTTTTAATGTATCTTCAATTTTTATCAATGTGCGTCCTCTCACAAGTATGCATGATGGGTACTTATTGGATGAAAATTTTAATTTTGCATCCAATGAGTGTCTACATTTAAAATTTGAGTAAACCTATAAGGAGATAAGCCAAAAATATAATTAAAAAAATTAGTTTTATTCTTTTCCCTCCAAAATTCAGAACTCTTATTTTATTATTTTAACTATTATTTTATTATTTTTCCTTAGGAGGCCACATTTAGGCTAAAATTTCTTCTAATGTGCAGGATCGAAATTCTGAAGTTGCAAGATCAAAGTTGAAGGAGGTCGAAGTTGCAGGGTTTGAAGTTGTTGGGGTCGAAGTGTTGTTGCTGCATACATCGAAGTTTTGTTGCTGCAAGATCAAAGGTCTGGATCAAAGTTGCTAGAAGGAAGTGCTGACTTGGTGGTTGGAGGATCTCTATGTCTAGGTTGAAGCGTCTTGGATTATCTCAGGAAAACTATTGAAGGAAGAGATTTGACTAGGTTTTCCCCTAGATAGGGGTTTTGCCCTGGCAAAGTACCTACATCTTGTGTCTCTTGTTTTGTGATCTTCATACACACATAATTTGGTAATTGCTTGATGAAAGATAATATAACAAAGAAGTAAAAGAAGCCAACATAATTCACAAGTAATTATCAAGAAAGTGGAATCAAAACCCTAATTCTACTAGCATTGATTTCTCAACACGTGGTACATAGATTCAAAAGAATCACAACACTTCACCAATAAGTAGGACTAGTTCACAAAGTACACTGCTTGTTCGTCCAAGGATATAGTGATCTTTGATGGTGGGGAAGAGTTCACAGTAGTAGGCAAAGCGAATCTGCAAATTTCCTTTGGAATGAACATGTTGATTTTGTGAAAATTTCTGAATATAGAAACCCTACTGCAGTATCTTGATTTACTTCTACTTGTTTGATTTAATTAACAAGTTATTTTATGAATATTCAGTAAAATATCAAAGCACACACAACTGCAACCTACACATACATACAAATCATTCACTGAAGCATAACGCACACATGACAAAGGACACAGTATTTTTTGGACAATGTCCCCGGAAAAACTCAATGCGGGAATACCGGTGCAGTAGCTCTTTAGAGGGTTTGTTTATTAAGTAGAATATCAGAATACAATCAAGGGCGCCAGTAATGGTTTGCCCAACAGAGAATTCGCGGCAGTTGTACCTATCACTCAGAGACAGAAAATATCGTTGATTCAGCCGAGGAAGCACTCCTCTGAAAACACTCAATACGAGCCCTTTCTGGCCCATTGGAACCCTAGCGCTGCTCCTCCAACCTCTGCGTCAGCTTCTCCTGCCCAGCGTAGCCACTGCGTAGCCTCTACGCAACACAGGCTACTCCTGTGTCACCCCTCTGGGCTCAGTGTTGCCCCTGCGACACCCATAGTATTAAAAACCGAAACCGGTGACCGGACCGGTGGACCTAATGAACCAGTGACCGGACCGGAACCGGTCTAACCGGTACTGGTCAAGTCTAAACGAACCGGTTTTTAAAAAAATACATTAAATAATTATTTTTTAATAAAAAAAATTATTTTTAAGATTTGCAACCATGATTCCAAGCCAATAGAGACAATGCAATACATATCATTGAAAAAGTACATAAGTAATGAGGCTCCAAATGACCCATAAAGTCCAAAAACAATGCTACAAGCTATGAGCATTGAGGCCATTGGCCTACATAGTACAGTGACAGTCTACAACAAATCTACATATATATAATATGATATTACTAAATTCTAATTAATGATCAACATTATCACTTGAAACTTTTAATCATGATCAAAGTTCAAACTCAGTTGGTTGAACTTGAGTCTCCCGACTCTCAACTACCAAACTTTGCAACTGCTCCAGTCACAAACTTCTCTATTGGTTCAGTGACTTGAGTCTCAAACTTCTGAAGGTATTCTGCCCTAATATGCCCTATTACTTCATTTGGTGCTCCACATGGCTTTACATGGCCTCCTATCCCACCCAAGTGTTGCTTGAACCTGTAAATACCCCCTCCTGCAATAGATTTTTGGCAGTATTTGCAAATCATTTTGCCATCAATCATATCACAATGAGCCCATGCAGTATCCTTGCATTTTGGAGGCATGATGGCTACTACTTAGCTCAAGCGGAAAGCCTCAAACTCTATGTCGTTCCACTACTCCAGCAAAAACTCAACACTCTCCAAGCTCACAATCAAACTCACAAAATCTCCAAATGAGATGGTGTGAGATAAATGAGAGGCTACCCCTACTTATAAAGGATTGGAGAGGGTCTCCAAGATAGCTCCAACTCCAACTTCAAGCCTCGGAAAGCCTCAAACTCTATGTCGTTCCACTACTCCAGCAAAAACTCAACACTCTCCAAGCTCACAATCAAACTCACAAAATCTCCAAATGAGATGGTGTGAGATAAATGAGAGGCTACCCCTACTTATAAAGGATTGGAGAGGGTCTCCAAGATAGCTCCAACTCCAACTTCAAGCCTCCAAGATCACTGCTCCAGCAAACACTCAACACTCTCCAAGCTCTCAATCAAACTCACAAACAGCAAATGAGTTGGTGTGAGACAAAGGAGAGGTTGCCTCTGCTTATAAAAGATTGGGGAGGGTGTTTTTGGAGGGAAACAACCCTCCCCTTACCTCCACATCAGCCCTAAGGCACCTTGCTGGCCGTGCATGGGTCCGCCTAGCGGAAGAGGAGCTAACCGACCGGTTAAGGACGGAACCGGCCGGTCTATCCATAAAACCAGCCGGTTCCGTCCTTAACCGGCCGGTTAGCACCGGTTAACCGGATTTCCAGGGCAAATGGGCGAGATGACTGGGTTTTATGGCCGGTTTGAACCGACAAGCATCCTGACCGGCCGGTTTGACCAGTTTTCGGTTCAAACCGGTCGGTTTTTAATACCATGGCGACACCCTGAAGGCCCTGTGTCAGTCTCTGCGTGAGCCTAGCTACGCTGCGTCCTCTTGCTGGTCTCTGCGTTGCTTGGTACGGATCTACCTCTCTGCCTTAGTATTCTTGGCCTCGGATCAGAATAATCCCTCACTGATCTGCCCCTCACAAGCACTGCAAGCTCACTCGAAAATTCTTAACAAACCGCACCACAAAATTTCAACTTAGCTTGTGTGTATTCTCCAACTGACCCCAAACCTTCCTTTAATACTTCTCTCGTTGAAAAATCAACGGTCATGATCTAATCTCTGATCAACGACTAAGATTAGAAAACACTTAATCCATGTTACTTAGAACATTCTCACCCACATGTTTAAATTAATTCCCTTTAATTATATAATTTCCCTAAGTTAGACTTAGGCTCTCCATTAAAATAATTAATCTATTGAATAACTTTCACACCAGGTGGAATTTCTCCAAATGATTTCTGGGTCTTGGAAATCTCATGTGTTCTAGCCCCTCCACAAAGTTTCAGAGCTAGAGCACATCCAATGCTACCCAAAATCTCAACAGATTTTCATCAATGTGTACTATGTGCCAGGCATGGAGCTTAATCAACTCTCAATTAGTCAAATTATGATGCAATGCCTCCATTTAGATGTCAACTTTAGCAATAAAAAATGATACACAGTTGACAAAGAGAGTGAGAAGACTATAACTCTTGGTGTGGAGGATCATGGATTGCACAAGTTGATTGAAATTGAACAAGTCAGTGAACATGCACTGGTAGTGAAGAGTGCATTGAACATCAACACTTCCGCATCAATGGTATGGACACCTAAACTTGACCCACCTCTCTTAGTTGGCTTGAGAGAATTTAATAAGTACTTCCTAAAATTCAATAGCATATACAAGGTGTTTGCAAAGCTTTCCAAGTAGGAAAGCTACACAAAGCTACTTTTGATGAAGGACAATCTTTAAGAGAAAATAAAGTCCTTCAGTTGGTTCATGCAAATGTTCATGGACCTGTTACCCATGTATGTATAGGGGTAACCATAGGAGAGAATTTTCTCCCATGATGCAAATTTCCAGTGAGTCGCCTCATATGTGTTGAATTTTGTAACTATGGTCGGTTTTCATAATTATTATTTTTGTCCTCATAAATTGTAAAGCATATTCTTCATGCTCTTTTCAAAAGAAGAAAATTTGTTTTTTTTCATTTTTTTTAGAATTTTTGGCTCCAAAAGAAGCCAAGTCAACCTCCTCTGGTCAAGTCAGCTCCTTCAAGTGATCAAGTCAGCTTTGTCAAAAGAGGCACCCATTCGGCCTATTAGATCTCTATACATATGAGGCATTCAACCTCTTCTCAAGCACCAATTCGGATCTGATCAAAAAGATATAATATCTTTTGTTGAGGCAGGCAAAAGGGGCAAGAAAGGAGGACGAAAACCAAGGCTTGATGAAGGATGAAATTATCTTTCAAGTGTAGTACCAAATCTTTGTGGAAGCCCTCTATTGGAGAACGAATCTTTGTAGTGAAAACTGAATCTTTGTAGCCCTCTCTGCTAGACAAATCCTTGTTGGATCGAACATCTGTGAAGGGACCAAACTCTGTGGAAGGACCGAATTTTGAGGAAGGCAGAAGGCCTGATTCTAAGCAGACCAAGTCAAGTTATGTTGGGCAGAATTATGACTAGACTAGGAGGATACACCAAGTTTGACCAAGTGTTTGACTTAGATGTATCTTTGTTAAACTTGATTTCTCTAAGGAAACAGTTGGGTTTTTCCCTCATGTGGGTTTTCCCAGGGTAAATACTTGTGTTATTCTGTGGTTGTCTCTTTATGATCCTTATGGCATTTTTTTTTTTTTTATTGTTGAGCTCCTCTATGTATTTTCTATCACAAGAAAAGAATTAACCTAATGAAAATCATAAGTAATTATGAGTTTAGAAGATGCCCTAAAAAATTAGCTTGGTATCAGAGCTTGGGTGAAAGAGCATCCCTAAAAGAAGCAACCTACTTCAAATTTATTCTCCAATGTTTATTTTGTCACCACCCCTAAAAACCCTAGCTTCATTATGATTGCAAGAAGAATGCAAAAGCAACGATATGCCCTGTTGTAAAAGCCATAGTTAAAATCTCTAAAGGTCGAATTCTCTATTTGTACCAAGATTCATGTATTCTTAACACTGAGAGAAGGCCAAAGTATCTTTTTTGTACGAAGATTCATTCATTCTTAAGACTGTGACAAGGCTGGAAATCCTCAGTAGGACTCAAACTCTGCAACAGAGGTTTGAGCACCTCAGAGCAAATTACAGAGGCGGAAAAGCCTCAGCATCCATTACAGTGGACCGAACATACTTCGGGTCTTAGTCTGGAAAACCTCAGGAGAAGCCTCAGTAAGTCGAGAAACCTCAGAAGTATGATACGAAGATCTCAGGGCTTAGCTCAAGGGATCGAGGCAACTTAGATTAGGGCGCAAATCTAGTATAATCAAGTTATGGTTTGTGTTCCAAGTCATGGTCTTAGAAAATCCAGAATGTTAATGAAAAAGGGCTAACTTACAATTATTTTTGGTTTGTGATTAGATTAGGTCACAAATTCACAAGAAGGCAGGTCACAACTTTAAATTGTTATATACCTTAACCATCTGACGATATTATCTCATCAACAAGGAGAAACAATGGTAATAAAAGCATAAACTTGTGATGAAAAATGCATTGTACTAATGAGATCATTCTAGAGATCCAAGTCTCTATGATTAAGGCCGAAATACACTTGAAGAATGTCAAAGTACCTTGCTCTGTTTCAGTAGAGAAGAAAGGACTGAATGCCTCAGTCAACTATTATTGTTGGCCAAAAGTTTGTTACAGTTTGAAAAAACATACATTCCAGATGTATGCCTTTAGTCGCGGATACAAAGAAGTCTGAAATTCTATATTATTACATAAAGGTTGAAATTATATCTTAGTTTGAAAGACCTCAGGACTTATGATAGAAGGTCGAATAAGTGACCTCGGGAATATTCAAAATGTCACAATCAACAAATTGTTTTTCCAATTTAACTAAGACCATGCCAACTGGAAGGTAGAGCCATTGAAGCTTAAAAAGGACTAATACATAATCATGAGTATCTTGGAAGATACAATTCTAAGATATACATTGTCTAAGAAGATCTAATGTTTTAGAATCTATGATAATTTGAAGATCTGTCTTGGCCCTAGCAAGCATGAATGTTTCATACAAAGTACAGTGACAGGATCTACAAAGCTATGAGGTATGTCTCATCACTATATCTACGTAAAGCAATACATGTTAGAAATATTGAGAGGGGGCGTGAATCAATATTTCTTATCAATTAGCATATTTTTAACTTTTCAGAGCATTAAACATTATTAGCATTAGTTAAGCATAAACAATCATTAACACCATTCAACAATGCACATAATCAAGAAAGTAGAAACCAAATATTTTTAGGTGGAAGCCCCTCCGAGACAAAAACCACCAAACGCTTCATAATATTTATCTTCAATAAAAAGTACATCAATAGGAAGCTCCAACTTCCATCATTTTCAACTACCACTGAGGGAGGCTCCAACCTCCTAGTTTACAGGCTACAACCTGGCGGTTGCACCAACACCATGTTACCAGCTTTACTAGATGGATGCTCTGACGCCCAAGTTTACAAGCTCCGACCAAAAGGAAACACAGACTCCGTGATTCACCCGCTGCTACTGGAAGGACGCTACAACACCCTGCATAGCCTCCAACCTTCCCTAGCACCACCCTGCCTCCCTGCTCAGCAAGTTGCCACTTGCCTTGAAGGCTCCAACCTTCAGCTCACCACGACGGACCACATTTCATAGTTTTCAGACTGGACCCACCTGTGCTCTGAATCAATACAAAAGAACTGCAATACAATCTTTGTTGCTTCTATATATCACAGTCAAACCCTGGCAGCGTCACTACTCCACTCTGCTCAAACTTCGTAATCAATCTGACTGCTACACAACTCGCCAACAAATAACCCTACATCTAAATTTGTACATCAAACCCTAGCTTTCAATATCCACACAAATTTGCCTTTGCTTGATATGCACATGATACCCTAGCTTCATAAAATTTATTTAGCCTTTGCATAAATCACATTAGCTTTTCATCATTCAGTCAGTAATATACCCTTGCAAACACTGGCACTTATCAACTACCCACATATGCTAAAAAATTCTGTCAAATCACATAAATGAAGGCCCTCTTTGTACAACGAATGTTCTAGAAAAATTCATTGATAACACAACCTGCTCAATGGCACTCTCTTCCTAGCATAGACATCACTAGATCTTTGTAATCATTAAAAATCACTGTAACAAGATGTCTTTGAATTTTGATCTTAGTATTTCTTCAGATCAAATATAGACCCCAAAATATAAAAACATAACAAAACATATATCAACTTAAGTGTTCAACAATACTCACTTCCATCCTGTGTTCTACAAATTGGCAGAGACTTGTATCAAGTTGAGGGTCAAACTTGGGTCTCTGCTAGCAGCAGATGGAAGAAGTAGAAGAAGGAAGCAAAGCATGTGACAAGAGGACTTTCCCAAAATCGTGGTTTGTGTTGACAGATATTATACTAGATGAGATTCGAGCTCAAAGGGAGCATGCAGATCAACAAGTTTGAAGTATACCTAGATTGTGCCAAAGGGAAGTCACCACTGACTTCCAAATGGATCTTGAAAAGCTGGCATGCAACAGTTGACAGTATAGAATTGAGATTATCAAGTTCTCCAAGTAAGAGGGTAAGGATCATGACAAAATACTTGTTCTAGTTGTAAAGTACACTTATGATAAAATTATTGTCATTGCTTTGAAATTGCACCAAGTGGATGCAAAGATTGTTCTTCTCAATGAAGGAAAAGTGTACATAGACCCATCTCAGGGCTATGAAAGTACATGAGAAGAAGTCCCATCACAAGCAGACACGTTCAGTTTGGGCTTTCAAGATTGATCCTATATGATTTGTCTCTGACAAAAGCAGAAGGACTCATGTGTCAGAGGGAGCAACTGTGGCAAAAAGAATTGTCTCCATAATATAGTAAGCAGTCAGAAAGCCTTGTTTTAGCTTAAGAGGGAGTTGACCTCTAAGTTTTAGATGATGGACTACCACTGACAGACTAGATAGTTGATATGTTGGAAGACAAAAGTGGCGGAGGGAGTAGCCTGAATTACCATAGTTGTTTAATATGCTTCATTGTGAGAGGGAGCACCCAATCAGGGTGACAGGAAAGAAGCTATCATGATGAATTCAGTGAAAGGAAGTTGATGTATTTTATGAGCTCTAACAACTTCCACAGTGGTTTTATTCTTCCTCTCAATCACACAATTTTGTTGTGGATTGTACAGCACAACGGTTTTTTTCTTTATTCCAACGTCTTTGCAAAGATCATCAAATTCATTGGACATGAACTCTCCCCCATTATCAAATCAAAAAGCTTTGATCGGCTTTCCCATTTTATTTTCAATCAAAGCCTTGAAATCTTTTAACATGTCAAACACTTACCCTTTCTTTTTCAAAAAGAATATCCATGTCTTGCGAGAAAAATCATCAACAAAAATCATAAAATACAAGTAGCCACCAAGAGAAGTAACATGCATAGGTCTACATAAATCAGAATGTATGAACTAAAGTACCTGACTAGTTTTTGTTCTACTTGAAGGGAATGGTCCCTTTATATGCTTTCCACTTGCACATCGTAGAAAAAATCCATCATGATTCATTTTGATCTTAGGCATTCCAGAAATCATCTTTCTTACATGAGGTAAGGATTTTTGTAGGTGAGCAAATCTTCTGTGCCATATCTCACACTGAAGATCGGTATCATGGGCCAGTGCATGAATGGGTTTACTGTTGACTTCGTAAAGCCCTTCAAATCTTGATACAAGAGTGTGTAATATCCCAAATGGGATATTTTAACTAAAATTGCAGAAATAAACTTAAGCAGCAAAATAAATGGAAATATACACACAGCCACTAATAGAACACAATGGACGCCGATAAAATCACTGAGCCATTTTATTAATCCATGATAAAAGGTACATCAACATAAAGGAACAGCGGAACCTGAGCTTGTCAAGCAAGCGGAGCAAACCCAAAAAGATCTCTGGCCCAACTGATGAATGACGCTGGCAATGATGTAGATGGCTCGGCAAGGAGACTGCTGCAAATCGGCTACGGCAAAACTGACCTCTCCAAACTCCACTGAAGCACTGTGAGATCTTTGAGTGAAACCTCCTCAAGGGTATTGGGTTTCCGTCCAATACTCACAAATCACCCGAGGGTTTCCGTCCTGGGGCTACGGCTGAAGTAGAGAACCACGTTCTCAAACCTCTCATACACAAGAAAATGACCTACTCCAAAGATATCTCCCAATGGCCTCCTCCCTTTCTTTTATAGATCTCTTAGAGCGTTCTAGAGCATTATTTTATTATTATTTTATTCATGGAGCACTTTTCCCTTTTATTAAAATATTCCTTTTTAATGCAGAAAAGGGTAAATCGGCTACCACGCCTCCTCCAGTCACTGAAATTTGTATCTAACTGTCCCACCATGTAGGTATCCTCGTCCCGATTCCAATGAGCTATTACACTAAGGTGTTCCATCATGTATTCATCCCGGAATGCCACCTTGAGTGTAATCAGCTGAGTTAAGCCCAGAAATAACTCAAATTTCCAAAAGTTATAGGAATGCACCGGAACAAAAGCCAAACCGCTCGGATGATGGAGTATATCAAGCGAATGCCTCCGGAAAACATTAAAACTCCTCAAAACTCCTCCAAAGAGCTCCTGAGCCCACTGGTAGCACCCATCTGTACATGTGACCTGTCTGCTCCTAACTCTGGAAGTCCAACCTGACCCGGTAGTAGGTGACACCAAAAAAAGGAATATTACAGAGTGAAGGATTCTCTCATACTTGAGTTCAAAAGTTGGGTTAGAACCTTTTTATTAATAAAAAGAAACTTCCATTCCTTTATCTTCTAGAGCAGATATGGCTACAAGATTCTGTTTCAAACGAGGTACATACAAAACTTCTGACAGAAAAATAGATATGCCATCATCTAACTCAAATGAAATTGAACCATAACCTTTAACTTTGTGAGTAGAAATATCTCCAAGGATAACATTTAAATTAGTCTCCCTCTCAACTAGATTAGAGAGTGCTTCTTTGTAACCAGTAAAATGTTTGGAAGCACCACTATCAACTAACCAACTATCAAATGAATATGCAGAAGAAGAACTGGAAAGAGCAGAAACAAGAAATTATTTTCATCAAGTTTCTGCTACATTATTTCTATATCTTCGATTTCTTGTTTTCTTAAGATGCCCTTTACTTTGATTTTCAGAAGAATCTTTTCTGTAATCAGATTTGTTTTTTAATCTAGGTGCTCTTCTTCTTTCTTTATAGTCACGAGCAAAGTGACCATGTTTTTTACAGTTAAAGCATCTAACTTTTGACATGTCTAGATTCCCTTTATTTGATTTGAAATAAGATTTCTTTTAATTGCCTCTATTGCTCTTGTCATATGCTGAAAATGCAATAGTTTCTCCTTCATGATTGGAAATTCTTCCTCTGGAGATCATTCAAGCTTCCTCTTGGATACATTTTCCCAAGAGCTCATCAAATGTGGGAATAGTGTTGATATTGCTGACGGTGGTGATAAAAGTATCCCAAACAAGAGAAAGGCCTCCAAGAGCAATCAATGTCATTTCTTTGTTGAGTACAACTTCACCAATTGCTGACAGTTGATTCATAATTTTGGTCATTCTTGAGAAAATTTCTGAATATTACTTTATGCAGAAACCCTACTGTTAAATCTGGTTATACTTCTCCTACTTAATCAAGTTACTAATGCTGAAATCAAATTAATATCGAAGTAAACAAATAACAGACTTTCACCGATTCAGATCTAAGCAAAGATGCATGCATATAGAAAAAGTGACACACAAGATTTTTGGACAATTGTCCCTGGAAAAACCCAATGCGGGAAAACCGGTCTTCTGGCTGCTGGAGAGTTTATATTATTAAGTAGTTTCTGGATACAAAAAATCTGGGCACCTTACTGGTTAACCCTACAGATAAAAAATAGATCTGCAGCTAACCTGCTATTATGGACACTGAAAACTTGACTGATCCACGCCCTCAAATGGGATTTATAGGACTCAGCCACTTTCTGCCTCTAGAAACCCCAACACTACCCCTAAAGCCCCGGCGTCAGCCCTGCTAACCTCTGCATAATCCCAGACTAGGTGTCGCATTCCCTACGC
The DNA here is from genome assembly GCA_034641835.2 of Pinus albicaulis. Classification (NCBI taxonomy): domain Eukaryota; kingdom Viridiplantae; phylum Streptophyta; class Pinopsida; order Pinales; family Pinaceae; genus Pinus; species Pinus albicaulis. The sequence continues at coordinate 1,111,430,124 of CM076581.1, forward strand.
TGCCCTGAATGGCCTTTGCGTAAACCTAGAGGTCTCCTGTTGGCTCAGCGCTGCCCTTTCTGGGACTGCATAGCGGCTGAAGCTCTCTGCTCTACGTAGCTGCAATGTAGCTACTGTTGTTGCCCCTACTCCTTTGTGGTGCTCCTAGTTGTTGCCTCTCTGCATCTTGCTGATTCTTGGCACTGGGATCAGATCATCCCCTTAGCCAATACTACCCCTCTCCGCAGCTGAAACACTTCTGAAAATTCTTAGCAAACCCGCCCTAGAATTTCAGCTTAGTCTCAGTGATCTGCCTCTGTGTGTGTTCTCCAAATGACCCCAAGTCTTTCTTTTATACTTTTCTCGTTGGGAAACCAATGGTCATGATCTAATCTTGAATCGATGGCTAAGATTAAAAGAAAGCTTGATCCGTGTGACTTGAGTCATTTCCATCACATGTTTTAATTAATTACCTTTAATATTATAATTTTCCTAAGTTAGACTTAGGGTCCTTAATTAAAAATATTAATTAATTAATTATCTCCCAAAGTGGATGGAGTTTCCCAAATCCCTTTCTGGGTCTTGGAGATCTCATTTACTCCAGTCCCGCCACAAATTTTGGGAGCTAGAGCCTAGAATACATCTAATGCTACTCGAACACTCAAGAAAAATCAACACTCCCTCTTAGCGAGGAATGTGCTCTAGAACAATGTTGCTTCACCCAGAAGCTTTGCACTGATTTCTGGTGTGGGTCTCTGCACTGATGCTAGACCTATTTCCCTTCATCACTGCGTTGTTGCTGCCATTATGTACTGATGCCTATGACGCTACCATCGTCACTGCCACATCTGTACTGCAGCTCCCTCTCAATCTGTTGCACCGTGCTGCCATCTGCTGCACTGCAACTTCAGTTGCTGAGAGAAACAACTGAAACTCCAGCCCAATCTTTGACAGACAAGTCAGTTGGGCTGCATCCTCATCACTAAAGCTCCATAGGTTGCTGCTTTGTGCTGTCATATGAAGGATGATGCATAGCTACAGCTCCACACTGCATAAGCAGACTCCCTTTGCGCTATGGAAGTCACATCAACCTCTGTGCTGAAATCTCCCACGCTGCTACTATGCTTCGTTGTCCCCCTGAAGCCCCTACGCTGCTACAGCTCTGCTCTACGTAAGTCAGCTTGCGCTGCCCTGTTGAAGTCACATCAGCCCCTGCGCTGCTACTGTTGCATCTGCACTACGCTGCTCCCTTCAGCTTTCAGCTCCGCCTCTGCTCCATCCGTGAATCTCTGCACCAACTGCTCTACTTGTCCCGCTACTGTCTTAAGGCTCCCGTAGCTCGAATGTGATCCAAGAGATGAGTTGCTCAAGAATCCCGCCATCACTCTATAGCTGCTCTACAGATCCATGTCGCCCCACTTTCGTGGTTCATGAGCACTCATGGCAACGTCATCTTCTAAACCATCATCCGCCACAGCAGCCTTGGAAGTAGAAGCTTCCTTGTCCTTCTTCTGTGGACAATTGCTAGCGAAATGTCCTAGTTCACCGCACTGGAAACACTTGATCTTAGATAGATCACGCTTCTTCTTACCTTGCTGCCTCTTTGATGCCAAGGCTGCATCTTCTTCCTCTTCCTTCTTCACCTTACTTGACCCCGTGTTGTATTGCCTCTTAGTGAATCGGTGGAGTTCTTCTTGACAAAGGATTGCCCACATACTGTCCCAGTTGGGAAGGTCCGCTCTGCCCAAGACACTTTGGACAAAAGTTTCCCAGTCCTTTGTGACTACATTGAGTGCAGTCCTTACCATCACATCATCCTCCACCTTTGCTCCCATGGAAGACAACTAATCTCTTATCGCCTGTAACCTAAAAAGGAAGGGCTCGATTTCTTCTCCCTTGGCCATCATGAATGACCGCAGTTGATTCTCCAGAAGCATTCTCCTCTGGACGAATTTTCCCTCATATAGAGCGGTTTAGGCTTTCCACATTTCATAAGTCGTTTTCTTGTCGGCTATGTGTGGAACTATATGATCCTTAACCCCATCCATTATGAAGCGTTTGGCATGCGTCGTAGCTTCCTCATGCTTCGCTAGGAGAGCAGCATCAGTTGGCGTAGCCAGGAATTTTTCTGCATGGTCCCTTAGACTATATGCCTCCATGACTACCAAGATTCTGGCCTTCCAAACTGCAAAGTTGGACAGACCGTCCAACCTATCCTGATCACGTAGTCCATGAGGTGCCATCTGCTTAGTAAATCTGTCAGAACTCCTCCTCTCTATGCTAGAGACTTGGATCTAGGGTCCTTGGCGAAATAGGCACCCTCTGCTCCCTCTGACAACTGACTTCCTTTCTTGGAAATCCGCTAAATCAACAACGAAACAACTCTCTTCGATCCTCTAATCGATCTGCAGATTTCTTTGGCTAGAAACCCTCTAAGAAGTTGATCTCCTCTCGCCCTTTGTCACCTAGTGCTTAGGCTAAATTCTGAATCTTCAGAAATTTAACCCCACTAGCAACTTCCGAAGCTCTGCAACACTGTTTCCGGCACTCTAAAACAACAACGGCTTCAGATCTGCATCACCCTAGTTGCCCTTTGTGTGAGTAGACAATCCCAACGTTGCCTTTGTGTTGCCTCTGCGCAGTAAGTACGTGGGCTTGTGTGGAGACTGCGTAGGACTGTGTCACTCTAGCCTCTGCGTGGCTCTGCACCCTCTGTTGTTGCGTTGTCCCTTCTGGTCCAGATTTATGCGGCTACTGTTGCTTTCTTTGTTGCTTTCTGCAGCAAGGATTCTTCAGTCTCCTGTTGGTGATCCTGATAGATCTACAATCGCTCTGATACCATATGAAAATTTCTGAATAATACTTTATGCAGAAACCCCACTGTTAAATCTAGTTATACTTCTCCTACTTAATCAAGTTATTAACGTTGAAATCAGATTAATATCGAAGTAAACACATAACATACTTTCACCGATTCAAATCTAAGAAAAGATACATGCACATAGACAAAGTGATGCACAAGTTTTTCTAGACAACTGTCCCCAGAAAAACCCAATGCAGGAAAACCAGTCTTCTGGCTACTGGAGGGTTTATATTATTAAATAGTTTCTGAATACAGCAAATCTGGGCTCCTTACTGTTGATTTTTGTAGAATCCGGAAGTGTTCCAGGTCTCAAACTTTGCAGGGAGACTTGGACAGTAGCATTCCAAAGAACCCAGAAAATGTTTGTGGAAATTCCACTCGGTTCATGACTTATTAAAAATATTTAATTATTTTAATAAAGACCCTAAGTCTAAACTTAGGGAAATGAAATAATTAAAGGGTATTAATAAGTCAGAGTGTAAATCTTCTAGAAAACAAGGATCAAGTCAAGTTTTAATCTTAGCCATTGATTAAACTTCTAATCTAGGTCGTCGATTCTTCAACGAGAAGATTATAAAAGAAGGCTTGAGGGTCATTTGGAAAACAAGTTGGCATACACTCAGTACCTGAAGGAGATCGATTCTGAATTAAGAGAATTCAATTTCAGTGGGAGAGTTGCAAGGCGAAGAATTTGCAGAAGCAGAAGGAGGAGGGAGTCAGAAGTGATCGAGATTAGCGACAAAGGGAAGAAGTGGGCCACTGGAGGCAGCTTGAGGCTACAAACAAAGAACCCACACATTCCCTACGCAAAATTACGCAATCCAGCACTAGGACTGCGCAGAGAAACACGCAGACAAGCACAGGAGCCAACAAAGGCAGATCAGGGTGTCAGAGAATTGTCCGAGGGAGCCGGGAATTCTGTCTCAGGGGTTTCAGATTTTATCTGCCAGTTATTTCCTTGTAAAGATATCATTTGCTAAATAATTAACAAAACACTCATCTGCTGCACCAGTTTTCCCGCATTGGGTTTTTCCGGGGACAATTGTCCAAAAATAACTGTGTACATGTGATTGATTCTTGTGCTTATGTCCTTTACTGTTCATTTCTCTGCATATGTATTTGAGAATGTTGCAGTAGTATTTATTTTGATATTTGCCAGAAGATTTCTGAAAAATAACTTATTTGAAATAATTAGGAGGAATAAATCTATCACTGCAACTGTATAGTTTTCAGATTAAAAATTTCACATGGTATCCGAGCCAGAGATGAGTAACAGGAAGGGAGAATTGACTAGTGAACGGAAGTCTACTATTGCAACAACAATGTAGAAGGGTTCACGCAGTTCTCCAAGAAGGGAAAGAAGCATGACATAACAGATGGATCACGATGTCTCTGTTTTGGCATCCAGACTTGAGGAAGAATTTGCTTGTGTATCAAGCACTGCTTCTTCTGATGTCTAGTATATTAACAGTGGAGCCTCTGCTCACATGATTGGAGTACGGGACTGTTTTTCTGACTACCAAGAAGAGTAGATGATTTTCAAAATAACCATGGGTAATAAAGCAAAATGCACTCTTGTTGGGAGAGGTTCTGTATTTTTTCAAACCTAGGCTGGAAATAGGATCTTGGACACTAATGTACTGCATGTGCCTGGGTTGGGGATGAACTTGCTCTCAGTGTCTCAGCTTCAAAACCAAGGTTATGACGTCTATTTTATTGGCAACAGAGTTTACGTCAAACACTCTAGTTGGAAGAAGAAGGCACAGATCGGGGTAAGAAGCAACAAACTTTAGAAGTTGCAGCTTGAGTATCTAATGGCATTGGTCGGCAGTGTAGATGAAACGAACCTGAATGAGCTATGGCATAGAAGAATGGGGCATTTGCATCATGGGGCGTTGAGAATTCTCCGGAAGACTGTCACAGGTGTTCCAGAGCTAAGCACTAAACGAGATGATGTCTGCAAGGGGTGCGTATTGGGAAAATATGCCAAGGTGGCGTATCAGAGAAGCAACAATAGGGCCAAGGGTGTATTGGACTTGATACACTCAGACATCTGTGGACCGATGTCCACTAGAGCTCTTATTGGTGTCGAGTACTTCGTCACCTTCATTGATGACCATTCCAGGAAAACCTGGATCTTCTTTTTGAAGACCAAGGATGAAGTCTTCATTCGATTTAAAGAGTTTAAGGCTCTGGTTGAAAATCTAACAGGGAAGCAGATCAAGGTACTGCGATCAGACAATGGTGGTGAATACATAGATAAGGAATTCACTGGATTCTGCGCAATGGAAGGCATCAAAAGAGAGTGGACAGCTCCATACAATCTGGAGCAGAATGGTGTGACAGAAAGGAAAAACATGACTATTGTCGAAGCAACAAGGGCGATGTTGTATGACCAAGACATGCCCAAATTCCTATGAGCTGAAGTGTGTAATACAGTTGTCTACATTCAGAACAGGACTCCTCACGCTGCACTGGTAAAGATCACGCCAGAAAGTGTCTTCACTAGCAGTAAGCCTGAAGTGAGTCACCTTAGGATCTTCGGCAGTACAGCTTACTGTCATGTGCCCAGTGAGAAGAGGAAGAAGTTAGAGATGACTGTAGAAAAAGGGTATCTGGTAGGATACAGTGAGAATGCAAAGGCATATCGCATCTACATTCATGAGAGTAGGAAAGTCATGGTGCGGAGGGATGTGAAGTTCATGGAGGAGAAGGCCTTCAGAAGATCCCGCAAGTTGCCTTCTGCTATGTAGTCTGAGGAAGAGCCTATGGTACAGCCCCAACAACCAGCGGCATAAAATTCAATTGCCTCTCCAAGGCATAGGGATCCAAGGGAAGTGTCTCCCGAGGATTTGAAAGAGGGAGAGTCAGTAAATCCACCCACTACCAGTGGGAGAACGAGCAGGGAACTTCGACAGATTCTGAAGGATGCTGAGGACTTTGTCGGAATCCCCCGAAATGAGAAGAGACAGCATAAGCAGCCTAAGAGATATCAAGTCTTGGTTGCTCAAGTCGGAGAACCTTCCAGTTTTCGGGAAGAAGCTCAGCACCAGGTGTGGGTTGATGCAATGGTGGAAGAGTACAGTTGCATCATGACGAATGATGTCTGGGAAGTGGTCCCCAAACCTCAGGAGAGATCAGTTGTAGGGTCCAGGTGGATCTACAAGATCAAGTATGCTGCAGACGGCAGCATTGAGAAATTTAAAGCCAGGTTTGTGGCTAAGGGGTATGCTCAGAAGGAAGGGATTGACTATGAAGAAACCTCTGCCCCAGTAACCAGATACACCTCTATCAGATCCGTGATATCCCTTACTGCGCAGATGGTATGGAAAATTCACCAGATGGACGTCAAGACGACATTCTTGAACAGGGTGATAGAGGAAGAGGTGTATATAGAACAACCAGAGGGCTTTGAAACGCATGATCAGAAGACTCTTTTGTGCAGATTGAAGAAAGCATTATATGGACTGAAGCAAGCTCCTAGAGCCTGGTATGGTAGAACTGACAACTACTTGCAGAATATGGGATTCGTCAAGAGTGACGCAGATCCCAATCACTACTATTTGAGAGTAGGGAGTGAGTAGTTGATACTGGTTTTGTATGTAGATGATCTATTTTTAACAAGATCATCAAGGCTCATCACATACTGCAAGAAGAATTTGGCTGAGGAATTTGACATGAAGGATCTAGGACAGATGCACTATTTTCGAGGGTTGGAGGTTTGGCAGCAGAATGGGAAGATCTTTCTTGGTCAAGGGAGATACACTACAGAGATTTTGAAGAGATTTCAGATGGAGGATTGTAGACCCATGACAACTCCAATGATCACCAACTGGAAGAAAATCGACATGTCCGAAGATGATGAGGCTAATCCTACATTATATAGACCGCTCATCGGATCGTTGATGTATCTGGTAAATACAAGGCCAGACATCTGTTATGTCGTAAATACCCTCAGTCAGTTCATGATAGAACCTAAGAGGGCTCATTGGGCAGCAGCCAAGCATGTTCTTAGGTACCTTCAAGGAACAGTCGACTTTGGATTGAAGTACACCTGTAGCAATGATGTCAGGTTGAGTGGTTTCACCAACGCAGATTGGGCTGGAAGTTCATTAGATCGGAAAAGTACCAGTGGGTATTGTTTCAATCTAGAATCAGGAATGACTTCCTGGTGCAACAGGAAACAGAAGTCCGTAGCACCGAGCTCAGCAGAAATAGAGTATATGGCAGCCAGCACAGCTTCATGTGAGGCCATATGGCTTCGAAAACTGTTAGTGAATTTACTCAAGGTGAAAATCGGAGCGACCAGTATCTGATGCGATAATCAGAGTTGCATCAAGCTCTCTGAAAATCCTGTGTTTCATGATCGGTCGAAACATATTGACATCACATGTCACTTCATCAGGGACTGTGTACAACATGGAGCTGTTCAGTTGCATTACACTCCAACAGGAGAACAGGTGGCAGACATCCTCACAAAAGCTCTAGGGAAGACTAAGTTTTTCTACTTCAAAGAGAAGATGGGGATGATGAAGAATCCCTTCCAGTAGAAGGAATGGATAGGATCAGTATTCAGACGGAGCTGTTGTATAGATGCAGCAGTGACGGTGGCAGTTTCAAAGGCAGCAGTGACGGTGGCAGTTTCAAAGGTAGCAGTATAGAGGACAGCAGCGCAGCAGATGAGGGGTAGCGTCCAGAGATCAGCGGCGCAGAGGGTGCTTCATAAACAGAGCAGCATGCAGCAGGCATATTGTTGGAACCTGTGAAACCGGATTCATTGGGGAGGGGCCAAGAATCCCGAATCCTACGTATCTGAAATGATACGGAGGGATTCGTACCCAATTCTCCGGATTCGGCCTAATCCGTACAGGGTACGTCGAACCCTGACCATACCCTGTACGAATATGGCCGAATCCAGAGAATTCGACATACCCTGTACAGATACAGCCGAATCCGGAGAATCGGTTACGAATCCCTCTGTACAGCCGGATCTAAGCATATAAATACCATCATAAAAAAAATTCTGAGCCTATTTAACATTCATCTTCTTTGGTATTGGTGATCTGTTTGGGCTATTTTCTGATCTATGATTGGCTGCCATCACTTACATTTTCTCTTCTCACATCTGCCAACCATTCCTCACTGTTTATGACTGTCACAAACATCTCTGAACCTCATTTATTTGTTCACACTTATGGTTGAAGGGCACACATTGTTTTTGCTAAGGTGAAGTATTTTGTTTCAAAATTTACACACATGAGTTCATTCTCTAAATCTAGCAAATCTTGATTACTTAAGTGATAAATATAAGAGTTCGTTAGCATAACAAACTTAGTGAAGCAGCATTGATCATTTTGTGCACCACAGTGGCATTAATATTCCAAGTGCTGGTTGGCATTATCTTGAAAGCCTCATTAGAGCATTGATAAATCTTGTATATTTTTTAAATTTGACAATTGTATGATGTATCAATGTATCAAATTTCAATGTATCATGTATGAGTATCTAAGATCTTAAATCTATGTTTGAATCAATGAATTTGTATGAATTTGTGTAAAAAATATCTAATTTTTAATATATTAATATATACATTTTTTTTTAAATATATATATATATATATATATATATATATATATTTAATAAAATAATATATAACGTATCGTATCCCGGAAGTGTCTTGTTCTGGGGGTTACCGTATCCCGAATCCGATTCTCGAATACCTGTATCCATCGAATCCTGAATCCCCGTATCAGGTGACTTAGGTTGGAACACTTTCCTCGCTAAGAGGGAGTGTTGATTTTTGTAGCATCTAGAAATGTTCCAAGTCTCAAACTTTGCAGAGAGGCTTGGACAACAGCATTCCAAAGAACCCAGAAACCGTTTGTGAAAATTCCACTTGATTCATGACTTATTAAAATAATTAATTATTTTAATGAAGACCCCAAGTCTAAACTCAGGGAAATGAAATAATTAAAGGGTATTAATAAGTCAAAGTGTGAATCTTCTAGAAAACAAGGATCAATACAAGTTTTAATCTTAGTCATTGATTAAACTTCTAATCTAGGTCATTGATTCTCCAACAAGAAGATTATAAAAGAAGGCTTGAGGATCATTTGGAAAACAAGTCGGGCATACACTCAGTACCCGAAGGAGAGCAATTCTAAAGTAAGAGAATTTGATTTCAGTGGGAGAGTTGCAAGGCGAAGAAATTGCAGAAGCAGAAGGAGGAGGGAGTCAGAAGTGATCAAGATCAGGGATAGCGGGAAGCAATGGGCCACTAGAGGCAGCTTGAGGGAGCCGAGAATTCTGTCTCGGATGTTTTAGATTTTATCTGCCAGTTATTTCCTTGTAAATATATCATTTGATGAAGAATTAATAAAACCCTCATCTGCTGCACCGATTTTCCCGCATTCGGTTTTTTCGAGGACAATTGTCCAAAAATAATTGTGTACATGTGATTGATTCTTGTGCTTAGGTCATTTACTATTCATTTATCTGTGTATGTATTTGTGAATGTTGCAATAATATTTATTTCGATATTTGCCAAAAGATTTCTGAAAAATAACTTATTTGAAATAATAAGTAGGAGGAATAAATCTATCACTGCGACTGTATAGTTTTCAAATTAAAAAATTCACTTACTGGTTAACCCAACAAGAAAAAATAGCTCTGCAGCTAACTTGCTATTCTGGAGACTAAAAACTTGACTGATCCACACCCTCAAACGAGATTTACAGGACTCAGCCACTTTCTGCTTCTAGAAACCCTAGCATTGCCCCTGAAGCCCCTGCGCCAACCCTGCTAGCCTCTGCGCTGGCCTGGAGAGGGATGCATAACCCCAGACTGAGTGACGCAGTCCCTATGTTGCCCTGAATGGCCTTTGCGTAACCCTGGAGGTCACCTGTTGGCTCAGCGTTGCCCTTTTTGGGCCTGCATAGCACCTACGTAGCGGATGAAGCCTTTTGCATTGCGTAGCTGCTGTTGTTGCCCTTGCTCCTCTGCACTGCTCCTGGTTGCTGCCTCTTTGCCTCTTGCTGATTCTTGGCACTAGGATCAGATCATCCCCTTAGCGAATACTACCCCTCTCCGCAGCTAAAACACTTCTGAAAATTCTTAGCAAACCCACCATAGAATTTCAGCTTAGTCTCAGTGCTCTACCTCTGTGTGTGTTCTCCAACTGACCCCAAGCCTTTCCTTTATACTTTTCTCGTTGGGAAACCAACGACCATGATGTAATCTTGAATCGATGGCTAAGATTAAAAGAAAGATTGAGTCGTGTGACTTGAGTCATTTCCATCACATGTTTTAATTAATTACCTTTAAAATTTTAATTTTTCTAAGTTAGACTTAGAGTCCTTAATTAAAACTATTAATTAATTAATTATCTCCCAAACTGGATGGAGTTTCCCAAATCCCCTTCTAGGTCTTGGAGATCTCATGTACTCTAGTCCCTCCACAAATTTTGGGAGCTAGAGCACATCCGATGCTACCCCAACACTCAAGAAAACTCAACAATTCTTAGGAAGTATGCTTGAACTGTTTCTCCTATGTTCATCTTGATGTCCTTCAGTTGATTCTTCAAGGCAATAATTTGGTTCAAGTTACTAATTGCAAACATGCCAATTAGTTTGTCAAGCATTTCTTTAGCTTTCTTCAAACCAAAAACATAAGTAATGAGATGATCACTAAGAGAATTAAGGATAATTTTTCTAGCTTTAATTTCACCTTTTGTATGTTTGGATTTGACAGCAGCACTTGCATCCTCTGGTGGATCAGAGATTGTATCTTCAACATACTCCATAACTTCGTGTTCTTCAAGAGTGATATCTACCCTTGCTTTCGATGGACCAGAGTTTGAAGCATCATTCAGCTTCTCCTCTATCTTGAAGTAGGACGAAGTCATGTTAATCATAAAACGTTGGCAGCAAGTGGGGTCTATTTAGCTGATCTCTGATCTCCTTGAACTTGTCTTCACCAAGGCTCTAATACCATGTTAAAATCTGAAAGTTCTATGCAAAAATTTAAAAAATTATTTGCAGAAAATTGAAAGTTTTATGTAGAAAACTGAATGTACTTGCAAAAAATTGAATGTACTTTGCAGAAAATTGAATGAAACTAAATGTACTTAGCATAAAGTTGAATGTAATTTGCAGAAAATTGAATGTACTTTGCATAAAGTTGAATATACTTTGCAGAAAACTTAATGTACTTTGCACAAAAATTGAATTTTCTAAGTTGTTAAAATTACTTAGAATGCAGATTTCTTCTTCACAACTTTTCAGATCAGTAATTGTAGATAGAACATAAACTTAAGGATCATATGAAGACAACCAAGCACAAATATAAGACACTCAGAATTAGGTCCAATGACCAAGGCAAAACCCACAAGGGGAAAACCCAAATGATTCTTCTTCTACTATATTTCTTCAATTGTTCAGCAAAGTACAGAGAGAGAGAATGAGAATGAATAAAGTCACCAATGTCTCATCAACTTGCAACTGAAGTGTTCTTGCTCTTTGTTTGAAGATCTCTTCCTTCTCTTGATCGGATCTTGTCCTTCACACTTGCTCTAGCTATTCCCTTGTTCTTACTCTTTTCTTCAAGATCTCCTCCTCTTGACATTAGGGGAATTTTGAAGTCTAAAATGGGCCTCCTAAGGAAATAATAAAATAATAGCTAAACCAATAAAATAATATTTATGAATTTGAAATTCACTTTTTGCACCACAATCCATGTAACCATAGTTAAATTCAATTCAAAAGTTGTACCAAAATAAAATTAATAAAAAAATTGTGTTGATGTGACTATAAATAAGAATGAGTTTTTCAAGCAAAAGTCATTATCATTGAACAACTAATGCATTTGTCCTTTATACTTAAATAACTTAAAATAAAATATAAATATAAATTTATAAATTCTTAATTATTATATGATATTAATCAGAATTTATATTATTTAAATTGTATAATAACATATAATTAATATACTATATAAAAATAATATAATATAATATAATAAATGTATAGGGATATGCATTGTTTCTTTCAAGAAATATGAAATGACAATAATATATTTTTATTCAAAAAATGTGAAATGACATTTATTATAAGTACTTTACTTTGACTATAAAAGTACTTAGAGCACTGCCATGGTTAACCATGAGTTTTTATCCACCACTGAGAATGTGACAAGTAAGTACCTTTAACTCAATCAATGCCACCTCAACCATTAGGGATGATGTCATCTCTTAAAATGTGATTGGTTCTCATAAAGTGAATTTTGATTGTACATTTTCCTTAGGATGCCCATTTTAGACCTCAAAATTCCCCTAATGTCAGATCTTGTCTTTCACACTTGCTCCAACTCTTCCCTTGCTCTTTTTTTTTGTAACCCAGAGGAACCAGCAGCCCGCCTGACACGTAACTTCTAGCCAACCTCTAGGGGGCTACGATATGTCCTCCTCCCCGCAGCTCGGGTCACAAAAGGGGGGATTTGAACCTGGGTCTTTCAAGTTACAACAATTTCACATTTCTCGGATTAACCAATTGAGATGTCCCCTTGGGACCAAACATCATTATTCCCTTGCTCTTACTTTTCACTTGCTCTCACACTTCTCTTACACACTCAACACTAGCTCTTCTTCTTCACAATGAACATGCTACATCAACTCTCACTTGCTCTTGCTTAAATAGATGAGAAATGAGAGGAGTTACAAAATGAATTCATGCCTTGAGCGAATAATAGGAGAATCGAATTCCATGAAGGAGGAGTTACTTGAGGAGTAGTGTAACTCATCCCAAGCATAGAGAAAGAGGTACACATGTCTTGAGGAGTTACAATTCAAATTAAGGAAAGAGGAGTTACACTTAGACATGAGAGAATATTTGGTGAGAGTTGCAAATTGTATTGAATGAGGGAGTTACAAGTGCATTTAATGAGGAAGAGTTACACTTTTGCTATACATTGAATTAGTTAGGGAGAGTTACATTCTCTTAAGTGTGGAGTTACTATTTTATTCCAAGAGAGAGGTTCAATTTGCCAAGTAAGATATTCTTAATTTATTTTATTTATTTCATGAGAGAATTCGTTTTATTAATCCATTAAAGGTGAATGACTTTAGACAATTTTATAAATAATAGTATCATCATAATAATAATAATAATAGTAAGGATAAAAATATTAATTCTTGACTTGTAGTCATGATTGATTTGATTTTAAGTCGGTTCCATATGTCGAGATCATCCTCGATCATTTAGGCATGACTTTCTATTTTTGGAAAGCCACTTTCAAATTGAGATTTGACTTACTATTTTTGGAAAGTTATATCAGAATTGTTAGAAATTAAATTTTATGATAGTTGGCTCAAACAAAACTAAAAGATATGATTTCTTTTAGGGGAAATTCATCCTTAAGCTGTCAAATTTTAACACAAACCCTCACCTGGCCTAGACGGCTACGGTTTTTAGTACAACGAATATTTTTTTAAGGGTGTCTACCTTAGAAACCCTCTCTCTTCAAAAGTTGCAAGCCTAGAGGCCTCTCTAGCGTCTTAAAAGAAGGGATTTTAAATTTTAAATTTTGGTTTTTGTGACTTGTAAAATTTATTTGAAATTTTTTAATCTAGCCAGAAACCTTTTGGCACCTATTCACCTACCCGCAAGGCTTTTAGGGCTTGATCTTGCTTCTGGTGTCATTCACCTAACCCTTGAAATTATTTTGCAAAGAAAATCATTTTGTTTTGAAGGGTTTCTTCATCAAATTTTTGACATGGAATAAATCATTTGGATAATAATTATTTTGAGATCATTTGTTGGAGGAAAGCCATAGGCTTTTGGAGGCCTCCTCTTAGATGAGTGCTCAAGGAGGGTCACAAACCCTTATCAGATCTGAATCTTATTTTCTTGAGGTTACTGAAATTTTTTAAGAGGTTAAAAGCTTAAAAAATTTGCAAATTTATCATATAAATTTATTAAAAAAATTCTAGCCTTTCTCGTTGCAAGGCCAAAATCTTTTGAGACTTATTTTCATCAAAGTCATGGCTATTACAATGCCATATTGACATCAATGACAACCTTGACCAACAGTCTCCCCCTTTGTCATTGATGGAAATATTCTTGCCCTTTCATCAATTTCTCCCCCTTTGAAATCAATGGAAAATGGGGTGCCCAAGTACTCCCCCTAACAAGTTGCTTCTCTTCATCAATGATACTTCTTCATAGATAGTTGCTCTTGCTGTCATGATGCTCTTACTTCAATGAACTTGCTCCCCCTAAGCCTTTGCATGCCTTCATGGAAATGGATGAGGTAGATGATCAATCGACTCCCCCTGCCTGCATAAATTCCTCTAGCTCTTCTTTTTTTGCTCAAGACAAGAAAGATTGTTGCCTTGTTATAAAGTGGAAGACATCTTCACAATTTCATGATTTTCTTCAATGGAGTTACTCCTGAGAGATGATTTATCAAGATTGTCCATGTGTGACTCATCAAGGATTTCATAGGGCTCTTCACAGATACCTTCTGCGAGAATGGTCAAGAATCACAAGCTCCCCCTAACAGTATGCATGGTCTCCTTTTTGGCAGAATTTCATCATCAAACACTTGGAATATCACATCTACCATGGATGTACTCATCAAATCAACATGTGTTGTTGGCTTGAGTGTTCAAGAGACATTCGAATCCAATTTGCTTCCTTCTCCATACATATGTAACTTTCTTTTCTGGCTTGGTAGTCATGGTTTTAAGGACCCAAGTCAAGTTACAATTACGAGCCATATGTCCAATGTTATGGCATTTGAAGCACTCCATCTTGCTCATGAATGAGGAATCATGACTTCTTCTTGGAAAGTTTCTTCTAGGGAGCTGATGGGGCCCGTTATATTTGTCCTTGTGGTATGCCCTACAATCCTTTTCCATGTGCCCAAAAATTGTACAAGAATAGCAATAACCAAAAAATATACTTTGGTACCTGAGAGATGGAGATTGCCTTCATGTACTTCCAAAGTCATTTTGTCTTGGGATCCTTTGATGATATCCATTGCCTCTTGCATCATTGATACCCTCTGCAAAGTATTGCCTTGATGTACTTCTAAGGTCATTATTGCTTAGAATCCTTTGGTCAAATTTATTCTTCCAATGTCATCTTGACTCTTCTACTTGCCTTTGCTGGAACTGGGAGCATCAATATTTCTTGCAATATTTTCCACATCCTTTTTGTTTGAAGCATTAGGATTTGCATCATTTTTGTTTGAGGGTTCACTTGCATAACCAAGACCTGATTTATCAAGAGGAGATCTTTGATGACTTCGGATGTCATCTAGGGTTTGAGAGCTCTTTAGACTTTTGTTCAGATGATCAACTTCTTTCTTTAGGAGATCAATTTCTTCTTTCATCATCTTGCATTCTTCATCCTTCTTTGCTTGACTGATCTCCATTTCTTCCTTTATCCTTGAAGCTTCACATGTTGTTGATTTTTTATGTACCTTGGACAAGTGGTTTCCCATGGGTTAGTCTCTACCTAGGGAAAAGTGTCCAAAATAATTATTTTCCCAAGTGTGACTTTATAACGTGAAAGTGACTTTATAAGTGGTAAAGTCAATGTTAAATTATAAAGTGAAAAGTGACTTTAGACATAAAGTACAATGTGGGTACTTTGAGTTAAAAAATAGGAAGTGAGAATTAAATATACATTTATTCTCATCCCTTGATCTAAATGAACCTGAGCCATTAGATCTTAGGGTTGCCCAAAAGTCATTTAGGGAAACAAAAGGGGGAAAAGAAAAGGGAGACTGCATTCATTCATTCATTCTTCATGAGCAGATTGGAGAAAGGAGGCTGAGGGTTGGAGAAAAGTTCTGAAGGAGAAGTTTGTTGCAGCAAGCTGAAGGAGCGATTTTTGGGCAAAGTTGGGCACAGAAAACAAAGCATAGAAGACAACAGAAGGTACAGTAGAACAACATTTAATTCTATGAGTTGCACACAGTTTGAGAGAAGTTTATGAAAATTAAAAAATTGTACAGTGGTACGAAAATCAGTACAGTTCGTACGGAATCCGTACAGTACATATTTCCAGCTTCAAATGGGCATAGATATCGAGGCAAAGTGGGCACGATTTTCAAGGAGTTTTGGGCTGAAGAGATAACTAGTACTTTGTTTTTTTTTTTGTCTGCAAATGTATTTTTCCTGAACTTGAAAGATAAATAAATTTGAAGAACTCTCTAATAGGTTTTCCCCTGGAGAAGATTGAAGGGGTTTTGCCTGCGTCTAAGTTGACCAAAAATCTGTGTATTTTTTTGTGTTGTTGGTCTGTTTATGTCCATATTTATTTTCAGCATGTGTTGACAGTCCCATGTGTTTTAATCTGAAAATTTCATTTCCAGAATTCTATATGTTAAATGTATTTTATGAGAAAGGGCATTTAACTAAATGGGAGTGATAAGGTGAAATTAAAACTGGGTTGGGATTGTAAGAAACTTTTTAGTCATCCTATTTTAACATGGTATCAGACCTACAGGCTAGAAATTGCAGTTTGAACAACAGACAGTAGTTTGGGACAATAAACAGTGGTTTGGACAACAAACTGAATTTTTGGACAGACAATTGATATTTTGGTACAGCAAGGTGAAATTTCACACAGACTAGACATTTGGGATAGCAAGGTGTGCTGGAAAGTTCACTTCTTCATTTTCTTGGTTTTGTAAATTTTGGACAGCAGTCATGGCCATGTTCTTAAAGATAGAGAATAGACTAGATGGGATATCCAACTATGCCATTTGGAAGGACAATATTCAAACAGTGTTTGAGGAGGCAGCGATTTGGGACGTAGTGCAGCATGAGGTTGTACCTCCTACTGCGGCAGATAAACTTGCTGAATTCACAAAAAATAATGCAAAAGAAAAAAGGATTTTGATGGACAGTCTAAAGGATCATGTGGTTCCTCAGGTGAGAGGAAACACATATGCATATCAGATGTGGACTGCTCTAACCACTCTCTATCAGAGTACCAATGAGAGAAGGAAGATGGTACTCAAAGAACAATTGAAGAACATCATGATGACAAAGGCTGAAAGTGTAGTTCATTATTGTGCCAGGGTCAAACATGTACGTGATGATTTGACTACTATTGGTGAGGCAGTTGCACCCACAGAGTTAGTCAAGATAGTTGTAGCGGGGCTTCCTAAGTATTAGGATGTCTTTGGAGATATTGTTACCTCTAGGGAGAATCTTCCCAATTGGGACAGATTCTGGGATGATTGTGTGCAGCATGAGATAAGAAAGAGTGGCAGTGGTGGGCTGAAGATAGCAGATGAGGAGGATGTAGCCTTGACAGCCAGGGGGAAGAACAAAGGGAATGCCAAGAAAAGGGCCTCATCAGATGGGGCTAAGGGAAAGGAGAAGAAGAAGAAGAAAGATACAGATATGTCCAAAGTCAAATGTTGGGCATGTCAGAAGATGGGACATTATGCTGCTACGTGTCCTGAGAGGAAAAACAAAGGGAAGAAGGGTACTGCATCTTCAACAGAAGTGGAGCAGTTTGCTTCATAGTTTGACAGGGACTTTGCATTTATTACTTCTAAATCTAGTAGGAGTACATCATTCAATGTGTGGTACATATACAGCAGGGCTTCACGCCATATGACAGGTGCACGGGAGTTCTTTTCAGAGCTTGCAGAGAGGGCACTTGATATTGAGATTGTACTAGGGGATGACTGCACTGTGAGGGTTGTTGGTGTGGGGACTGTGACCTTTAAGAGGGAGTTTTTGCCTCCTTTGAAGGTCATGGACGTTTTGTATGTTCCCGGGATGAAGAAGAACTTGATTTCAGTGTCTACTATGGAGGAGAAGGGGTTTGACGTCACTTTCTCAGGATGACAGGCATTGATGCATCCCAGGGGAGCTTCCATCACTTCTGCCAAAGTGATTGGAGTCCACTCTAGGAAACTATACAGGTTCAATTATCAGTCGGCAGGAGCATTGGTGAGTAGCACATCTGGTAGCGTTCACATTAGTACCATCAGCAGTAGAGACTTGTGCGAGTTATGGCACTGTAGGATGGCACATATGCATCATGAAGCTTTGAGAGTTCTAAGGGAGATCATTACCTAATTTCAATGTCGAGCATTATGAGGTCTGCAGAGGGTGTGCTTTGGGCAAGTACATGTTAGGTCCCTATACTACTAGTATAGTCCCTTATTGTTGTTAATGTAACCCACTTATTGTTATTGTTGTACCCCTGTAATCCCCATATTGTTATTATTGTGCCCTTAAATTATTATTGTTAGGTCGGCTAGGATTACATTGTGGCCCCACTAGGATTACATTGTGGCCCCATGGACTCCTATATATAGAAAGGAGGTTTTGTCATTTGTATCATCCAAGAATTGTTCATTATGTAATGTATTGGAGGTTGCCCCCTCGAAGTGGCTGATTTCTAAGGCGTTGATCTCTCTTTTCTTCTATTTTTGGAGCTGGTTTCACAACATTTGGTATCAAAGCTTTGGATTCTAGGGTTTCGCTGCTCCAAACAAGTCATCGTGGAATTTTCGCTATAACTTTTTTTTCTACGAAGGTTCAGAAGCTGAAATTTTTAGAGTGCGAAGCCGAAATCCTGAGAAACATCGACGCAAAATTTCAGAGCTTGGTTCGCAATGTTTTCGGAGATATGATCTGTAGAATTTAGGGCTTTTTCAGGCTCCCGAATTTCATCTCAAAGAGTTGATCGTGGGAAAATCTTCATAACTCTATCTGAGCATCGGATTGGAATGCTGTAAAAAGTGGCCGCAAGTACACGGACTGTAGTTTCTTGTCTATTAATTTCATAGCCGAAGGAGGAAACAGTGATACGTGGCAAGTCGTACAAGTTCGCTCTACTGAACCAGTGCATAATTAGGTCATTGTGGGAGATTGGACATAACTTTGTCTTGAAGAATCCAAATCAGGTCAAAACTGTGGCATTTGAAAGAGGATTAATAGGGCTACCTCAAGGCCAAACTTCAGATATTGAAGATCCGAATTCATAGAGATAATTCAGTTTCAATATCGAGCTCCTAAAAAGAAAGAAATAGGTGTGTATTTGTTTCCGAATTGCATTAGTCTTGTGTATAAAGTCAGTTTGAAGGGATTCCAAGGGCCTATTGAGCATATATTTCAGTATTGGGTTCTGAAATGCCTCCTAAAAAGAATTCAACACCCATTAAGCCCTCATAATACTCTACTATGACTCATGAAGATGAAGAATTGCAACATGATCTATCAAAATTACAAGGGCAAGTGCACCAAATTTCGCTCTCCCAAAGAGCAGCAAAAAATGAAATGGAAGTTTTGAAGAAAGGCATGGAAGCAAAGATGGATGGTTTGAAGAAAGGCGTGGAAGCTAAGATGGATGGCATGGAAACTAAGATGGATGACGTGGAAGCTAAGATGGAGGACATGGAAGAAAAAATGAAAGACAACATGGAAAAAATGAAGAATGATCTAAAAGCAAACATCAAAGGTTTGACAAATTTGATACAAGAAATGATTCCTAATGGTGAAAAGATAGTAGATGAAACTCATGATGAGACCAAAATAAATATTAATCGTGATTTCATAAACTCT
The DNA here is from genome assembly GCA_034641835.2 of Pinus albicaulis. Classification (NCBI taxonomy): domain Eukaryota; kingdom Viridiplantae; phylum Streptophyta; class Pinopsida; order Pinales; family Pinaceae; genus Pinus; species Pinus albicaulis. The sequence continues at coordinate 1,111,449,560 of CM076581.1, forward strand.
AATGTTAGATTGAAGAACCACCATATTCCAAAGATGGATATGAGGAAGTTTGATGGCAAGGATCCCGTAACATGGATACTAAAGATGGAGAAATATTTTGATCTCAATAATGTGCAAAACACACAAAAGGTACGCATTGCAACTTTACATTTAGAACAAAATACATTTGTATGATATCGATGGCCTTTATCCCGTAAAAAAATTGTCACTTGGTCAATTTTTACGGAGGAAATGATAGCACATTATGAGGATACAAAGAGCAACACCTTCTTTAGCCAATTGATAAATCTCAAACAAAAGGGTTCAATGGCGGAGCACATTGAGGACTTCCAAAAATTGAATATAAGGGTAACTGATATTCCAGAGGAACATAGAATTGATGTCTTCATAGGGACTTTAAAGGATAACATCCAACATGAAGTTCGCGTTGGGAACCTGATTCATTAGAGAAGGCATTCAGGTTGGCAAGTAAAATTGAATGTAAAATTATGGCGACAAGGAAGCCTACCACTCACATCTATAAAGATGGAAGTGTTGCTACTCCTAGACTTCCACAACCTACAAGGTTGACACCACAACAATTGGAAGAAAAATAGCAAAAGGGCTTTGCTACATTTGTGATAGCAAATACACTAAAGGTCATAAGTGCGATGAGAAGAAATTATTTTACATAGATTGTGAAGAGGAGGAAGAAAATGAAGAAGAAACTTCAAAAGTAGAGGATATACACTAGGAAGAAACCCTAGAAGAAGAAGAAATGAGTCCGACCATATCATGTAATGCATTGGCAGGAATTACCACTCCTCAAACTCTCAAGATAGAAGGACATATCAAGAAGAAAAAAGTAATAGTGTTGATTGATTCGAGTAGTAGCCATAATTTTATTCATTGTAAGGTAGCCAAGGAATTGAATTGTTTCCTATACCCAGCACTAGAATGTCAAGTGATGGTTGCAAATGGAGGAACTATAAATTGCTCTGGAAAATGCCATAATATCAAGCTAGCCATGGGGGAATATGTATTGAATAGTCCAAAGCTTTCCATCCCAATGGGAGGTGTTGATGTTGTACTAGGAGTACAATGGTTACAATCTTTGGGGACGGTAGCTTTTAAATTTCAAGAACTTTTCTTGAAACTTTTTTCGAAAGGAAAGGAAATCAAATTACGGGGTATCGCAGGGAAGCCAGAAAAGATAATAAGCTCTAATGTCATGACAAAGCTTCTGAAGAAAGAACAACGAGACGTAATTGCACAATTATGCTCACTAGAATTTCCAACATCAAAATCATTTATATCTCCAGATCTCCAAAAAGTCTTGGACAATCATTCCAAGGTGTTTGATACTCCCAAAGAACTCCCACCTATTTGTGATCATGATCATGCTATTCATTTGATTCTAGGAAGTGTTCCTCCAAACATCAGGCCTTACAGATATCCTTATCTCCAAAAGAGCGAAATTGAACGTATGATTGCAGAAATGTTAGAGGTTGATATAATTCAACCTAGTCAAAGTTTTTTCTCTGCTCCAGTAGTATTGGTGCACAAGAAAGATGGATCATGGCGCATGTGTCCAGATTATAGGGAGTTCAATAAGCTCACTATTAAAGATAAATTTCCCATTCCTGTGATTGATGAATTATTGGATGAATTACATGGAGCAATTTATTTTACCAAGTTGGATCTTCGTTCAGGATATCATCAAATTAGAATGAAGACTGAAAATATTCCGAAAACAGCGTTTCGAACTCATGAGGGTCATTATGAATTTTTGGTCATGCCTTTTGGCCTTACCAATGCACCTTTTACATTTCAAGGGTTGATGAATTCCATTTTCAAACCCTTCTTTAGAAAATTTTTGCTAGTATTTTTTGATGATATACTAATCTACAGCAGGTCTTGGAAGGATCATGTTCAACATGTTGACATGGTGCTCAAACTATTGGAGGAGAAACAATTATATGCAAAAACATCCAAATGTTTCTTTGGAGTACAAGAGGTGGAATCTCTGGGTCATATTGTATCTCACGAGGGTGTTAAGGTAGACCCCAACAAAATTAAAGCCATTAAGGAATGGAAAGTCCCCACAACCATAAAGCAGTTGCGTGGATTTCTCGGGTTAACAAGGTATTATCACGGGTTTGTTAATAATTATGGGAGAATAGAAGCACCTCTAACAACATTATTGAAGAAAGATGCATTTTCATGGACTCCTGAAGCAACTAAGGCCTTCGAACATCTTAAAGAGGCAATGTGCCTAGCACCAGTCTTAGTTATGCCAGACTTCACAAAAACTTTTATTGTGGAATGTGATGCCTCAGGAAATGGAATTGGTAATGCTTTAAGGCAAGAAGGAAGACCCATTGCTTTTGAAAGTCATTCAATCAAAGGAAAGTATTTACAAAAGGCTATTTATGAGAAGGAAATGTTGGCAATACTACATGCACTAAAGAAATGGAGACCTTACCTAATGGGAAGACACTTCAAGGTAAAAACTGATCATGATAGTCTTAAACACTTTTTGGAACAAAGACTATCTTCAGAAGAGCAGCAAAAATGGGTCACAAAGATGTTGGATTATGACTTTGAAATTATCTACAAAAAAGGGAAGCTAAATGTTGTTGCAGATGCACTCTTAGGAAAGGATGAAGAGGTGGAAGCATTGCTTTGTGCCATTTCAATTATCCAACCAGATTGGATAACCGAAGCAAGGGATGAATGGAAGAAGGACGAAGAAGTGTGGACTCTCATTCAAAAGTTGCAGCAAGATCCTAATACATCTGATACATTTAGTTGGAAAAATGATTCCTTATGGTACAAAGATCACTTATATATTTGCAAGAATTCCCAACTAAAACAAAAGATTCTTTTGGAATTGCACACTTCTCCTTTAGGAGGACACTCGGGATTTTTTAAAACTTACCACAAGGTGAAGAAAGAATTTTTTTGGGATGGCCTTAAATCTGATATTCAAAAGTTTGTGGTGGAATGTTTGGTTTGCCAGCAAAATAAAGTTGAGCCAATTAAGACCTCAGATCTTCTACAACCTTTATCCATTCCAAGTCAATGTTGGGAGGAGATTTCAATGGATTTTATCACAGGTTTACTTAAGTCCGAAGGAAGGAGTGTCATCATGGTGGTAGTTGATAGACTTACCAAGTATGCACACTTTTGTGCATTATCTCATCCATTTAAAGCGAGTACAGTTGCTACTGCATTTATAGAAACAATTCAAAAGCTACATGGAAACCCGAAGATTATTGTAAGTGACAGAGATCCCACTTTTACAGGAAATTTTTGGATGGAATTATTTTCTTGTTTGGGTACTCAACTAGCTCATAGCTCATCTTATCATCCTCAATCCGATGGTCAAACGGAGTAGTGAATAAATGTTTGGAAGGATATCCTCGTTGTTTTGTATTCGATAAGCAAGCACAATGGGTCAAGTGGTTACCTCTCGCTGAATGGTGGTATAACACTTCCTTCCATACTGCAGCAAAAATGACCCCATTTATGGCACTTTATGGATATCATCCACCATCGATCACATCATCTTTAAGGGAAAATTTAAAGGTTCAAGCAGTGGAAGATCACGTCGAGCATCAGCAAGAAGTTCTCCAACTCTTAAAGGATAACCTGAATTTGGCACAAAATCGAATGAAACAACAGGCAGATCAACATCGCATCGAGAGAAGTTTTGATGTAGGAGATTGGGTATTTTTACGGCTACAACCATATAAACAAATGTCCCTCAAGCAAGCTAAGAAGGATAATAAATTATCGCCAAAGTACTATGGTCCTTACAAGGTGTTGCAAAATATTGGTACTTGGCATACAAATTGGAGCTTCCTGCTTCTTCGCGAGTACATCCAGTTTTCCATGTTTCATGCTTAAAGAAGGTTATAGGTGAAAATCTTCCAGTTCAAACAATATTGCCAGAACTTGATGATGAAGGAAAAATCATATTGGAACCTGAAGCGGTCACGGAAACAAGAACTCGACAGCTACAGAATCGATCAATTTCAGAGTATCTCATCAAGTGGAAGAACTTACCCACTGAAGATTCTACATGGAAGGATGAGAATTTTATACAGAAGCACCCGGAGCTACTCAAGCGTTGAGGACAACACTTTTTTGAAGGAGAGGGGCATGTTAGGTCCCTATATCACTAGTATAGTCCCTTATTATTGTTAGTGTAACCCCCCTTATTGTTATTATTGTACCCTTGTAACCCCCATTTTGTTATTATTGTGCCCTTAAATTATTATTGTTAGGTCGGCTAGGATTACATTGTGGCCCCATGGACTCCTATATATAGAAAGGAGGTTTTGTCATTTGTATCATCCAAGAATTGTTCATTATGTAATGTATTGGAGGTTGCCCCCTCGAAGTGGTTGATTTCTAAGGCGTTGATCTCTCTTTTCTTCTATTTTTGGAGCTGATTTCACAACAGTACACCAAGTTACCATTCCCAGTGAGCGACAACAGATCCATAGGTATACTAGACTTGATTCACACTGATGTAAGTGGTTGTATGTCTCATGTGTCTTTGGGTGGTTATGAGTATTATGTTATATTCATTGATGACTACTCTAGGAGGACTTGGATATATTTCTTGAAGACCAAGGGTGAGGTCTTCAATCGCTTTAAAGAGTTCAAAGCTCTTGTGGAAAAGCAGACAGGTAGGAAGATTCAGGTCTTGAGGTCAGACAATGGTGGGTTTTCTGACTTATGTGCACACGAGTGCATTAGGAGAGAGTTCACGGTTTCTTACAACCCCCAACAAAATGGGGTGTCTGAAAGGAAGAACAGAGCTATTGTTTGGTCTGCTAGAGCGATGATTCATGATTAGGGGTGGCGTTTATTTTTGTGGGTTGAGATCTGCAATAATGTTGTTTATCTTCAGAACAGGAGTCCTCACAGAGTGTTGGGGAATATGACTCCGGAGGAGGCTTTCACTGGAGAGAAGCCTAATGTGGAACAACTTCGTATCTTTGGAAGTCTCACATATTCTTATATCCCCAAGGAGTAAAGGACGAAGCTGGAACCCATGCAAAGAAGGGTATCTTTATGGCTTACAGCGAGACTTCGAAGGCCTATCGAATCTTAATTCCTTCTAAGTGGAGAGCGGTGATTAGGAAGGATGTGAAGTTCGAGGAGGAGAGGGCCTATCAGAGATCACGGGAGTATGATGAGAGACATTCACAGACTTCTCCTCAGCAAGGAGGTCAGGTACAGGGAGCAGGGCCTCAGGGTTCTAGATCGACTGGTACAAGAGGTACTTCAATGTCAGTGACATCTGGGGCACCGGTAGTGAGTTCACCAAGCACTTCTTTAGGGAGTCCACTGGTACAGAGTTCACATGGCACTTCAGCTCACACAGGCACAGGTGCCAGTACAGGTTCTTCGAGGACAAGTGCTGGTACAGGAACACCAGGGTCAGTTGGCAAACCTTCAGGTTCACTAGACTGGGGGGTAGAGGATGAGGTTCCTTATGGGGAAGCTTCTTCAGGGAAGAGGAGGCCCAAGTGGCTTCAAAACATCTTGAAGGAAGCAGAGTTCGTTGGTCCTCCAAAGAGGGTGAACAGGGAGAGTGTGCCACCTAAGCGATTTTGCAGTTATGTAGTCAAGGCTACCAGCATTATTGACTCTGAGCCTACTAGCTATGAGGAGGTTGCCAGCCAGGAGGTATGGAGAGAGGCTATGGTGGAGGAGTATGCCTCTATAATTAAGAGCAATGTCTGGGAGGTGGTGTCTAAGCCTGAGGGAAAGTCAGTTGTGACTTCCAAGTGGCTCTACAAGATCAAGCATGCTGCGGATGGCAGCATTGAGAAGTTCAAGGCAAGGTTTGTGGCTAGAGGGTTCTCACAGATAAAAGGAGTTGACTATGATGAGACCTTCGCTCCCATAGCTCTGTACACTTCTATCCAGTCCCTTATTTCTATTGCTGCAGAAATGGGTTGGCAAATCCATCAGATGGATGTGAAGACCGCATTTCTGAACATAGTTATAGAGGAGGAGGTGTATGTTGAGCAACCACAGGGCTTTGAGGTACTTGGGCAAGAGACCCATGTATGTCGGTTGAGGCGAGCACTCTACGGACTTAAGCAAGCTCCGAGAGCTTGGTATTCGAGGATTGATACTTACTTGCAGTAGATGGGTTGTTGAAATTTTGTGTATTTGGGGTAGCATCAATTGTGCTCTAGCCCCCAAATTTTGAGGAAGGACTAGAGTACACCTGATCTAGAAGACCTGGAAATGGATTTGGTAAATTTCATCTGGTTTAGGAGATATTAAATTAATTAATTATTTTAAGTGTATTTCCTAAGTTAAAACTTAAGGAACTTAAATAATTAAAGTGAATTTAATTAAACATGTGATGAAATTGTCTTAAGTCACACGGATCAAGCTTTCTTTTAATCTTAGCCATTGATTCAAGATCTGATCATGGCCATTGATTTGTCAACGAGAAAAGTATAAAGGAAAGGCTTGGGGTCATCTGTAAAGACACACAGAGACAGAGCACTGAAGCTAAGCTGAGATTCTAGGGCGGGTTTGATAAGAATTCTCAGAAGTGTTTCAGCTGCAGAGAGGGGAATTTAGACTAAGGGGATGATCTGATCCCGGGGTCTAGAATACATAAGAGGTAGAAATCAGCTCAAGGACAGTGCAGAGGAAGGCAGCAGCAGCAACAAGGACAACGTAATTTTTAGGAAACCACCAAGGGTTACGCAGAGACCCTTCAGGGGCAGCATAGTGACTGCGTCACCCAGTCTGGGGTAACGCAGTCCCTTCCGGAGCAGCGCTAAGGGTTGAGAGGACTTCCAAGGCTGACGCAGAGGCTTTAAGGAGCAGCATTGGGGTTTTTAGGCCCTAATCTTGGCTGAGTTCTATAAATCCCGTTTGAGGGTGTGGATCAGTCATTATTTTGGCCCTAGATCAGCCAGTGAGCTGTAGATCTAGTATTTTCTCTGTCGGGTTTTCCAGATCTGGAACCTAGATTTGTGTATTCAGAAATATTCTTAATAATAGAACCCTCCAGCAGCTAGAAACCAGTTTTCCCACCTTGGGTTTTTCCGGGGACTATTTGTCTAGAAATAACTGTGTCACTTTGTCAATGTGTGCATGTGCTTATTCTAGATCTGGATTGGTAGAGATCTGTTATGTGTTTTACTTCGATTTTAACTTGAATTTATTCAGTTAATAAGTTGCATAAGTAGGAGGAGCATAACCGGATTAACAGTAATAATTTTTGCAATAAAGAGTAAGATTCAGAAATTTCTACATGGTATCAGAGCAATTGCAGATCTAAGAGGGTCACCAGCAGAAGAATCTGAAGGATCTAGCTGTAGAAAGCAACTGGAAAAGCAACAGAAACGCAGATCTGAAGGGGCAGCGCAATTTTCAGGAGCAGACTCACGCGGAGGGAAGGGTGACGCTGTCCAGCGCTGTCCTAGCAAGCCCACACAATTATTGCACAGAGGCAACTCGGAAACAGCGTTGGTTTGGTCTGAAGCCAGCCAATGTGATTCAAATCTGAATCTCTCAGATCCAGAAAAGAATGTAGAAAAGCAGCAGAAATTCAGAAGAGCTGGTGGGGTTAAAATTCTGAAGTTTTCGGATTTTTAGCCTTAGCACAAGTGACAAATATTGGGAGGAGATCAGCTTCTCAGAGAGTTTCTTGCCAAAGGAAACTTGCAGTTTGATCAGAGGATCAAAGAAGAAGCTGAATCATAGTTGATTTGGTAGATTTCCAAGGAGGGAAATCAGTTGTCAGAGGGAGCAGAACGCACATGTTTCACCAAAGGCCTTAGATCCATTTCTCTAGCAAAGAGAAAAGGAAGTTCCGACACATTCTGAATAGATGGCTCCTCATGGACTGCATGATCAGGATAGGCTAGATGGCCTCTCCAACTTTTCAGTTTGGAAGGCAAGGATCCTGATTGTCCTTGAGGCATATAATCTAAGAGACAATGCAGAGCAGACTTTGGCCACACCGATAGATGTGGATCTCCTTCGGAAGCATAAGGAAGTTGCTAGGCATGCCAAGCCGCTGATTATGGACAGTATCAAGGACCATATTGTACCACACATAGCTGAGAAGAAGACATCTAATGAGATGTGGAAGGCCTTGACTTCCCTGTATGAGGGAAAGTCTGTCCAAAGAAAAATGTTGTAGGAGACCCAAATGAGGTCATTCATGATGACCAAGGGAGAAGACATGGAGCACTTCCTCTTCAGATTGCAGTCAATCAAAGATCAGCTGACTGTAATGGGTGCAACGGTGGATGATGCTGTGATAGTCAGGACTGCACTCAATGCAGTCACAGATGAGGGGGAAACCTTTGTCCAAAGTATCTTGGGCAGAGCAGACCTCCTAGATTGGAACAGCTTGTGGTCAATTCTGCGTCAAGAAGAACTCCGTAGATTCACCAAGAGGCAGCACAGCCCAGGATTGAACAAAGTGAAGAAGGAATATGAGGAAGATGCAGTCGAGGCATCAAAGAAGCAGCCAAAGAACAAGAAGGATCTTTCAAAGATCAAGTGCTTCTAGTGTGGTGAAATGGGACATTTTGGTAGCCATTGTCCGGAGAAGAAAAGGGACAAAGAAGCATCTTCTTCCAAAGCAGCTGTGGCAGATGATGTGTCAAGAGATGATGCAGCCATGAGTGCTCATGAACCACGAAGGTGGGGTGACATGGACATGTAGAGGAGCTACATGGAAGAGAGGCGGGATCCTTGAGCAGCTCATCTCTTGGATCACAAGCGAGCTACGGCAGCCTTAAGACAGTAGCGGGACAAGTGGAGCAGTGGGTGCATAGATTACAGATGAGGCAGAAGCAGAGGCAAATCTGAAGGCTGGGAGGAGGAGCGCAGAGCAAAGCAGTAGCAGCGTAGAAGCAATAGCAGTGCAGAGGCTAATGTGATTTTAGCAACGCAGAGCAGTGTTACTTACGCAATGCAGAGCTACAGCAGCACAGAAAGCTCTAGAGGGGCAGCGCAGTACAACAACAGCGTAATAGATTTCAACACAAGGAGCTGATGTGACTTCAGTAGTGCAGAGGGAGTTTGATTACTCAAGCAGAGTTGTAGTTGTGCATCGTTCTTTAGATGCCAGCACAAATCTGCAGCCTATGAAACTTCAATGATGAGGATGCAGCCCATCTGACTTGTTTGTCAAAGATTGGGCAGGAGAATCAATTGTTTCTCTCAACAATTGAAGTTGCAGTGCAACAAATCAACTGTGGCAGTGCTATGAGCAGCACAGATGCAACATATTGAGAGGGAGCTGCAGTACAATGGTTGTAGTGGCAAGGGCAGAGTCATGGCCAGCAGTACAGAATGGCCGCAGCAGTGTAGAGTTGAGTGGCAGGAGGCCAAACTTCAACATCACAAAACTAGTACTCAAAGTCATGTAATGCATAGTGTGATGTATTGCTAAAGCACACCCTTGAAGCTAAAAGGGAGTGTTGAGATTTTGTGTATTTGGGGTGGCATCAGTTGTGCTCTAGCTCTCAAATTTTGAGGAAGGACTAGAGTACACCTGATCTACAAGACCCAGAAATGGATTTGGGAAATTTCATCTGGTTTAGGAGATATTAAATTAATTAATTATTTTAAGTGTATTTCCTAAGTTTAAACTTAGGGAACTTAAATAATTAAAGTGAATTTAATTAAACATGTGATGAAATTGTCTTAAGTCATACAGATCAAGCTTTCTTTTAATCTTAGCCATTGATTCAAGATCTGATCATGGACGTTGATTTGTCAACGAGAAAAGTATAAAGGAAAGGCTTGGGGTCATTTGTAAAGACACGCAGAGGCAGAGCACTAAAGCTAAGCTGAGATTCTAGGGCGGGTTTGCTAAGAATTCTCAGAAGTGTTTCAACTGTAGAGAGGAGAATTTAGACCAAGGGGATGATCTGATCCTGGGGTCTAGAATACACAAGAGACAGAGATCAGCTCAAGGACAGCGCAGAGGAAGGCAGCAGCAGTAAGGACAGCGTAATTTTTAGGAAACCCCTAGGGGTTACGCAGAGACCCTTCAGGGGCAGCGTAGTGACTACGTCACCCAGTCTGGCCTAACGCAGTCCCTTCCGGAGCAGTGCTGAGGGTTTGAAGGACTTCCAAGGCTGACGCAGAGGCTTTCAGGGGCTTCAGAGGCTGACGCAGAGCCTTTCAAGAGCAGCGCTGGGGTTTCTAGGCCCTAATCTTGGCTGAGTTCTATAAATCCCGTTTGAGGATGTGGATAAGTCATTATTTTGGCCCTAGATCAGCCGGTGAGCTATAGATCTAGTATTTTCTCTGTCAGGTTTTCCAGATCTAAAACCCAGATTTGTGTATTCAGAAATATTCCTAATAATAGAACCCTCCAGCAGCCAGAGACCATTTTTCCCACCTTGGGTTTTTCCGGCGACTATTTGTCCAGAAATAACTGTTACTTTGTCAATGTGTGCATGTGCTTAATCTAGATCTGGATTGGTAGAGATCTGTTATGGGTTTTGCTTCAATTTTAATTTGAGTTTATTCAGTTAATAACTTGCATAAGTAGGAGGAGCATAACCGGATTAACAATAATAATTTCTACAATAAAGAGTAAGATTCAAAAATTTCTACATGGGTTTCACAAAGAGTGATGCAGATCCGAACCTATACTACATTGTTGTGGGGGATGATCCACTCATTCTTGTGCTATATGTTGATGGCTTGTTCATTACTGGGGCAGAGCGACTGATTTGTGGTTACAAGGAGGATCTTGCTATGGAGTTCGAGATGAAGTACAATGGGTTGATGCATTACTTTTTGGGGCTTGAGGTGTGGCACAAGGAGGGGTATATCTTTCTAGGGTAAGGGCAGTATGTTGTGTATGTGTTGAGCATATTTCACATGGTAGACTATAGGCCCATGTCTACACCTATGATCACCAACTAGAAAAAGCTTCATGCCTCAGATTCTAGTTTGGTGGATCCCACATTGTATAGGCAGCTTATTGGGTCCATGATGTATCTGGTCAACACTAGGCCAGATATATCATATATGCTTTGCAATGAACACACTTAGCCAGTTCATGGTTGAGCCCAGGAGGGTCCATTGGGTAGCTGCAAAGCACATTCTTCGCTACGTGCAGGAGACTGTTGATTATGGCTAGACCATAGGTGGGGAGATGGAGTGAGGTTGGTAGGTTACACAGTTTCAGATTAGGCAGGGTGTGCTTCTGACAGGAAAAGCACTTCAGGGTGTTGCTTCGGATTGGGTTCGGCAGTTGTGTCGTGGTTCAGTCGAAAGCAAAAGTCATTTGCTTTGAGCTCTTCTGAGGCTGAGTATATGGCCGCTAGCCAGGCTAGTTGTGAAGCCATTTGGCTTCGCAAGTTGATGTATGGCCTATTTGATCAGGAGTTGAGACCGGTGATTATTCACTGTGATAATCAGAGTTGCATTAAACTCACGGACAATCCAGTGTTTCATGACAGGTCAAACCACAATGACATCAAATATCATTTCATCAGGGACTAAGTTTAGAAGGGGGCAGTGAAGTTCGAGTATATATCGACAGATGAGCAGGCGGTCGATGTTCTCACGAAGTCTTTGCCAAGAGGTAAGCATGTCCATTTCAAGGACAAGATGGGTGTGGTGAGAAACACTTTCCTCGGTAAGAGGGAGTGTTGATTTTTAATGTACCTTGGACAAGTGGTTTCCCATGGGTTAGTCTCTACCTAGGGAAAAGTGTCCAAAATAATTCTTTTCCTAAGTGTGACTTTATAAAGTGAAAGTGACTTTATAAGTGGTAAAGTCAATGTTAAGTTATAAAGTGAAAAGTGACTTTAGACATAAAGTACAATGTGGGTACATTATTTAATGGGTGAGTTAAAAAATAGAAAGTGAGAATTAAATGCATATTTATTTTCATCCCTTGATCTAAATGAATCTGAGCCATTAGATCTTTGGGTTGCCCAAAAGTCATTTAGGGAAACAAAAGGGGGAAAAGAAAAGGGGAGACTTCATTCATTCATTCATTCTTCATGAGCAGATTGGAGAAAGGAGGCTGAGGGCTGGAGAAAAGTTCTGAAGAAGAATTTGTTGCAGCAAGCTGAAGGAGTGATTTATGGGCAAAGTTGAGCACAGAAATCAAGGCATAGAAGACAGAAGAAGGTATTGTACGAACAACATTTAATGTTGTGAGTTGCACGATGTTCGAGAGAAGTTTTTGAAAAAAAAAAAATTTGTACAGTCTGTACAATGGTACGGAAATCCGTACAATCCATACGGAATCTGTAAAGTACGTCTGTATCAGTACAGTACATATTTCCAACTTCAAGTGGGAACGGAAATCGAGGCAAAGTGGGCCCGATTTTCAAGGAGTTTTGGGTTGAAGAGATAAGTTGTACTTTGTTGTTTTGTTTTGTCTATAAATGTGTTTTTCTTGAACTTGAAAGACAAATAAATTTGAAGAGCTCTCTAACTGGTTTTTCTAGAAAAGATTGAAGGGGTTTTGCCTGGGTCTAAGTTGACCAAAAATCTGTGTATTTTTTTATGTGTTGCTGGTCTATTTATGTCCATATTTATTTTAAGCATGTGTTGATAGTCCCGTGTGTTTTAATCTGAAGATTTCATTTCCAGAATTCTATATGTTGAATGTATATTTATGGGAAATGGCATTTAACTGAATGGGAGTGATAAGGTGAAATTAAAACCGGGTTGGGATTGTAGGAAACTTTTTAGTCATCAAATTTTAACACATGTTTCGACCTTGAGAGAGCTGATATCTAATTTTAATTTGAAGACCTTTTCATCTTTTTCTTCTAGTTGGCATTTCTTTCCTTTTCTGCTTCATCGACTTGTCCTTCCAGGAGTGCCAAAGCTTCCATCACCTTTTCAACTCCTTGTGCCTGTTTCTTTGCTTCTTCTAGTTGAGATTTAAGAGAGGAGACATCTTCCTTGTATTTACCAATTTTCGCTTCAAGTTTGTTAAGGTCCTTGTGACTTTGTTCACGATGGCTTGACAAAGAGTCTTCCCTTTTCTTTGCTTTATCCAAATGATTTGTAATGGATATGACTTCTTCATCATGCCTTTTCTTGTTTTGATGAAATTCTTCCTTTAGCTTGGTGAGCTCCTTATCTTTTTGTTGTACTTGAAGCTTGAATAGGTGAACTTCCTTCCTTGTCTTATTCTTCATCTTCTAGGTCTTCCTTGGTCTTGATGTCTTCATTCTTGTTTTTATAGCTTCCTTTATGGGTTCTAGATTTCCTTCTTGCTTTTCATCATCTTCATGAATAGAGGTCATGTTGAATGATCCTTTTGAGTGAAGATCTTAAAGTTTGTCCTACATATCTTTTGTCGATGAACATTTCTCCACTTTGGCCTTTATAGGATCTGGTAGCCCACTCAAGATTGCCTCCATCGCTCTTGCATTATATTCCTTGGATTCTTCTTTCATCGTGCTTTCAGTAATTACTGATTCCTAGACTTCAAACCCTTGGGCCATTAAGAAAATCTTCATTCTTGCCTTCCATATATCGAAGTTTCCATTGAACAATGGAGTTTTCCCAATTTGATTATCTTTAGTTTCCGTGGTTGAAAAAGAGACATCTTTAGAAGTATTGGAGGCTTTCTTCCTTGGCTTTGCCATTTGTGTTCTAAGGACCTACCTTCAAGTTGTTAGGCTTTGAGTGATGTTGTTGGCTATGATTTCAATTGTTGGAAATACTGAGAGGGGGATGAATCAATATTTCTTTTCAATTGTTATTTTTCCCAGTTAAGATCACTTATATTCAGAACACAAAATGAACAATATGGAATAAGGATTTTATTAATCAAATATAATGAGGACTTAAATCCTCTTCTTTACAATGAATCAAGTACAATAATAGTTTAGGGCTCCAACCCTAGATGGAAACACCAATCTTCAATCTCCCAGGCTCCAACCTATACTTTTCCAAGCACCAACTTGGACTTCACGAGATTCTAACCTCTAGGGCTCCAACCTTGTCACTTTGAAGCTCCAACCCTATCTTCAAGGGCTCCAACCTCTAGGGCTCAAACCCTATCTCTGGTGCAGGCACCAACCTGGTCTTCTTAAGGACTCCTATTCTCTAGGGCTCCAACCCACAGCTTCAATTCTTCAAGATAAGTTTAGTAATTCTTCACTGCTCCCAATATCTTCTGCAGTGAGCCCTAACAATATTTTCACCTTCAGCACTGCCCTCAAACGATCTTCAAGGCAGTTAGCTCATCAATGACAATTTTGTCTTCTCATGAAGGTGTCTCCACTTCTCTTCATGATACCCAAACACTTTCCCCAAGGTCACCTCATGATGGATTCAATGCGTCATGGTCTCCAAGGGTGTCTCCAAGACTTCAAGAGATCTTCAACAATGCTTGGTGATGCCTCAAGGTGTCTTCAATCAGTTGTCCCAAGAAATGACTTCAATAGGTTTCTCCAAGTTCTGCACCAAACAAATCTTCAAGTACTTCAAGATCAGCTTCTACACAGCTTCAACAAGATGTCTTCAAACATTCCTCAAATCAACCCAAGTCTTCACAAGATGAAGTATAGAAGGTTGATCAAGTCACAAGTTTGCTTGCCAAGGTCTGCTCCAAAATATTTCAACTATGTCACCAAGTTGTTGTCCAATAGACCAAATCACAATTCTGAGCTTATGTATGTGCCAAAGTTGAATGGTGTGTAACCCACAGGTGACAGTTGATGTGTAGACCAAGTTCTACAAATATTTGTTCAACCACCTGTCCACAAGTCTGAAAGTCTGGAACAAGGTCTTCACCACAGATCTTCGCAAGCTGTATGAATCACTGAACTTTCATGGTCATTGGATACATGTCAAAGCTACAAGTCTGTCAGCAATGAGAGATATCCGAGCTTCTACACTTCAACAAGTGCAACAACAAGTCCAGGTTCAACCCGCCTTATTTCTCCACAGGTCACCTTACTGATGCTTCTACTTCACCTCTTCAATTGATCACCAAAACAGATTTAACCCTTCTTGGCCTCCACAAATGTATCAGCTCAGTTGTATTACCACAGGTGAATTACTATCAGAGAAGCCTGAATCTGACCTATGGTTAGGTCCGAGGTGTAGATCCAAGGAATGAAGCTTAATTCCGAGCCTTTTATTTCCACAAGTGTTGTGATTGTCCAAGCTACAGATCCGAAATTTTAGGCATAAATCCGAGTATAAATTTCAGGCATAAATGATAGATTAAGTCTGAATTTTATACTCCTGAACAGATCCGAAATTTCACGCATAAATCCGAGCTAGAAAGACTCTTTCACGAGTCCGCAATCACAGGTGGCTTCCAGTGAGGTTCCAGGTCTTTACTTCATGTTTGAGATCTTTAAGATGTTCCAAACGCAGATTTTACCCACACATTTTAAGCTTTTTAACTCCTCGGCCTTCTTAGTGAACTCACTTCTTTTCAATCTTATCTCTCTGTAATTTTCCATCGAACTCCATGAGCTAAACGTATGGGTTTAGACTTCTATTTATAGTTGAATGAGTGCTCTGAACAGTCACGTTCCTTGGGAGAGGAGGGCCGACATGTCTAGATTAATAAATATTGATTTTAATTAAGTGTTCTTCTTTTATCCCCACCATTTCATAAGTCGAAGCCTTTTAGTCTTGATCCAGCTACAAGAGAAGATACTTATGATACCTAGCATAATTCTCTACAAGCCTTTGATATCTATTATGGTGATTAGTCCCACTAATTTGTATATAAATTTGTGTAAATGAAGAACTCTTTCCCAAAATTTCATAGTTGTAACAATGACAAGACTGAAACAATGTTTATTTCTGCAAAGAATTTGTCTTTGTAGCTACCAAAAAGATGTGTATTAATACAAAGTTTGTTCAATGTTTTCACCTCATCATTCATAGTTGGTACCATAGGTGTTAATTGCTTCATTTTATTTTTTCCAGAATCCTCTAGGGTATTGTTGAAGCCCCGGAATTCCGTTGCAACAACATGGGGGATAACCACCCGGTCCGGACCTTGAAAGCAACTCCTTTTCCATCTGGTATAGTGGCTCTGATTGGGGATAATGGGATCAGATTCCCAACAAAGGTTTGATATGACGATGATGGGTTTGATATAAGGTGAAATGGAAAATGGTTTTAAACTAAAAGAAACAATCTATTTAAATAACAAACACATGCATCTATTTAATCTAATATTCATCTTAACCTATACCCGGGAATAACTTTAAATCATGTGATCTACAAAGATATCTTAAAGCAAAAGGTAATAAAGATCATTCAATTGCTATAAGAGATGAAACCGTTAAAGATAATTAGTTTGACTAAATAGTTAGGCTAAATAATTGTGAAAACTATATCGCATATATCGATTGATCATATACTCAATAAGGAATTGCAGCGGAAACATCATACAAAAATGCTTTACTGAAAAACTATAACTCAGATCTCATACATAATACAATATAAGGAAGGTTATTGCTAATACATAAACAAAACTCAATCATAAAGATAGAATTACCGAATATGAAAAATTCTACTCATGAAATCTGCAACGTTGATCTGCTTCTTTTCAACCAAATACACTCTAAGAGTACAGAAATGCAAATTCAGCAGAGTATGCTTTAATATCCAAGAAAATCAAGATCTCGTTCCATATATTTCATCAAAATAGTCACAAAAGTACAGAAGTGCAAGCTTTTGCAAAGTGTTTTTGATAAAATCCTGGACCCCTCTCTAAATGCATGAGAGATGTTTAAATAATATTACATATGTATCAAAAATAGATTATTACAAAGAAAGCTGAGGAGGTTTCAAACAACCTTCCTCAGAATACGAAAAATAAAAGATAAAAACTAAAAATATGATGACGTGCTTTATCATGTGGAACGATCCTTCCTAGCCATTGAGCTTTTGAGTTCACAGATATCCATCATTGGCTTCACCTGAGATGGTTGGCCGACTTTGGATCTTAGTTGGCCCGTAAACACAGCATCAGAGAGTGGTGGTACCATCTTTTGAGTGGAATTCGTTAGACAGCGCAAAGCCATCCATTAACTGTATGGTTTCACTAGAAACTGCCAATAAGTTTCTTGGTCAAGTTTAAATATTTGTTTGACTGCTTCAATTTTATTTTCGACGGTCTCTTTCCACTGTCTCTCTAACTGTTTCATGTCTGGGAAAACTCCTGGCTTGCATTCTTTAATCAAATTGATATTATGAAGGTTTTCATTTACAGCTTCAATTATATTGCTTTCTATACTATCTGCTCTAGTTGTTGCCCTTTCTGCTTGCTTCAATTGCATATCCCAATCTGTGAATAAAATATCTTTGTGGGATTCTTCAATCTTTAGCAGGTCGGCTTTTCTTCCTTCTTCAAATTCTTGCCAAGAAATAAACTCTGAAATTTTTTTATCAACCTCTTCATACTTTAATCTCTGATCAACCACTTGATTGACTAATGTAGCACTTGTTTCACAATATGGTTTGACCATTAAGATTCTTTGACATAATATTTCTTGTTGTTTTGACAATTGAGTGTTTAATTCAAGTATCTCTTTGATGAATTCTTCTGAGTGAGGATGATTTCTGAGTTTATCCACTTCAATCTGCATTTGTTGAATCTGTGTATCTTTCTCTGTGATGCTTGCCTGGTGCTGTAACTTCATTTGCTCAAAATCTTTCTGAAACTGTATCATCTACAACTCTGCTTGCTTATTGACTTTTTGTCTTTCCTGTTCAAGTTGTTGCTCCAACAGCTGAATTCTTTCATCTTTATATTTAAGCAGAAGACTAACCTCTGCTGCCTTATCCATTGTTGTCATTGCATAAGCACCTGCAAACTGTGACAGCCTTGTAAGATTTTCTGGTGGATCAATGGGGGTGTCTTTCCATACTACCTCCATTGATTCGTTTTCTGGAGCTGCTACTGATGAATCAAGTTTTCTTTTCTTCTTCTGTCTCCTTACTACTGCTTTGTGTGCTGGACTGTAAAATATATCTAGCAGGGGTATCTCTTCAATTCTTAAAACGATTTGTGAGGTTGGGTAGGTCGGGATGATTTCAACATCTGCTTCTGGATTTGTAACCTGTAGGGTTTGTTTAGGTGTATGAAATCCGGAAGTTCCTTCAATACTTGTCTCTGTCTGCTGTACTTGGAGCTTTTGTCTGAATTTCTCCCATTCTTTATCCAGATCATTGACTATGATCGTATGTGTTTGTACCTGTTGAAATTTGGTTACCGGAGGACAGGTGGTTCCCTAAGCCTTTGACCTTTGGCCTAGGGAAAAGTGTCCAAAAGAATTTAATTTTTCTCCTAAATTGACTTTATAAAGTTATAAAGTCAAATGTAATTTAAAAGTAACTTTAAGTGATAAAGTTACTAAGTCTAATTTTAAAGTGACTTTAATAAAGTCAATGTGAAATTAGAAAGTGAAAAGTGACTTTGGAAATAAATGACTAAGAGGGTCTTTATTAAAGTGGGGTGAATTAAAAAATAGAAAGTGAGATTAAATGAGCATTTAATCTCAGCCCTAGATCTAAAGCTATCTCAACCATTGGATTTAGGCATTCCCCAAAAGTCACTTAGGGTTAGGTTAAAGAAGGAAAAAGAGAGAAAAGATCATTCATTCTTTCATGAGCAGATTGAGAGAGGAGAGAAAGCAAAAAAGAAATTTCTGAACGGAGAGAGAGCAGCAAAAGACACACAGCAAATCCGTACAGTAGGAGGGCACATTTCCCAAGGCAGCATTTTCGAACAACAGCATTTATTTGGCATGGTTACCAAGATAGTATTCATACAGCACTGTTAGCACGCTTTTCGAGGAAAAGTACAGCATTGTTTTTGAGGAGCAGATTCAGTAGTCAAGGGCATGGTTTTCGAGGCAATTTTTTGGGCACAGAAATCGAGGAAGGGACTGTTGTACTGTCTGTACGGTTCAGTACAAGCACAATTTGGGCACGTTTTTCAAGGCAGCAAGTACAACATTTAATGTTGTATTTTTTCCTGTAATTTTCTGTTTATTGTTGGCACGATTTTCAAGGTGGAAAGTTGGCACAAAAATCGAGATAAGTGGGTTTTGTGTTTGCTGTAATTTTTACTGTGTTTTACTGTTCACTGTAAAAGCATATTCAGAAATAAAGAGAAGCTTTCAAACTGGTTTTCCCCAAGAGTTGTAGGGGGTTTTTCTAGGGTCATCTTGACCAAAAATCAGTGTCAAATTTTTGTGTGTGGCTGATTTATTTTTCTAAGTTTTTATTTCTGCATTTTCAGCACTGTGAAATTTCCAGAATATGTGTTTTCAGAAAATATTTATTTTTCCAGTTTGATGAATGTATGGTTATGAGAACGGGCATTTAACTTTATGGGAGCAATAAGGAGAAACTGAAAACCGGAGTGGGCCTTAAAATTTCTACATGGTATCAGAGCTAGTTTGCTGAAAAGTACAGTTTGGGACAACAAAGAGAAAATTTACAGCAAGCTGATTTTACACACAGAAACCAGAACCTTTACTACAGCAGTGTCATTTTTCAATTTATTAGGACTGCAAGCATGTCTTTGGGCTTGAGGGTGGAGGATAGGTTGGATGGGCATAGCAACTACAGTGTATGGAAGGAAAGAATGCAGAGCATCTTTGAGGAGGCAGAAGTCTGGGGTATAATGGTGAGTACCCAACAACATCCTGTTAATGTGCCTACTGACCCTGTTCAGTTGGCAGACTTTAATAAGAAGGATAACAAGGGCAAGAGACTGATTATGGATGGTATTAAAGACCATTGCATTCCTCATGTGAGAGGAGAGAGACTTACTCATGAGATGTGGACAGCCTTGACCAATCTCTACCGGAGTACCAATGAGAATAGAGAAATGGTCCTAAGGGAGAAGCTGAAGGCCATTAAGATGGCAAAGACTGATAGTGCTACTGCATAACTCACAAAGATCACTAATGTGAGAGATGAGTTGGCAGCGATTGGAGAGGTCATTCCACCCACTGAGTTGGTGCGGATTGCAGTGAATGGCCTTCCCAGTTCATGGCTGAACTTTGCTGATGGGATTTGTGCACGTGAGACCCTTCCCACTTGGGAGAGGTTCTGGGATGCTTGCATACAGAATGAAATCAGAAAGAACCAGCTTGGGGCAGCCAAACTAGTTGAGCAAGATGAGGATGTAGCACTGTTAGCAGGAGGCAAGAAAAGCAAGGGAAAGAAGCAAGCTTCCACAAGTGGTGGTGGGGGCAAAGGCAAAAGTAAAGTTAAACAGGGGAACACGCAGAAGGACTATTCCAAGGTGAAGTGTTAGAATTGTCAGAGGATGGGACACTATGCAGTTGTGTGTCCAGAGAAGAAGAAGAAGGGGAAGAACAAGACCATGGTAGCATCAGCAGAGATAGAGGACTTTTCGGAGAGCTTTGACCGGGAGTTTGGGTTCATTGCTTGTGAGTCCACTAGTGCAAGATCACCTGCCACGGAGGGTGAGAGGGAGTGTGCATTTCCCTCCACTAGCAGAGCATCTTCAGGTATCTGGTAAGTTGACAGTGGGACTTCACGTCATATGACAAGAGTCTGTGAGTACTTCTCAGAGCTTTCAAAGAGTGGCATTGATATAGAGGTAGTACTCGGAGACGACAGCATTGTTATGTAGAAATTTCTGAATCTTAATTCTTATGCAGTAATTATTACTGTTAATCCGGTTAAGCTTCTCCTACTTATACAAGTTATCAACTAAATAAATTCAAGTTAACATCAAAGCAAAACACATAACAGATCTCTACCAATTCAGATCTAGAATAAGCACATGCACACATAAACAAAGTGACACAGTTATTTCTGGACAAACTGTCCCCGGAAAAACCCAATGTGGGAAAACCAGTCTCTGGCTGCTGGAGGGCTCTATTATTAAGAATATTTCTGAATACACAACTTTGGGTTCCAGATCTGGAAAACCCTACAGAGAAAACTCTAGATCTGCAGCACCTGGCTGATCTAAGACCAACAATACTAACTAATCTCCACACCCTAAAACGGGATTTATAGAACTCAGCCAGATCTAGGCCTAGAAACCCCAGATTTGCCCCTGAAAGACACTGCGTCAACCTCTGAAGGCCTCCAAATGCTTAGCGCTGTCACTGGAAGGGGCTGCGTTACCCCAAACTGGGTGACGCAGTCTCCACGCTACCCCTAAGGGTCTCTGCGTAACCCCTGAAGGGCTTCCTGAAAATCACGCTGTCCTTGCTACTGCTGCTACTGTTGTCTGCTGCTGCCTTCCTTTGCGTTGTCTTTCCTCATCTCTTCTCTGCTTCTTGTGTATTCTATACCCCGAGATCAGATCATCCCCTTGGTCTAAATTCCCCTCTCTACAACTGAAACACTTCTGAGAATTCTTAGCAACCTCGCCCTAGAATCTCAGCTTAGCTTCAGTGCTCTGCCTCTGTGTGTTAAAAATGACCCCAAGCCTTTCCTTTATACTTTTCTCGTTGACAAATCAACGGCCAAGATTAAATCTTTAATCAATGGCTAAGATTAAAAGAAAGCTTGATCCGTGTGACTTAAGAGAATTTCATCACATGTTTAATTAAATTCACTTTAATTATTTTATTTTCCTAAGTTTTAACTTAGGAAATACACTTAAAATAATTAATTAACTTAATATCTCCTAAACCAAATAAAATTTCCCAAATCCATTTCGGGTCTTGTAGATCAGGTGAACTCTAGTCCTTTCTCAAAATTTGGGACCTAGAGCACAACTGATGCTACCCGAAATACACAAAATCTCAACACTCCTTCTTAGCATCAAGGGTGTGCTCTAGTAATACATCACACTTATGCATTACATGATTTTGGGCACTGGTTTTGTGCTGCTGAAGCTTGGCCTCCTGCCACTCAACTCTGCACTGCTGTTGCCATTTTGTACTGCTGCCCATGACTCTGCTACTGTACTACAGCTCCCTCTCAATTTGTTGCATCTGTGTTGCTCATAGCACTGCCACTGCTGATCTGCTACACTGCAACTTCAATTGTTGAGAGAAACAACTGAATCTCCTACCCAATCTTTGACAAACAAGTCAGATGGGCTGCATCCTCATTACTAAAGCTCCATAGGCTACAGATCTGTGCTAGCATCTAAAAAATGACGCACAGCTACAACTCTACCTACGTAATCAGACTCCCTCTGCACTACTGAAGTCACATCAGCTCCTTGTGTTGAAATCTACCACGTTGCTGCTCCACTGTGTTGTCCCTCTAAAGCTCTCTGCGTTGTTGCAGCTTTGCACTACGTAAGTAGCACTACTCTGCGCTGCTGAAGTCACATCAGCCTCTGCACTGCTACTGCTTCTACGCTGCTGCGGCTATGCTCTGCGTTGCTCCTCCCAGCCTCCAGATCTGCCTCTGCCTCTGCCACATCTGTGATCTATGCACCCACTGCTCCACTTGTCCCGCTACTGTTTTAAGGCTGTCGTAGCTCACTTGTGATCCAAGAGATGAGCTGCTCAAGGATCTCGCCTTACTTTCATGTAGCTCCTCTACATGTCCATGTCACCCCACCTCCGTGGTTCATGAGCACTCATGGCTACATCATCTCCTGACCCATCATCTGCCACCGCTGCTTTGGAAGAAGATGTTTCCTTGTCCTTCTTCGTTTTTGGACAATGGCTGGCAAAATGTCCCATTTCACCACACTGGAAGCACATGATCTTTGAAAGATTCTTCTTCGGTTGCTTCTTTGATGCCAAGGTTGCATTTTCCTCCTCTTCCTTCTTAACCTTGCTTAACGCAGGGTTGTGTTGCTTCTTGGTGAACCTTCGTAGTTCTTCTTGCCACAGGATCGACCACAAGTTGTCCCAATTTGGGAGGTCCGCTCTACCCAAGATACTTTGGAGAAAGGTTTCCCACTCATCTGTGACTACATTGAGGGCAGTCCTGACTATCACTACATCATCTACGGTTGCACCTGTTGCAGTCAGTTGAAACCTGATTGACTGCAATCTGAAGAGCAAATGCTCGATGTCTTCTCCCTTGGTCATCATGAATGACCTCATTTGGGCCTCCAACAACATCTTCCTTTGGACTGATTTTCCCTCATATGGGGAAGTCAAGGCCTTCCACATCTCATTAGTTGTCCTCTTCTCAGCTATGTGTGGTAAAATATGGTCCTTGATACTGTCCATTATCAGTCGCTTGGCATGTCTAGCAGCTTCTCTATGCTTTCGTAGGAGATCCGCATCTGCATGGTCTCTTAGACCATATGCCTCAAGGACAATTAGGATCCTAGCTTTCCACACCGAAAAGTTTGAGAGGCCCTCTAGCCTATCCTGATCATGCAATCCATGAGGAGCCATCTGCTCAGAATGTGTCGGAGCTCCTCTTCTTTATGCTACAAATCTTGGATCTAGGGTCCTTTTCGAACTAGGAACCCTCTGCTCCCTCTGACACTTGATTTCCCTCCTTGGAAATCTACCAAATCAACTATGATTCAGCTTCTTCTTTGATCCTCTGACCAAACTGCAAGTTTCCTTTGGCAAGAAGCTCTCTGAGAAGCTGATCTCTTCCCAAGCTTTGTCACTTGTGCTAAGGTTAAATATCTAAAAACTATAGAAGTTTAACCCCACCAGCTCTTCTGATTTTTTGCAACTTTTCTGCGGACTTTTTTTGAACCTGACAGATTCAGATCTGAATCACACTAGTTGGCTTCAAACCTAACCAACGTTGTTTCTAAGCTGCCTCTGCGCAGTAATTGTGTGAGCTTGCTAGGACACAGCGCTGGACAGCGTCACCCTTCCCTTTGCGTGAATCTCCTCCTAAAAAACTGCGTTGTCCCTTCATATCTGCTTTTCTGTTGCCTTTCCAGCTGCTTTCTACAGCTAGATCCTTCAAATGCTTCAGCTAGTGACCCTTCTAGATCTGCAATTGCTCTGATACCATGTAGAAATTTCTGAATTTTAATTCTTATGCAGTAATTATTACTGTTAATCCAATTAAGCTTCTCCTACTTATACAAGTTATCAACTGAATAAATTCAAGTTAACATCAAAGAAAAACACATAACAAATCTCTACCAATTCAGATCTAGAATAAGCACATGCACACATAGACAAAGTGACGGTTATTTCTGGACAAACTATCCCCGGGAAAACCCAATGTGGGAAAGTCGGTCTCTGGCTACTGGAGGGCTCTATTATTAAGAATATTTCTGAATACACAACTCTGGATTCCAGATCTAGAAAACCCTACAAAGAAAACTCTAGATCTGCAGCACCTGGCTGATCTAAGACCAACAATACTAACTGATCCACACTCTCAAACGGGATTTACAGAACTCAGCCAGATCTAGGCCTAGAAACCCCAGATCTGCCCCTGAAAGACATTGCGCGTCAACCTCTGAAGGCCTCCAAATGCTCAGCGTTGTCACTGGAAGGGACTGCGTTACCCCAGACTAGGTGATGCAGTCTCTACGCTGCCCCTAAGGGTCTCTGCGTAACCCTTGAAGGGCTTCCTGAAAATGCTTCCTGGAAATCATGTTGTCCTTGTCTACCGCCGCTTGTTGCCGCCGCCGTCGTCCGTTGCCGCCATCCGCCGCCGTTGATGCCCTCTGCCACCGCCGCCGCCTTCCTCTCGCGTTGTCTTTCCCGATCTCTTCTTCCGGCTTCTTGTGTATTCTAGGCCCTCGTGGATCGCATCATCCCCTGGTCTAAATTCCCTCTCCGCAACCGAAACACTCGAGAATTATTAGCAACCTCGCTCTTAGCAACCCTGCCCTAGAATCTCAGCTTAGCTTCAGTGCTCTGCCTCTGTGTGTGTTACAAATGACCTCAAGCCTTTCCTTTATACTTTTCTCGTTGACAAATCAACGGCCAAGATTAAATCTTTAATCAATGGCTAAGATTAAAAGAAAGCTTGATCCGTGTGACTTAAGACAATTTCATCACATGTTTAATTAAATTCACTTTAATTATTTTATTTTCCTAAGTTTTAACTTAGGAAATACATTAAATTAATTAATTAATTTAATATCTCCTAAACCAGATGAAATTTCCCAAATCCATTTATGGGTCTTGTAGATCAGGTGAACTCTAGTCCTTCCTCAAAATTTGAGACCTAGAGCACAACTGATGCTACCCCAAATACACAAAATCTCAACATGTTAGAGCAGTCGGTGTGGGGACATTGACATTTGATAGGGAACCCAAACCTCCCTTGAAGGTGTCAGATGTTCTATATGTGCCCGAGATGAGGAAGAACTGTATATCTGTCTCAGCATTAGAGGACAGAGGGTATGAGGTATTGTTCAGTAGAGAACAAGGGCACTCCAGCTGAGTCAGCTAGAGTGATTGGTGTACGCCATGCAAAGGTGTACAAGTTTGCATTTCAGCCCCTTTTGGCATTGAGCAGTAGTACTGGCAACAGAGCTAGCAGTTCAGAGCTGTGCGAGATTTGGCAACGCAGGATGGGGCACATGTATCATGGAGCCTTGAGGATATCGCGGGAGATCACTACAGGTGTGCCAGATTTCAGTAGTGATCACCTAGATACATGCACAGGATGTGCGATGGGCAAGTTTGCCAAATCCCCTTTTCCTAGCAGTTACAGCAGATAGACTAGGATACTTGATTTGACTCATATCGATGTGAGTGGTCGGATGTCTCATGTTTCCTTGAGTGGATATGAGTACTATGTTTTATTCATTGATGATCACTCCAGGAAGACGTGGATTTATTTCTTGAAGACCAAGAGTGAGGTCTTCAAGCGGTTTTAGGGGTTCAGAGCTCTTGTAGAGACTTAGACAGGTCGGGAGATCAAGTCCCTGAGGTCGAACAATGGAGGGGAGTACACCCTTGGTGAGTTTGTTGATTATTATGCAAAGGCAGGCATTAGGAGGGAGTTCACAGTTCCTTACAACCCCCAACAGAACGGGGTTGCGGAGAGGAAGAATAGATCCATCGAAGGGGCTGCCAAAGCCAACCACCTAATAAAGGATAACTGCCTAAAGGATAACCCCTATAGGGCCTAGTAAAAGATGGAGATTTCGTCGTTTCTGATTTAGATTCTGATGCTCGAGAGGAAGAGCTAGATCGTGATTCAGACCCATAGCTAACAACACCCCTTCCAGTTCCAGACCCATCATAGCCATAAAGCAAGCCAGACCCCTCATAGCCAACAACACCACCAGTAGCATCAGTAGTGGAGGCCATGCTACATGATCAAGGGTTACCATTGTTTTTGTGGGCAGATGCCTGCAACACTGTTGTTTATTTGCAGAACAGGAGTCTGCATCGTGCCTTGGGGCATGTGACTCCGGAGGAGGCTTTTCCTGGGAAGAAGCCTGATGTTGGTCACTTCCATTTCTTTGGGTGTATTGCATACTCCTACGTACCCAAGGAGAAGAGGACCAAGCTAGAGCCCACCGCAGAGAAGGGTATCTTTGTGGGCTATAGTGAGACCTCGAAAGCCTTTAGGATTTATATTCCTGCATAGAGGAGAGTTGTTGTCAGGCGGGATGTGAAGTTCGAGGAGGACAGGGCTTTCAGGAGGTCACGGGAGTTAGAGTATCTAGATCAACCTGACCCTCAGGAGCAGCTGAGTCAGTCACAGGGATCAGGAGGTACATCGATTACGGTGTCAGGTCCATCAGTGAGCAGTGGCTTGCAGAGTCAGAGGGGTGATGCTTCAGGCAGCATGTAGAGCAGTCCACAGAGCAATTCACTAGGTAGTCCACTGATGGACAGTTCACACAGTACTTCAACATCTACAGGTTGAGGTTCAGGCAGGAGGACAGCAGGCAGACAGTGAGGAATTCAGGCTCCTGATGAGGAGGATTTTCATTCTCCAGTGGGAGAAGTGTGCTCAGGGAAGAGGAAGCCCAAGTGGCTTCAGGATACTTTGAGAGAGGCCACATCTGTTGCTGGGCCGAAGAGATCGGTCAGAGAGAGCAGACCACCTGAGAGGTTCTATAGCTATATGGCAATGGTTGCCAACATCATTGACTCTGAGCCTTCTAGCTATGAGGAGGCAGCTAGCCAGCAAGTCTGGAGAGAGGCCATGCAGGAGGAGTATTCTTCTATCATGACGAATGATGTTTGGGACGTGGTACCGAGGCCTGAAGGCAAATCCGTGGTTACTTCTAGATGGCTTTACAAGGTAAAGCATGCTGCAGATGGCAGCATTGAGAAATTCAAGGCAAGGTTTGTGGCTAGAGGATTCT
This sequence comes from Pinus albicaulis, assembly GCA_034641835.2. Classification (NCBI taxonomy): domain Eukaryota; kingdom Viridiplantae; phylum Streptophyta; class Pinopsida; order Pinales; family Pinaceae; genus Pinus; species Pinus albicaulis. The sequence continues at coordinate 1,111,476,744 of CM076581.1, forward strand.
CCCAGGTAGAGGGAGTAGATTATGAGGAGACCTTTGCTCCCGTGGCTCGATATACTTCCATTCACTCCATTATATCGATGGCAGCAAAGATGGGTTGGAAGATCCACCAGATGGATGTGAAGACAGCATTTCTCAATGGCTTCATACAGGAGGAGGTGTACATTGAGCAGCCACAGGGTTTTGAAGTGCATGGGAAGGAGCCCCATGTGTGCAGAATGAAGAAGGCCCTTTATGGCCTGAAGCAAGCTCCCAGAGCTTGGTACTCCAGGATTGATAAGTACTTGCAAGAGATGGGTTTCACAAAGAGTGATGCAAATCCAAACCTATACTTTATTGTGATAGGTGAGGAGCCTCTCATTTTGGTGTTGTACGTGGATGACTTAGTCATTACGGGTGCAGTGAGACTCATAGAGGGTTGCAAGAGAAATCTTGCGTCGGAGTTCGAGATGAAGGACATTGGCTTGATGCATTACTTTTTGGGGGTGGAGGTGTGGCAGGAGGAGTGGCATTTCTTCCTAGGACAGGGGAAGTATATTGTGGACATCCTTGGCAGATTCCACATGGAGGATTGTAGACCTATGTCGAAACCTATGATCAACTGGAAGAAGCTTCACGCTTCAGATTCCAAGTTGGTTGATCCCACATTGTATAGACAGTTGATTGGTTCCTTGATGTATTTGGTCAACACTAGACCAGATATATGTTTTGCAGTCAACATGATGAGCCAGTTCATGTGTGAGCCCAGGAGGGTGCACTGGGTTTCTGCAAAACACATTTTGCAGTACTTGCAGGGGACAATGGAGTATGGTCTGGATTATAGGCAGGGAGATGGAGTGAGATTGGCAGGTTAACCTGATTCTGATTGGGCAAGTTGTGCTTCTGATGGGAAGAGCACTTCAAGGTGTTGTTTTGGGTTGGGTTCGACAGTGGTGTCATGGATCAGTCAAAAGCAGCAATTAGTAGCTCTGAGTTCAGCAGAAGCAGAGTACATGGCAGCCAATCTAGCTATTTGTGAGGCCATATGGCTTCGCAAGATGTTGTTTGGCTTATTTGGTCAGTCGTTGAGACCTTCAGTGATTTACTGTGATAATTAGAGTTGCATTAAACTCACAGAGAATCAAGTATTTCATGACAGGTCAAAGCATATCAAGATCAAATATCATTTCATCAAAGACTATGTTCAGAAAGGAGTTGTGAAGCTTGAGTATATTCCCATTGATGAGCAAGTTGCAGATATTCTTACCAAAGCCTTACCACGGGGCAAGCATGTCTAATTCAGAGACAAGATGGGTGTGGTGAAGAACACCTTCCTCGGTAAGAGGGAGTGTTGAAATTTGGTTACCGGAGGACAGGTGGTTCCCTAAGGCTTTGATCTTTGGCCTAAGGAAAAGTGTCCAAAAGAATTTAATTTTTCCCCTAAAGTGACTTTATAAAGTTATAAAGTCAAATCTAATTTAAAAGTGACTTTAAGTGATAAAATTACTAAATCTAATTTTAAAGTGACTTTAATAAAGTCAATGTGAAATTAGAAAGTGAAAAGTGACTTTGGAAATAAATGACTAAGAGGGTCTTTATTAAAGTGGGGTGAATTAAAAAATAGAAAGTGAGATTTAAATGAGCATTTAATCTCAGCCCTAGATCTAAAAATATCTCAGCCATTGGATTTAGGGATTCCCCAAAAGTCACTTAGGGTTAGGTTAAAGGAGGAAAATGAGAGAAAAGATCATTCATTCTTTCATGAGCAGATTGAGAGAGGAGAGAAAGCAAAAGAGAAATTTTTGAGCGGAGGGAAAGTAGCAAAAGGCACAGCAAATCCGTACAGCAGGAGGGCACATTTCCCAAAGCTGCATTTTCGAACAACGTTTATTTGGCACGGTTACCAAGACAGAATCCGTACAGCGCTGTTAGCATGCTTTTCGAGGCAAAGTACGGTGCTTCTTTCGAGGAGCAAATTCAGTAGTCAAGGGCACAATTTTCGAGGCAGCTTTTTTGGGCACAGAAATCAAGGAATGGATTGTTGTATTGTTCGTACAGTTTTGTACAGGCAGAATCTGGGCACTTTTTTCAAGGTAGCAAGTACAACATTTAATGCTGTATTTTTTCCTGTAATTTTCTGTTTGTTGTTGGCACGATTTTCAAGGTGGAAAGTTGGCACGAAAATCGAGATAAGTGGGTTTTGTGTTTGCTGTAATTTTTAGTGTGTTTTACTGTTCACTGTAAAAGCATATTCAGAAATAAAGAGAAGTTTTCGAACTGGTTTTCCCCAAGAGTTGTAGGGGGTTTTTCCAGAGTCATCTTGACCAAAAATCAGCGTGTTAAATTTATGTGTGTGGCTAATTTATTTTTCTGAGTTTTTATTCCTGCATTTTCAGCACTGTGAAATTTCTAGAATTTGTGTTTTCAGAAAATATTTATTTTTCCAGTTTGTTGAATGTATGGTTATGGGAATGGGCATTTAACTTTATGGGAGAAATAAGGAGAAACTGAAAACCAGAGTGGGTCTTAAAATTTCTAGAGTTCCTGTGTACAATCAATCTCTAATTGTTCTTCAGCCAAGGCCTCTTTGGCCATTCCTCCATTATTTTTCTTTGTATCCTTCTCAAGATCTTCTTTAGGGTTTTCTTCATGATTCTGAGATTGATGTTCAAAATGTTCTGAACCTTGATGACTTCTCTGGAAATTCTTGATCAGAATTGTGATCGGAATTCTCCTCTAGGCTTACATTGGGAGTAGGCTCTCTTGTTTCCTCAATTTGCAATAGGTCTAAAGGGACCCTTGTCAATCTTATATTCCTATATATATGAAAACGATTGAGGTCGGTTGGGGTTAATTTGATTGATGCCAAATGTAAAACCTGTGAGAATGTCTCGGCCTTTTCAAATAGATCATCAAATTCATCTTTCTCGTGAATGAACTATCTAATTTTAACCCTAGCAGTAAAGTCTTGGGCAACTTTGTTGGGGTCATACTGTCTGCCTAGCACAGTAGCCAGATTCAAGCATGCAATATTCTATATCTCTTTAACTGCATGTCCAAAATCAAATAATGCAAAAGAACCACATTGCACTAGAAAAATTGGCCAAATAGATTTCTTCATATCTTTGAGGGTTTTGGTAATACCTTCCCCTACTGTTTGATAGGCAATTTCTCTTGCCAATAATTTATAAGGAACATAATATGGAAGAACATGGGGAGCTGCAATACTCCCAAAAACTCTGATATAAGTAAATGATTCTTCACCAAACCATCCTGCCACCAGCAAGATGTCTATCTTTGCTTCTTCTGAAAGCCTGGGAGCTTTTACATCGAAAATGGTTTGATAGATTGGCAACATAATGCTTTGACAAATCTTGTAAAAATGGGGGCGAAACTGCGATTCCCACAAAATTTTATGATAAACATGGATGGGAGTACGATCTTTCAGAGTCCAATTCCAACCCATGTTTGGAAATCGTGAACAAAATCAAATAGCATCCATTACGTACACACTCATAAAAAAGGGAGGGATAACCCGAGTGGAGACAACTCTGTTGTGCTTATACTGTCCAATGGCCATAGCCAAATTGTCTAACAAGATATTACTCCAATTCATAATTGTGGCATTAACAGTCGCATCAATTAATGGAACCCATTCCATGGAAATCTTGGTATTGTCAGCTTTTCCAAACAGTCTACACATCATCGCAGCTACATAACTATGTGGGGTTGATAAGGGTGCAATTGGGTACATACCAGATTTCTCCCACTTGAATTTGTTGGAGCCAGACCTCCAAGTATGCATAACATCTATCGGGTCTTCATTTTCTTTTGTGAACTGCTCAATGAAAGTTTTGTCATAGGGCTTCTGAGGTTTTGGTAGGTGATACATTCTACGCAAATTGTTTGAGGTAAATGACCCCATGACTTCTTATCTTGAATTTCTGAATGTCCTGTCGGAAATATCCACATTGTCAATAATCCACTTCACCATATCTGTGTATGGAAGGATTTTGGGCCTTGCAGCTATTATGTGCAGGAAAGGACATGCTGCTTCTAAATAGGAAGCTTTAGATGAGATTTTAGCGTCAGTCGTTGCTTTGATTTCCAGTACCTTTGGATTTTCATCTTTTAGTAGATTATACATGGCTTCCCATGGTGTAGTTCCACCATCCTTATTGCATGTAGTATCAGTATGAGTCTTCAACCGTAGTAGCCTCGACTGCCTTTTTTCCTTTCTTAGTCATTTCCAAGTGTTATTTCCAGAACTTTGAGCAATAGAGAAAACATAATGAAATTGAGAGAAGATGAAAGCGGAAACTCAATTATCACAGTGAATTCTATAAGGAAGGTACTTTTATTACAAACACGAGTAAACAGATTCAAATCTTCTCGAGCCTTTAAAAGAGTAAATGCAGTTGATTTTTATTAATTATGCATTAAGGCCTACGTGTGATTCCTTTCAAGTCTTATCAAAACATCGCATTGCAAATCCCGAATGATATTTCAAATTAATATGACTTAAGTGTGATGTCGATCTTGCGATTGCGATAAATCGCAATATCGCAATATTGAAATATAATAAAGTTGCAATCATAATATCTCGCAATATCGCAATAACGCGGAATTGCAATATCGCAATGTCGCAGTATCGCAAGGTCACAAGGTCGAGGTTATGTTATTTCAAAAGTCGTTTATGTTTTGCGATTTGCAATGTACGGTATATTTATTGACTTTTTGAGCAGCTTTTCATTATGCGAAAGATTGTTTCATTAAGACAAACGCTTTATAGACTTAAATATTTCAAAGCATTTTAAGTGAGAAAAAACTCAACACTACATTTGGTCTTATAAAAGGGTTTTACTAATCGTGTTTTGCGGATTGCGATTTATAATTAATCTGCATTATTTTGGCTTTTGCGCTTTGCGATAAAGTGAGAAGTGGTTTGTCCTGAGTGACTTAACTCAATGCCTTAATATTTATCTAAGGAAAAAAACTCTTACTTGCTAAGACTTTTGGAAAAAATTTTAAAGGGTCCCCATTTATTATTACAATATTATTATTATAAAAAATAAATGGGGGGTTGTTGAATAGTACAACAGGAATGCACTTAGGGTTTCTCCATAGGTGAAGGCTATGGTTTCATGCACTAAGATTCTAGGGTTAGTATCATTTGCACATAGGAATTTTTCTTAGGGTCTAGTCAAGTAGATAAGGTTTGTCATTATGATTCAATATTCATGCTTAGGGATCCCCCTTAGGGTTTGCATAATGAGGTTAGGGGTAATCACGAAAGGGTTATCACAAGAATATTTTCCATCTCCAACAATGCCATATTGACATCAATGACAACCATGACCAACAAAATTTTGGACATGACTAATGTTGACAGTTGCTCACTTGCTAGATAATATGCTTAAAAATTTGATGTATGTTTGTAATTGCTAGAATATAGATGGTTGATGCTCCAACAATTAATCATTGATTGACAATGGAATCATGGATACCATATCTAGCTTGATTTATTTAAAAATATGGATGTTCTCATGTCTTCTATAATTAATTTGGTATTTGGGATGTTTGTTTTGAATATAAATGCAAAAAAATAAAAATATATATAGTAGACGCTTCGCTTCCTAGATTTTTGGAAAATGATGCTTCCACATCCCTGCTTCGTGCAACGTTGGTTGCGCTATAAAGACTATACCTGTGGGGTTGGAAACTTTTCCCACATTTAGGTGTACATCTTAGGTGACAACAATATGCAAGAGCTATCTCTAAATGAGGTAACCATTGTTGAATTTGATGTTGAAATTATGTAGTTGTGGTCAATATTTAAGTCAACAAAGTCAAAGGGAAATAATTATTATTTTAACTATTCAATTCGGCCCCAAGATGATAGGTTGGACCCACCTCTTGAATCAATTTGGCCCTTGGTCAAAACCCACTTGGTTTAGCTCATATATATTGACATTCAATCCTACTCATTTGGCATCATCTCATCACCAATTTGGATTTGCTCAAGAAGGTTTTTGTTCACATGTGCAAAGGAGGAAGAAGACACTTTGACCAATGAAGTTTGACCTATTCTACTTCAATTTGACTAGCGTTGACTTGGAATTGTTTTCGATTGCTTTGACCGAATCTTTGACTATTTATTGGAACAAATATTCTGGCATCTTTCACTGAAGGTTGACCAATTTTCTGGACAAAAATTTTGGCATTGACTTTTTTATTTTGACTAGCTTTGACCACAGGTCAAACTAGGCAGTTTGACCGAATCTTTCTGTGGAGCAACAAGGCCAAAATTCATCCCCTTTGACCTCAGTTGACCAGGAGCAACAGAAGGCCAAATTTTAGCCTCTTTGACTAGATTTGACTTGCGAGCAGAAGTTTGACTTTCTCTCTCTTTTGATTTGGTTTGACTTGGAATATGGTATGGTTAATTGGATGATATTTTGACTGTAAAATCATATGCACCTTTTGATTGAATTGGAAATTTTCTCCTCGGAGAAGATTTGTTGGGTTTTTCCATGGTTTGGGTTTTCCCAGGATAAATTTTTTTCTTGTGCATCATTGTTTGACTGTGATCTCCTCTACCTTATTGTATTTATGGTTGAAATTTTCTGAAGTATAATTACTTAATGATCTGGAATGTGCTAAAGATATAAATTGTATCATTGGAAGTAATTATCTGGCATAAAATTGTGCTTGTCTTAATTGCACCTTAAAAATCAACAGTTGAATTTATTCAAGAACTTTTTAATTGGTGATTACTTTGGTGCTCTATATTTTATAATATGACAAGTCTATCAAACCTCATGCTAGACGCTAGCCACAATTTCAAAAGTCCTAATTCCAATACCTAGGAACAAAAAATGATAGCCATTTTCCAGTATAGATGCCTATTAGGAGTTGTCACAGTGAGGAAGTGAAAGACACAAATGCAATGTTATGACCAGCCATCAAACAGGTAGACCCCCCAGACCGGGAACCAGTAAAAAAACCGGACCAAAAACTGATCAACCAAAAACACATAAAATATTCAAATTTTAAAGAAAAACATATATATTCATGTGCATATCCATATGAATCCAAACCATTTATACACAATTAAGAAAAAGTTTTTTATTTATATAGCATGTAAGGGTGCACATAACCAAAATAGCACTGAGTGCAGTCCATCTCTGAACCAAAAATACATCAACAAACAGGCCCTAGATGGCCTCTAGCATCCAAAAAAAAACATGCTACAACAAATACTTACATATCATCAAAATATTTGCCTATATTGAGATCTTTATCATCAATATCACCCTCTAAGCATCAAAATAAGATAGAAAAAACTTAGCATGTCAAGTCAAGATTTTGTTTAAGCGATGGGTACATTTTTAGTAGGATCATGATAGAGGAGTTCAACAAACAATGCCACTAACATCAAGGTACATAAAGGGGTTGGTGCTCTTGATTAAAGGCTAGTTCCATACCCTCATACATGACAAAATCCAATGGAAAGATTGCAACCCCCCCAATCCTAAAATCCTAAAAAACAGTTAAGTCTGCCGGATTTTGAGAGGGATCTAAAATTCTACTTTCTCCATATGAAATCCAATGAGTTTGGAACCACTCTCAAACATCCCAAGTCAATTAATGGTAATGTTAAAAATTTAAGTAAAAGGATGAAAATGAAAGATAAAGGAGAATGGTCAAATACTAAGCTTCCCCAGTCATAAATCATTGCTTTAAAAAAAAGTTGCGTTCAAAGGGTCCTTGACAGCATTGTACAAAACCATACTGAACCGGCTAAAAACGGTTTGGTTCACCGGTCCGAAATGGTTTTTCCCTCCAACCGGTTGGACCCGCTGGTTCTGACCAGTCCAATCCGGTTCTGACAACATTGCCTTATATATATATATATATATATATATATATATATATATATATATATATATATATTTCTGATAACAATATATATACATAAACTTAGAAAAACTCATTAAGGTCAATCAGCTATCCTTTTAAGTATACAAAATAAATGATTAGCATGCTTCCTTATAAAATGTTACCTGGGGCTAACCATTGAGATGAACATTTTCTGTTCGAACAATCTGGCATTGGTGCCAACCATAAAATATTTCGTAGATTCATGCTGCAGTCATATGCCACAAAGGAGCCTGAAAGCCAGTGGAATATCCAATTGATTACAATAATAGATCCCAACAAAAGAATAATACAAAAGACCATCGAAAATCATTGATAAATAAAACAAGTAAAAACAAGACTTGCATTGACATTCTCAAACTTCAAAATTAAGCAAAGTCCACTTAACTACGTACCATATTTTGACAGAACAATTTTTAGCCACAAAAATAAATGTGAAACAAAATCACTATGCATATGCAACAAAAAAGGTAAAGTACTTCATTCGAATTCAATCTTGAACAACTTCAATCTAAGCAAACCAAATAATTAATCGTCTAACTGTAACCACTAAAATTAGGGTAAAAGAAATCCAATTTAAGTATTTTTCCTTCGTATAAATTTACTATACCTGCTTGGCAGTAGCCAAGATGAAGTGGAAAAGTTTCTTTGTTGTATGCTGGGTATTCTTTGGCATGAAACCTAAATTTTAACGCACATTGAAAACATATTAGAAATTGAGAAATAATAGTTAAGTGCTGAAACCAAGTGAAGTCCTCAGAAATATCAAAAAATTCATGTCAACACGGTTTATTATTCTGCAAAGTCTTGAAACAACTACTATAAAACCACCCTTAGTCTTATACAAACACATTTGAAACTTGAACAGGGTAGGCTCATAGAGAATTCCATGTCATCTGTGGTGCTTCTTTCCAGTCAATCCATAACCATGATAAGCATAAAACCTACTTCTATCTATTGCAGTTACTATTAGAGATTTCTTCTGCAAGATCAATTCATGCGCAGATTGATCAAGTCACAAATGGATAAGTGCATGTGCAACTCAAAGATCACATTCTCACATTCCTTCAAGACTCATAACTATTAAAAAGATATTATCTGAGAAAACGCAGCAAATTTAAAATATCCTAACCATATGGCACTAGTTGAAAACTTAAGTCTATCAAAATATTAAACAAAGAGAGTATAAAATACACACTGACAACATCAAACAGGAATTGCTGCTACCTTACAACCATTAAATCAAGTGATAACAGTCGACAAACATTCTGAGACAATGCTATAGACATTCATTTGTAGAATCAGACGACAAAGATGATATGTAGGGAATGGGCAATCCTTATTGACAGCCATTTATATCTCGAGATTTCTAATCCAAAATAGAGTTACCTAGATCTTTATGAAACCTTCCCTAATAAAGTTTACTCGAACTGTGTTGGGAGCAAGCACATATCCTAATCAAGCCATCCCTAGAAAGCAGTATATCAACAAGAAATTGATCAAACAAACCAGCCTTTTACAAAAGTTACCAAAAGCATATGTGTGGAAGTAGAAGCTGACAGTGCAAATTGGGTGAATATTGGAATTCTCAAAGATACATGAACATTGAATGCATCCATAATCCAAATTATAGAAGTTAAAGATTGAAAATATAAGTCAACAAATTAGAAATAATATAATAGCCTTATCGAAGCGCCTTTTATGACTCTTTAAGAGCATAGAGCTAATTTGAGATGTACTGTCTTTTCTCTCTCTTTTCATTCCAATGCGGGGTGGGTGGGTTTGGGGATGTTAGTTTGCAGTTTCCAAAGTGAAAGTCACCACATTTCATGCAAAGGCAATAGGATCTATCCTGCAATTTATCTCTAGTCCATAACCCTAACAATAATATCAATCTATAAATGGTAAGAAAGAGTTCCTAAGATGATCCCAAAAGAATCTGAGGTTTGGATCAAGATTCAGCCTGTATCAGGAAGGAAATAGGAGCATTACCAGTTGGAGGATACAATTCTCCACATGTGCGATACATCTAAAGAATGGTTATAGGATTGCTTATGGTATGGGATATAATCGTGCATAGAGCAGCACATGTTTCTATTTTTTTGTAGAGCTTCCCTCTTGTGTTTATACCAAAGTAACAAAAATCGCGATGTTATTGCGATTTTTTCAATTCAAAAAATCGCGAGTTTTTCAAGCGGCCGATTTAATCGGCGATTTTTTGGACGATTTTTTGAAAAAATCGTCATCGCGATAAAATCGCGATTTTTACGAAAAAATCGCGATTTTATTGGTAAAAATCGTGGGCCCATCAAACAGCGACCCTATAAGTTCAAAAATCGATTTTTTTTTGGGTCATTTTTGCAGCGCTTTCATTTTCCTGACACAACCTGTTGGCAGTTCATGGTAATGTTAAATTCTTAAAGTAAAAGTGATATTTCCTTTATTTTTCATTTTCATCCTTTTACTTAAATTTTTAACATTACCATGAAATGACTCGGGATGTTTAAGAGTGGTTTCGACCTCATTGGATTTCATATGCAGAAACTAGAATTTTAGATTTCACTCAAAATTCAGCAGACTTAATGGTTTTCAGGGTTTCATGGTTTGGGGATTTGCATTGTTTCCATTTGATTCTATTATGTGTAAGGGTATGAGATTGGCATTTGATCAAGAGTATGAAGTCCTTTAAGAACCTGGATGTTGGTGGCATTGATTGTTGAACTTTGTTGATGTTGGTGGTATTGATTGTTGAACTCCCCTACTGTGGCCTTAACAAGAATGTACCCTTCACTCAAAGGAAAACAACTGGTTAGGCATGTTAATCTTTTTCTACCGCATTTTAAGGTTGAGCAATCCAAGTCTAAAGACTTTGAGCTAGATGATGTTTATGTACCTCTTGTTGATGATCCCATTTCTAGTAGCGATGAATCAATGATGAGTTTCATGAGGAGGAGGAGGAGGAGCAACAATAGGAGGAGGAGGTGACACCACCTACACCTGCTACTGGTAGAGGACGTGGTCTACCTCCTTTAGCTCCTAGTGCTTCAGGATCTGGAGCACAACAGAGTCCATTGCCAGCCCCGCCAACTTCTTCGTCTAGAGGGAAAGCTGTTACATTTTCTCGCAAGAGGGGCAGAGGAAGTCAGTAGTATAGGTTATTTGGTGCATTCCTTTGTATATAACATTATGACTCATGATATGAGATACATTATTATATTTTTTGTTGATATTTTGAGGTTGAGTTGAGACTCAGGACTTAGTATTCAGGACAGGATTCAGTTTTATGTGTGATGTAGCACTAGACATGATATTACACATCTTATATATTATTTTTTTTTTCATATTTATGTGTCAATGCATTTATTTTATGCTGTAGATGCTTTAGATATTAAAAAAATTGAAAAAAAATGAACAAATGATCATGTGCCTAGCTTTTTTTCCAATTTTTACTACTTTTTTCCTACTTTTACCATTTTTTCCTATTTTTTTCCATTTTGCATCCACTGCCATTTTTGTTACTTTGCTTATACCTATTTCAATTTCTTTTCTAGAGCTTTCCTATTGTGTTTACTTCTTTGTAATCATTATCTTCATTTTAGGTGTTTTTGTGACTAAAACTTGTCTTTGGCACTCCCATATTACCATTATGACTTGTAGTACTTTCTAGTCTCGTTGACCTATTTTAACCATTTGTGGACATTAATATAATACCTCTCTTTCTTTCTATCATCTATGATTTGTGGCGTTTTCATATATACATGGTTGCATGCAAAACTTCACTATTCAATCTATTAAGAGTATGTAGTAAAATTGTGTATTGCATATGCAATCTACAACATTTTGTAAAAGCGATACACCGAACTCCTAGGTGTTGAGATTTTGTGTATTTGGGGTAGCATCAGTTGTGCTCTAGCTCCCAAATTTTGTGGAGGGACTAGAGTACACTTGATCTACAAGACCCAAAAATTGATTTGGGAAATTTCATCTGGTTTGGGAGATATTAAATTAATTAATCTTTTTAATGTATTTCCTAAGTTAAAACTTAAGGAACTTAAATAATTAAAGTGAATTTAATTAAACATGTGATGAAATTGTCTTAAGTCACACGGATCAAGCTTTCTTTTAATCTTAGCATTGATTCAAGATTTGATCATGGCCGTTGGTTTCCCAACGAGAAAAGTATAAAGGAAAGGCTTGGGGTCATTTGTAAGACACACAGAGACAGAGAATTGAGGCTAAGCTGAGATTCTAGGGCAGGGTTTGCTAAGAATACTCAGAAGTGTTTCAGCTGCAGAGAGGGGAATTTAGGCCAAGGGGATGATTTGATCCCGAGGTCTAAAATACACAAGAGGCAGAGATCAACTCAAGGACAGCGTAGAAGAGGAGAGCAATAGCAGCAGTAAGGACAACGTGATTTTCAGTAGAAAACCCTCAGAGGGTTATGGAGAGAGCCTAAGGGGCAGCGTAGTGACTGCGTCACCCAGTCTAAGGTAACGCAGTCCCTTCCGGAGCAACACTGAGGGTTTGAGGGGCTTCAGAGGCTGACATAGAGGCTTTCAAGGACAGCGTTGGGGTTTCTAGGCCCTAATCTTGGCTGAGTTCTGTAAATCCCGTTTGAGGGTGTGGATCAGTTATTATTTTGGCCCTAGATCAACTAGTGAGCTGTAGATCTAGTATATTTTCTGTTGGGATTTCCAGATCTGGAACCCAAATGTGTGTATTCAAAAAAATTCTTAATAATAAAACCCTCCAGCAGCCAGAGACAGGTTTTCCCACATTGGGGTTTTATGGGGAATATTTGTCCAGAAATAATTGTGTCACTTTGTCTACGTGTGCATGAACTTGTTCTAGATCTGGTTTGGTAGAGATCTTTTATGTGTTTTTCTTCGATTTTAACTTGAATTTATTCAGTTAATAACTTGTCTAAGTAGGAGGAGCATAACTAGATTAATAGTAATAATTTATGCATAAAGTGTAAGGATTCATAAATTTCTACACTAGGACCCACCCAAAGTAACTAATTCAAGGGTTAGCTTTATGGCTCAAATATTTTGTATGACCGTTACTTCTTCTAGCCATGAGTATCCACAAAGTAATGACTTGTGCCACCATGTCAACAATTTTATCCCTAAAAAACGAAAATTGGCAAATTTAATGAAGTAGTGATTAGATTTTATCATGTTTGACAAATTGAATCATATCAAATTTGAATTTATTTGGTTAGTGGCATGATTGGGATGCACAATGCCACATGGCAAGCAGGGAAGGGGTAGATAAATTTGAAGACAATTGAAATGTATTTAATAAAAAACGTACTTTATGAATTAAAAATAAATTTTAAATAAAAATCAAAATTAATCATTAAATTTAATACATCTTATTTATATATTTTAATAATGTCATAAATTTTATCATATGTTTTTAAATTTTGGAAATTTTGAATGTGTTCTCATGAAATTAATCGTAAATTTTATCACATCCTTTTGCACTAGACCCATTAATGTAAGTTTTAATGGCTACCCACACCAAATTGTAGCAGAAAACTAGCTTCACATAGTGCAAAGTCAAATGGAAAAGTCTTTTGGCAATGAACACTACAAGAGAATTTGATTCAAAATCTCACTTCCCTTTGAGGACAAAGCATCTCTATAGTGTAACGTTTTTTACAATGTACAAACCATACACGTATCCCCTCCAGTATAAATTTTGCACTTCATAACCATACACAAATCCCCTTAAATATCCCTACCCACCTTATATGTAATTTCCCCTTCCTAACCAGTGGAGTTGGTGGACCTCTAGCCTATCAGTTGGTCTCTGTACGCTATTCAGTGAGGGTTAGGGAACCTTGGAGGCAATTAATCTAGCAGTTTGACAATGTTCGATGGTCAGTTGAGATCTTGTCGAGATTCTTACCACAAAATCTAGCAAGCCTTGAAGAGGGAACCCTACAAGACAAGACTTAGACAAAGTGCTAACAATGGGGTAGGGCCGCAATGTCACCTCAACCAAAACCCCTTGCTCTTTATCGACTTTCACCGATGGGAGGAGCCTCGGTAGGAAGGAGATCAGTAAGAATAAATATATTAGGTATGGGGCACAAAGTGATCAAGCTAGAGCTCATTTGAAAGAGAGGCTCAAGAAAGGTACAAGGCTTCAAAGAAGCAAATCACTCTCTAAGAAAAGCCCTAGAAAAGAAGGCACAAGACCTAGTGTTTTGAGGTTTTTTCGATGGTAATAGGTATTCACAAGGCTAAGGCCCGGGAGAAAAGACTTCTTATGATATACTTCAACAAGTGTTAAGCTCATACCACCTTCAAGGAAGTCCTCAAGTTGAGGGGAAAAGAACTAGGGTTTCCCTCTTGGAGAAACACCTAGGGCAAGAGATTTTATGGATGAAATTTGAATGGATGCCCACCCAACTTGGAGAATAGGTAGCCTAGACCCTAGGCTTGATGTTTAGGCTCTCAAATCACCAAAAAGACTCCTCCCTAAAAATTCGCTACAAGCCCTAGATTTTCTCCCTATCCTTAAAAGGACCTATTTTAGGAGAGAAAATTTAGGATTGATCACCAATGATTTGGACTAGTGTCTTGTCCTTTAGGCATCTAGAGTCAAGGATGAAACAGATGAGCTAGATCATTTCTAAGGACGCTAAAAATGGATGCCCTAGGCATCAACTTTTAGCATTTACCCACTTCAAAAGAAAAGGGAGTTTGATGGAGAGATTAAAGATTTCCTCCACTAGGAACATTTATTACATGTTGTATAATGAATAACATATGCAATACTCACCTAGATAGCCTTTCCAAATTGATTTTCAACAAATTAGGGCACAAAATAGCACAAGCTAGAAGCAGCAATTACATACATTAGACAATTTCAAGATAGAAAATATTCAACAATAAGCACTTACAAGATAACATGTAGTATATCCATCCATTGTGCAAAGAAGTAGCTCCAAAGACAATCAAAAATAGCTTCCAAATATGAAAATGCATCCAATAGATCTCCAATAGCCAAGAAGGAATTGTTGAAATGTGTAGCTTGGGAGGTACTCCCACAACCCCTAGGGTATTGGGTTTGTGAGGAGTTGACCCACAAAAATGAAGCTTCATGGGTAATGTACCCAAGAGATGGATTTTGTACCCAAGGTTGTGGGTGCAAGACCAAGGTGGAAAAATGATAGTTTATTCATTGGATGCATGAAGGGCACCCTTGAAGGGCTAACGGGCACCTAAGGCTTCAATGGAGTGGTGAAAGAAAAATGAAAAGGAATTTATTTCTAATGATAGTGGGGTTTCTATGTGTAGGCTCAAATCGGCTTGGCCTACAAGACACAACCTTCGGGGTTAATGTGCACCCCTAAGGTCACTATAAGAAGAAAGGAGCTCAAGTTCATTTGTCACATCATAAGCGCAACTCATCAAAGTGAAGACTAGCCTTAGGAGCCACAGGCCTAAAGGATCTGAGCTAGAGAGAAGGATATGGATGAGTTTTTTATCTTCCTATATTCTAGTATAGGCAAAGATTAAGAGTTGCTAGATGTGAATTTGGATGAGGTTCTAGGCATATGTTTAAGGGCAGATCTCTATGAACAAGCCGAGATAATTTCTTAGTGAAGGAGGGTCGAGACCCTTAAGTCTAGTGTACAGGAGGGTCATGAGGCCTATGATTAAAGTTGGAATGAGGGCCACATTTCTTCAAGTATATGCGCAGAGGTTAAGGGTCTAATTGTGAGGTTTGCGCAAGAAAAATAGAGGTTTGGTGAGGTCGAGTTAGGGCAACCCTGAGGTTGTTGCAGAAGCCCTAAAGAGGGAAAAAAACCTCAGTCTACTGGTGAACAGAACTAAGACTTTCAGGCTTGGCGCTGTGAAATTTTTTGAATCTAAACCAAAAATCCTACTGCAGTAAAATTGATTTACATTATTTACTTGTGTTTATTCCATTAACAATTTATTTTTCTGAATACTTCAGTAAAAATATTAATGTAAATACACTGTAGCCTACACCAATATACAGATCAAGAACTGAAAAATAAATGAAGCAATCACACAAAGGACACACTTATTTTTGGACAATTGTCCCCGGAAAAACCCAATGTGGGAAAATTGGTGCAACAGATATGAGGGTTTGTATTACTAAGCAGCAGTATTCTAAGTACAATTAGGGTGCCAAAATCCGGCTCACCCAACAGAGAAAATCCTCAGCAGACAGATAAAATAGTGAGTTTTTACCTCACACTGCAAGTCCCGGTTGATCCAGATCTGAAACTGGTGAAAGCCCAGCTGCCTCTGCAATGCCTCTACACAGTAGATGCGTAGGCCTGTGTGGGTCTGGTTGAGGACTGCGTCACTAGTTGATCGTTCGTCCATCAACACATCGAGACTCCTGTCGAGTTGCTCACAACTCCACTTGTGAACAACTCTCAATCTTCCCACTGCTACTCCTCAGCTACTTGGGGACTTCAACCCACTATGGTCTTCTTGTGCTACTCCGATGAAGACCAACATAGGGCATGGAGGGCTGCCACCTATCACTGCAAGATGTCCATCTCCCACAATGAACACGGGCTACGAGGATTGCCCATCATTTACTGTAGAATTCCTTCTCCACACACAAGTCTCGGGCTACTCAAACTGCTCCTGGTTGATCAGACCCTTGAGCTCCAACAACTGCCACTCTAGCAACTGCCTAAGTCCATGAAGATGGTGCACATCGGGCTCCAACTTGGGCACTATCACGCTGTCCTCTAGCAGACCATAAATGCCCAATCTCGTCCACACTTGGTCCACACTCACTTATTTGCCCTCGATAGTCCGCAGTGACCAAGTAAGGTATAACATCATCTTTAGTTGGGGTTTCTTAACACCCAAGACAACCCCAACAAATGGCTCCCACGGGCTGCTTAACAAACTAATCCTCACTGTAGAATCTGTCACTTGGTTAGGGCATCTAACCATCAAGTTTGCCCCTCCTCTTTGACTTCCACAGGCTACCCAAACTGTCCACATTTGGACAGCGTATCCACCTAGAAAACTTTGTCAACAAGAAGGGATTGATCATACCCTTTCTTGACCATGGATTTTATGCATACTAAGACTGAAATGACAGTCTTGGTTAAGGCATCTTCAACAACCTAAATGTTGTTGTAATTTCCTGCGTTATGCTCCAAAACAGGCCTCACAACTTCGTTGTCTCTTCCTTTGAATGCGGCCTACCAACATTAGGCAATTCTACCTCTCGACCTCCTCAAACAAGGGATAACTCCTTGTTGTCCCTACAAACCAGCCTACAACCCTATCACTGTAGCAGAACGTAGCTCAACCATGCACTTCCACTGCTAAATACTTCTCTTAACCCACTCGGCCTTATCTGCAAGGACAAACCAGCCACGAATTCACCCAAACGACTCCTTCCTTACAAGTTGTTTTTGCTCCAAAACTGCGCCTAAATTTTAGTGAGGTATCCTTGACCTTGTTTGCACTTTGGATAATGAATAGTCCTCCACAACACCTCTTATTTATACACATGAAGAGGGCTTCTTCCAACGTCCTCCATGGGTTGTCCAACTATCAAAGAGGCTTACTAAACTTAAGTCGACATTAACTCTTATGGTGTCAACCCAACATTAGACTTCAAAAATTCATAACTTAATTTCTAGAGCTCTGATTTGAGTGATATTCGAAGCATTGGAATCGGCACGCCAAGCTCTATCACCTCAAGTTTTCTCAAGCTCAAATTCTTCATGGTTTTGGCCCAAATCCCGATGGGTGTATGTTAATTTTTGTAGGTGTTCTATGCTTGATGCAACTTTACTTTTTATCCCTAATATCAAACAACAATCACATAAACAAGAAAGTAAAATGTTGATAGAACATACCAGTAGATCGACAAAAGACAAGCCAAAATTATATATGTGTGTTGGTGCATTACGGCGGTCAACAAGATGCTTCAACCAGCAAAGTCTCAATACGGTCAGCCAACCAGAAGTGTCACACAACCCTCTCGAACAGCAATATCAGTCAACAAAAGTCAACGTTGTCACAGTCAACGCAAAACAGTAGCAAAAAAAGTCAATGCAACCCAGTCAAAGTCAACGGTCAAACTCGATTTCTCTGCCAGAAAATGCGGACTGCAGAAATCAGAATTTTGACCAAGATTTAGGTCAATTTGACCATGCATTGACCAAAGTCAACATTGGTCAACTCTACGCTGAAACCCTAGGTCGAAAACAGAAAATTCTCCTTGCTGCAATTTTCCACGTGTGGATGAGGAAGAGACTCCAATAGATGATCGAACCAATCAGATGAGGAGAGAGAATGTGACGTGATGGATGAGTGAAAATGACCTCCAACGTTGACCTATTTATATCCATCAATGAGGGTGTGTGACACAAATGCTGGGGCTTCAAGCCTACAATTCATTTCAGGCCGACCTGCACATATTTTGAATAAATTCAAAATAAATGTTCTGCTCATCAAATCAAGATGAACTTTAGATTGATTTGGCACCTCTCCGAAAGAGGAATCCAATAAAAATATTGGCATCTTCATCTGAGCATCACAACATGGAGTTTTGAACTAGTTGTCCAAAATTAACACTCCCTCTCAACTAGGGAGAACCCCATCCACCTGTGCCATCCAAACATCATGCGTCATCCCGTCGTAACTTGCTTTGCTTCTTTATTTCAGAACAAAAGTGGGTCAGTCACAAAGACATCATTCCCGGCTGACAGATTCAGCCCAGAGGTCCGAAACCTCTATAGGACTCAAAAAGAGTCTCATACCAACCCAAAGTTGGTTTATCTGACCCGAAGTCAGTAGGAGGTCTGAAACATCACTAGACTTGATCCCAGATCAAGTGGTTGGACACGTGCCATCCTAGACATAGAGAGTACGGCAATCTCTGATGTGTCCATCAGTCTTTGCTACTAGTCTCTAGCTTTTCCCACCTCACTGGCCAAATGAAAGGTACTTCCCATGAGTCCAGGTCTCAATGGGTAGGATGCATACGGGGCACAGATCATGAGAGGTGAACCAACTCAACATCATAAAGGTGGGGCAAAAGCACCACAAGGTTCGACAAGCCTAGGCCCGTGTGTGCTTATAGCTCCGAGAAGCTATCCCTAAAGCCCCCCAGAGCTCAAAGAGCCCATCGTCCAACACGACCCTTAGCACAGGGTCGTTCCACGATTCCAAGATTCTCACAAAAGATTAGGAACTTGACCTTCCCCAGGAGCTTTGTGAGAATGTCTGAGACCTGCTCATCAGTTCCTATATGATCGAGCCTTACGATGCCTCGTTGTACCATATCCCGGATAAAGTGGTACCTGATATCAATATGCTTGGATCGATCGTGGAACACGAGATTCTCGGACAACCAAATCCCACTCTGGTTATCACAGAGTATCACGGTGGTATCTAACACATGCCCAAACAACTCAATGAAGAGATTTCGCAACCAAACTGCTTCACAATAGGCCATACTCGCTGCAATGTATTCGGCCTCCACGATGCTCAAAGCCACTAACTTCTACTTCTTGCTCATCCATGATATCGAAGCAGATCCATGTGTGAAGTAGCATCCTGATGTGCTCTTACGATCCACCACACTGCCAGCCCAATCGGCATCAGTATATCCATGGAGTGTCACGCTCCCGACAGGTGTATCTCAGCCCATGGTTTATCGTGCCCCGAGGATATCTCAATAGATTCTTGGCACCAACCCAGTGAAAGTGATGAGGCTCAACCATATGTTGACTCAAAGTGTTCACTGCAAAACATACATCCGGACAGGTGTTCACTAAGAACATCAGGGCCCCTACGAGTTGACGATACTCAAGTAGGATTTGCTAGCACGGGCTCAGCAGCGCTGCCACTTAACTTCTTAAAGTTGAGCTCCATCGGTGTCGACACAGACTTATAGTCCACCATTCCAAATCTTTCCAGAAGCTTCACAATATATTTTCCTTGAGAAAGGAAAATCTCGCTAGGTCTCTGCTAGACCTCCCTCTTACTGCCCGATGAATAGCAGTGGGGCACGTGAGGAAAGTGCGTCCACCTCTGTGCCTTGAGATAGAGGCTTTTCTCTATCAACCTTGAAGTAAAGGTTCGGATCAGCGTTACTACGAGTGAAGCCCAGCTTCATCAAGTAGCTATGTATCCTCTCGTACAAAGCTTTGGGTGCTTACTTCCACCCATAGAGGGCTTTCCTCAACCTGCAAACATGGGTGTCCCGATCCTGGACTTCGAACCCCAGAGGTTGCTCCACATACACCTCTTCCTTTATCGCACCATGCAGAAATGCGGTCTTCACATCCATCTGATGAAGTTTCCATCCTTGCGTAGCAGCAAGGGCTATGATTGATCGGATGGTGGTAGATCGTGCCACCGAGGCAAATATGTCATCATAGTCTATGCCTTCCTTTTGAGAGAAGCCACAGGCAATGAATCTTGCCTTGAACTTTTCAACACTACCATTAGATCCATGCTTGATCTTATAGAGCCATTTCAAGGTGACAACTGCTTTGTCCTTCGATCTTGGAACCACATCCCAAACATCATTCTTCATAATGGACTCATATTCTTCGTGCATAGAATCCTTCCAGACTTGATGCTTTACGGCTTCCTCAAAAGATCCAGGCTCAGATTGTACGATTGTACTCATGGTTGCTAGATACCCTTGGTATCTATTCAGCTTCTTGCTTTCACGGAATGTCCCCCTTGGGGCCATATGATTCTCGGCATCCTCGAGAGTGTCCCGAAGCCATGATGGTCTTTTCCTCACTGAAGGAGGTGGATCTATAGGGTCCATCGGTCCTTCAACATCAGGCATCGTCTCATCCTTCGATTCTTCTTGATTTCCAAGCCTTCCTTCATGACCTTCCTCAGATCTCGGAATACTGATTACTTTCCGCAGGGAAGCATCTTCGTCAAAGGTAACATCGTGGCATATCTCCACTTCCCTTTGACCAGGCACATAGACTCTATAGGCCTTCGAAGTTTCGCTATAGCCCACAAACATTCCTTTCTTCCCAAAAGCATCCAGTTTGCTCCTCTTCTCCTTCGATACATGAAAATAAACAGGACATCCAAAAACTCTAAAATGTAAGACGTCAGGTTTCTTACCAGAGAAAACCTCTTCAGGAGTTTTGGAATCCAGAGCGGAATGCGGGCATCGGTTTTGTATGTACACAGCAGTGTTCGTAGCTTCTCCCCACAGAAACTTCAAAAGACCTTGGTCACATAGCATGGCATGGGAAGCTTCCACAATGATCCTATTCTTTCTTTCAGCAACGCCATTCTGCTCAAGAGTATAGACAGTTGTGGTCTCCCTCTTGATGCCAACTTCTCTGCAAAAGTTCTTGAACTCGTTCATCTCATATTCAGTGCCATTATTGGTCCTTAATATCTTGATCTTCTTCCCTGTTAGATTTTCCACCAAGGATTTGAAGGTACGGAACCACATGAAAGCCTCATCCTTCTTTTTCAAGAAGTATATCCAGGTTTTGCGAGAGAAGTCATCTATGAATGTGATATAATAAGAGCATCCTCCCAATGATGTCACGGGCAGCATACCAGACAGATCAGAATGTACTAATTGCAAGACATCGGATGTCTTTGTGATGCTTGAGGGGAAAGGTCCCCTTGTATGCTTCCCTTCGGCATAGCCCTGACATACAATTTCATGATCATTTGTGAACTCGGGCATCCCCGTCACCACCTTCCTTGCTTCGGGAAGGGCTTTGTAGTGAATGTGTCCAAACCTCCGATGCCATAGTTCAGTCTGTCGGATAGTATCACATGTCATCGCTCCCAGTGGACTTCCTCCAACCTGGTAAAGTGCATCAACTCTAAACATAATCGTGATAGCTTCCTTGAAACTCTTCTTCCAGATACGCACCTTCCCATCAATGGATGCCACATTGAAACCTTTGTCTTCCATGGCCGAAATAGACACAAGGTTCTTCTTCAAATCAGGTACGTATAGTACATCTTGCAGGTGGAGGACTTGACCTTGAGACAAGTGGAGGGTCACAGTCCCTGTCCCTTTCACGGATATGTGGCATTATCTCCAAGGATAATTTTCAGATTAGCATCCTTCTCAACCATGTTAGAAAGTGTTTCCTTGAACCCAGTGATGTGCCTTGAGGCACCACTATCTATCAACCAGACATCCATAGTGTCGGGTGGAGATGCAGCAGAGAGGGCAGATACAAGAATGAATTCATTTCTTTTATCATCAACAACGTTTGATTCCTCATACCTGGAATTTCTCAACCTTTTGAAAGGTTGCCCATTTCCACCAAAGGAAGCCTCCCTCTTCCCTTTGAACCTGTTGTTCCTTTGATTGCCATTCCTCTGGTTGTTGTTGTTGTTGTCATCATCATCAGGAGAATCCTTCTTGAAAGGACATTCTCTAGCATAGTGGCCGGTCTCGTGACATGTAACATTTGCCTTTCTTCCTTGGGCCCCTGCTCTTCCTTTGTTCCTCGGACCACCAAAGTTTTTCTTCTTAGCACGAACAATGAAGGCAGCATTTCCTTCATTTTCATATTCCTTCATCCTTGTCTCTTCTTGTATGCATCTCGATATTACTTCATCAAAATCAGGTATGACATTGTTATTGAGAATGGTAGTGTTGAATACATGCCATTCGGATGAGAGACCTCCAAGTGAGGTGAGAACCATCTCTCGATCAGCTATTGTCTCCCTAATAGCCAGAAGATTATTCTTGATTTTGGTCAGCTTCAGAAAATATGATTGAACGGATTCATCCCTGCCTGTCTTCAGATTCTTTAATTGATTCTTAAATAATAGAACTTGATTTGCATTGTTGGCCTTGAACATGTTGACCAACTTATCATACATCTCCTTGGATGTGCCCAGCTCAGAGATGTAGGCAACCAAACTCTTATGAATTGAGTCCCTGATCATCAGCTTTGCTTTTATTTCCCCCTTCTTATACTTAGACTTGGTGGCAGTAGGTGCAGTGGATGGAGGCTCTTGGATTTTACCCTGCACATAGTCCATGACATCTTGGTCTTCCAACATAAGATCCAATTTCATCTTCCAGGCATGGAAGTCTTCCTTCCCAGTCAATTTGTCATTAGCCTTAAAGCCATTGTAGTTTGAGGTACCCATGCTCTTCTTCGGTGATTGCTACAAACTTGGGCTTTGTCTTCACCTCAGCTCTGATACCATGTTAATTTTTGTAGATGTTCTATGCTTGATGCAACTTTAATTTTTATCCCCATATCAGACAGCAATCACATAAACAAGAAAGCAAAATGTTGATAGAACATACCAGTAGATCGACAGAAGACAAGCCAAAATTATGAGTGTTGGTGCATACGGCGGTCAACAGGATGCTTCAACTAGCAAAGTCTCAATACGGACAGCCAACCAGGAGTGTCACACAACCCTCTCGTATAGCAATATCGGTCAACCCAAAGTCAACGAAAGTCAACGTTGTCATAGTCAACAATCAATGCCAAACAACAGCAGAAAAAACTCAACGCGGCCTAGTCAAATTCAACGATCAACCTCAATTTCTGTGCCAGAAAATGCGGACTGCAGAAATCGGAATTTTGACCACGATTTGGGTCAGTTCGACAATGCGTTGACCAAAGTCAACGCTGGTCAACTCTACGCTGAAACCCTAGGTCGAAAACAGACAATTCTCCTTGCTACAACTTCCCACGTGTGGATGAGGAAGAGACTCCAATAGATGATCGAACCAATCAGATGAAGAGAGAGAATGTGATGTGATGGATGAGTGAAAATGACCCCCAACGTTGACATATTTATATCCATCAATGAGGGTGTGTGACACAATTGTTGGGGCTTCAAGCCTACATTTCATTTGAGGCCCACCTGCACATATTTTGAATAAATTCAAAATAAATGTTCTGCTCATCGGATCAAGATGATCTTTAGATCGATCTTGCACCTCTCCGAAAGAGGAATCCAATAAAAATATTGGCATCTGCATCTGAGCATCACAACATGGAGTTTGGACTTAGTTGTCCAAAATTAACAATGTAAAACCCCTACCTTGGGTTCCAAGCCCACAAGTGACTCTTGTAGCGCTTTGTCCTGCAATCCCCGAACCCTAAGGCTTGGAGTACCTCCCAAGCTACTCAAAAATCAACACATACCCCATCTAGATGTTCACTAGGCATGTCCTTTTAGGACTATTCTTATCTTGGATTTTTAATCCTCAATCCTCAAAGAATATCAGTCCTCTTTGACCACTCTTACCTTGGATACCTGTCCTATCCTCAAAGAGTGTTGATGCCTTTCCTTTATTGGATTCTCTATCCTCAAGGAAACCACAAATGTTTCATCCAATCCTCCACCATTCTCCCTCCATGGCCTTCACTTAGATTTACGGTTGCTAGTGCTGGTCAAGTGCATGACACATGAAGAAGAGAATGCACATGTGGTGTTTATCATCACTCCCTCTCAACCAAAGAGGAGATCTCCAACTTCCTTTCAATTCGGAAGTCATAACCACAAGCTCTCTAGCTTGTATCCATAAAAGTATCAACTGTCAGTTCTTCATGGAGATAGTTGCATGGTTCCTTCTTTCCTTGGCATCTCTTCCTTCAATCTAGTGACAGGGTTTGGGCCATCAACCTTGCAAATCACGTTCCTTTCTTTATCATCAATGAAGGCATTATAATTAGCCTTATCATACTTCAAGCCAATCATAGCTCCTTATGAAAGCGATCTTTGTTGTACTAACATGAACTTCAGGTTATCTTTTCATTGTTTCCTTCCAATCCCAAGATGACAATGTGAACATTTTGACCATATGATTGACAAAACCATATATTCAATCCATATAGTTGAACTTGCCTCAACTCTCATCATGTATTCCTACAATATCCTTCCAAGCAGCAAGAAAATATGTTAGCCAGATAACTAATAAAAATGTTAATATCAAACTTCCCTTGTCATGATGGCCTTCTCATCAAAGCACTAGTTTTCTTGAGTTCTTCGAGATCAATGTCCTTTTGTATGATCCATCTCCACATGAATCCTTCTTCATGCATACATTTTAATCAGAGTGCCCATGGATCGAATTTGATTACCATGTTGTTATATCTTCTTTGGAGTTGTCATTGTTAACTCCCTCTCTTTGTTCTGAAGACTATACTTGATGTTGATCAACATTGTTATATTTATGCCATGCAATCTTGTGAGAGAGTCTTGATTTCTTTCCATACCAAACCATGTCACATTTCTTATTTCGAAAATTATACATCCATATGGAAAGCTTACTGAGCACATTTTATATCCAACTCTTTTTGCAAGATTCTTATAGATATGAAGCTTTTCCTGAAGAGTTACTTACAATATGCATACCTTTGCTTTCCATACAATCATCTAGCCATCCCTTCTAAATGAGCTTGCTTCTTGTACCTGGAACTTTGACCATTTGCATTCCTTCATCCTTCAAGAGTATTGTTTCCATATTAGATGGAGAATATATACCATTCATAGCGCTACTACCAAGAATCTTCCAAAATGATGATTCTTATAGGATCTTTATGATCCCTCCCTGCAAAATGACTCCCTCTAACACGATGTTAGAAAATGCTTGGATGAACAATAATATGCAATACGGTTCCAATTTTCTCACTTTTTAAACTAGATCATTTTCAAAGCAAATCAAATAAGTAGATTCTAATGTTTCTACTATCATGTGCTTTTGTCTATGATGCCATGCTTCATAAGAACAAAGACTCTTTTAGAAAATGCAACGATGCATGTTACTCTTTTAATCATCATTGAAATTGTTAGCATCAATTCCTTCAAGGTCCTTACAATTCCCTCCTTCCATCATGCTCATCATTTTCAAGAAGTAATTAACAAGCA
The DNA here is from genome assembly GCA_034641835.2 of Pinus albicaulis. Lineage (NCBI taxonomy): Eukaryota > Viridiplantae > Streptophyta > Pinopsida > Pinales > Pinaceae > Pinus > Pinus albicaulis. The sequence continues at coordinate 1,111,502,549 of CM076581.1, forward strand.
CAAGAACTGCTTTACATTGTTATCCTTCTCATTTTGCTTCCTTTATTATGTACTTTTAATATTCATTGACAAGTACAACCAAGCAAAATATTAAAAAAAACAAAAACATGATGTCAATTATGTTAGTCTAGGGTTTCTTTGGTATCTTCGAGGGTGTACTACTAGATTTCTTAAATAAAAACCCTAAATTCCTTGATCTTTCCCTTGTTAAGAATTTTACTTTCAGTGAAAATATCACCCCTAGGATTTTGGTGTCACATCCTAGGATTTATCCAATTCAACCCTCACTAGGGTTTTCCATATACTCTAGATTCTTCTTGCAAGCCCTAGATATCAAGAGATATGGTTTTTCAGAGGGAGCGATTATATAGGGTTTCCTTTTCTACGGTATTTTTATCCAAGTTTCATCTAGGGTTTATGAACCCTAGATACCAAAACTTTCAAAAATGAAGTCTATAAACCCTAGATTCAAGCCATACAAAACATACTACAAAACCCTAATATACATATTACTTTAGGATCTAATATGCATCGTGCAGACCCTTTATCCATCATGTGCATATAACAATTATACATACCTTAAAGATCACGTACCTCTGTCTTTCATAATCATCGAAAGCATTTTGTCTTTTAGTCAAAGTGTATCTTCTTCCTGCGTCCAAAGAATTATTGCCACTTTAGAAAGCCATCATATTTAAGAGACCATCGTTAAATCTTCAACTTCCATTCTCGGAATTCAAACTAAACTCAAATTATGCCTTCAATGCCTCTGTCATACCCTTCGAATATGAGTGTTCAAATATTCATCGATCATGTCACAAGGTTGTCATTGTGTAGACCTTAGGCATATAGAGCAAATCCATGGAGTCGATGTTCTTTATAGAGTCATAATGTGAAAATTCCAAGTCCTAGATTAGGAATCCAACTGCAGCAAACTGAATTAACTTCACCTACTTGTAAATTACATTAACAAGTTATTTGCAGATTTCTATCGTAAATACTGAAGCAGCCTTCACTTAATTAAATTAATATGTGAAACAAGTAACTGAGCAAAAGAAAAACATCACACAAGACATCGTTGTTTTTGGACAAATGTCCCCAGAAAAACCCAATGCGGGAAAACCGGTGCAGCAGATCTGAGGGTTTTATTATTAAGTAGCAATTATATCTGAATTGCATAGGCCTACGTGGGGACCTCTGACGGATTGCATCACCTCCTCTATTGAATCGTTCAGCCCTCAAAAATCTCAATTCCAGCCCTCCCGGCTCAGAACTTCGATCTCCCAATTGAAATGCGGACTTTTGCTCGGAATACTACGTTGCCTCTACATGTGGCCTTCGTGGCTCTGCATTACCCTCTCTGGGTATTGCATCACCCTCTCTGGATGTTGCGTCACCCTCTCTGTGTGAAAATTTATGAATACAATAATACTGAAATCCTACTGCAGTATCTTGATTTACTTCTACTTGTTATTTAATTATACAAGTTATTTTTAGAAAACACTGAAGTAAACACAACTAGCAGCCTACACACATACAGATCATTTACTGAATATTACGCTCATTCGACAAAGTGACAGATTTTTCGAACAAATGTCCCCGAAAAAACCCAATGCGGGAAAACCGATGCAGCAATTATAAGGGTTTATTATTATTATTTAGAATCTGAGTACAGCAAATCTGAGCACCTTACTGGTTAACCCAACAGAGAAAATAAGATCTGCAGCAATATCTCTTGTTCTGGAGACTAAACACTGGACTGGTTCACACCCTCAAATGGGATTTACATAAGTCAGCCCTTTTCTGCCTCTAGAAACCCCAGCGTTGCCCTAAAGTTTCCTACGTCATCCTTGTTAGCCTCTGCGTGCCCCTGCGCTGCTCAGGAGGGGACTGCGTAACCCCAGACTGGGTGATGCAGTCCTTACGCTACCCTAGATGGCCTCTGTGTAACCCTAATGGCCTCCTCTAGCCTCAGCGCTGCCCTTTCTAGGCCTGCGTAGCAGCTAAAACCCTCTGCACTGCGCAGCTGCTGTGTAACCTCAGTTTCCTCTGCGCTACTCCTGGATGTTGCTCCTCTGTCTCTTGCTGACTCTTGGCTCTAGCATCAGATCATTCCCTTAGCCAATACTACCTCTCGCTGCAGCTGAAACTCTTCTGGAAACTCTTAGCAAACCCGCCCTAGAATTCTAGCTTAATCTCAGTGCTCTGCCTCCATGTGTGTGTCTCCAACTGACCCTCAAGCCTTTCTCTTACACTTTTTTGTTGAGACATCAACGACCGTGATTTAATCTCTTATCGACGGCTTAGATTAAAAGACTATTTGATTTGCGTTACTTAGAACATTTCATCACATGTGTTTAATTAATTCACTTTAATTTTTCTAATTCCGTAAGTTAGACTTAGGGTCCTTATTAAAAGATATTAATTATTTTAATATCTCACACATTAGATGAAATTTCTCCAAACGCTTTCTGGTTTTGGAGGTCTTGTGTGTCTTAGCCCCTCCACAAAATTTCAGGGCTAGAGCACACCCGATGCTAACCCAACACTCAAAATCTCAACACTCCATCTTAGCACGAAGTGTGCTCTAGTAATACATCCACACCATGTATCACAAGATCTTGGCATTGGTCTCTGCACTGTTGATGATTGGCCTGCTGCCCTCCACCCACTGCACTGCTGCTTTCTGTACTGCTGCCCATGTCACTACCACTGACACTGCTACATCTGTACTGCAGCTCCCTCTCAATTTGCTGCATCATGCTGCCCATAGCACTACCACTACTAACTGCTGCACTGCAACTCAGTTGTTGAGAAGTAAGCAACTAAATGACCCCTGCCCAATCATTAACAGACAAGTCGTGCTGATGAAGCTTCCTTGGTTGTTGCTTTGCGCTGCTGCAACTCTGCACTGCGTGAGCACTGCCTCTCTACGTTGCTGAAGTCCCATCAGCCTCTGTGTTGTTGTGTCTACGTTGTTGTTGCCTCTGCACTGTGCTGCTCCCTCTACAGCATCTCAGCACTGCCCTCTGCTTCACTGCGATTTTCTGCAACCATCTCTCTACTTGTCCCGCTACCATCTTAAGGCTCCCGTAGCTTGTATGTGATCCAAGAGTTGGGCTACTCAAGGATCCTGCTAGTTTCATCTGTAGCTGCTCTACATATCCATATCGCCCCACTTACGTGGCTCATGAGCACTCATGGCTACATCATCATCACTCCCATCGTCCTTTGGTGTTGTTGCCTTGGATTTAGAAGATCCTTTGTCCTTCTTCTTAGGACAAGTGCTGGCGAAGTGTCCAATTTCGCCACGGTTAAAGCACCGGACCTTGGATAGGGCCCTCTTCTTCTTCCCTTGCTGCCTTCGTTCCTTCGATGCAAGGGTTGCATCATCTTCCTCTTCTTTCTTCACCCTGACTGTTCCACTGTTGCTGTTTTGCCTATTGGTGAATCTCATGATATCCTCCTAACGGAGGATTGCCCACATGTCCACCCAGGATGGTAACACTGCCCTACCCAATATGCTTTGGACAAACGTTTCCCATTCGGTGACTGCATTCAGGGCAGTCCTTACCAAGAGCCCTTCATCCGGAGTCGCACCCATGGCAATCAGCTGATCCCAGATAGTTTGAAGTCGGAAAAGGAAGGGATCTATCTCCTCACCCTTCTGCATCTGGAACAGCCGCATCTGATTCTCTAGAAGCATTTTCCTTTGAACGGAGCTTCCCTGATATATCGTCTCCAAAGCAGTCCACATCTCATTTGCAATGTTCTCTCCAACAATATGTGGCACAATGTGATCTTTAACTCTGTCCATGATCAAACGCTTAGCCCGCGCTTGATTTTCATTGAATTTATTCAAAGGATCTGGATCGGTAGGCACAGCTAAGACATTCGTTGCATGGTTCTTGATGCCATACTCATCTAGGACTGTTAGTATCCTGGCTCTCCAAATGACAAAGTTGGACACACCGTCCAACATGTCCTGATCTCTCAGTCCATGAGAGGCCATCTAGCTCAAATCTAATGGAACAATACTCTTCTCCCTCTTTCTGCTACAAAACTCAATAGAAATGTTGGATCTGGGTTTCTTGGCGATCAGAAACCCTCTATAGTAGCTGCTCCCTCTCAACTGATTTCCCTCCTGGAAATCTTCAGCCAAAAACAATCGAATTGTTCTCTACAATCACCCTCCGGATCGAATCTCAGATCTGTTTGGCGCAGATCTGCTGAGTGACTGTCTTCCTCCTGCTCTATGTCAACTTAGCTAGGCACAATTCTGCACTAGCAGAATCTCCACCACACCAGCAACTGTTGAAGCTCTGAAGCACTGCTTCCTGATCTTGGCAATACTTCACAGCAACAGAAAAGTAAATTGGACTGTGTCCATCTAGATGGCCTTTGCGTGAGCAAACTGGCCCAACGCAGCGGCTGCGTAGCGCATGCTACTCCTGCGTCCCTCTGGAGGGCATCGCACTGCCTCTGCGTTACCCAGATGGGACTGCGTCAGCCCATGTGTAGCCTTTACTGGGACTGCATCCTCCTTGCTGCTAAGTTGCCCTCTCTGGATCTTCGGCTTCAGCTGCTACCCTGCAGAAAATATGTCTTCAGCTAATTTGCTGGAGATTCAGCTTGATCTGCAATCGATCTAATACCATGTGAAAATTTCTGAATACAATAATACAGAAATCCTACTACAGTATCTTGATTTACTTCTACTACTTGTGATTTAATTATACAAGTTATTTTCAGAAAATATCAAAGTAAACACAAGTAGCCTACACACATACAGATCATTTACTGAATATTACGCTCATTCGACAAAGTGACACACAGATTTTTCGGACAAATGTCCCCGGAAAAACCCAATTCGGGAAAACCGATGCAGCAGATATGAGGGCTTATTATTATTAAGTAGAATCTGAGTACAGCAAATCTGGGCACCTTATTGGTTAACCCGATAGAGAAAATAAGATCTGCAGCAATACCTATTGTTCTGGAGACTAAAGAGTGGACTAATTCACACCCTCAAACGGGATTTACAGAACTCAACCCTGTTCTGCCTCTAGAAACCCCAGCGTTGCCCTGAAGCTGCCTGTGTCAGCCCTGCTAGCCTCTACGTGCCCCTGCACTGCTCAGAAGGGGACTGCGTAACCCCAGAATGGGTGACGCAGTCCTTACGCTGCCCCGGATGGCCTCTGTGTAACCCTAATGGCCTCCCGTAGCCTCAGCGCTGCCCTTTCTAGGCCTGTGTAGCAACTGAAACCCTTTGCGTTGCGCAGCTGCTACGTAGTTGCTGCATAGCCTCAGCGTCCTCTGCGTTGCTCCTGGTTGCTGCTCCTCTGCCTCTTGCTGACTCTTGGCTTCGGGATCAGATCATCCCCTTAGCCAATACTACCCCTCGCTACAGCTAAAACTCTTCTAGATATTCTTAGCAAACCCGCCCTAGAATTCCAGCTTAATCTCAATGCTTTGTCTCCGTGTGTGTGTTTCCTGTTATCGCTTGCCACCTACACCTACTTACAGTTAGCAGGAAAAGCCTTTAACCCCAAAAGGTGTGGTTTGTGGAAAGGAACTCAGAGAAGGGGTTGTCACATTAATCCCGACTCTCTCCGTTTAAGCTATCTCCTAGGTTAGCTATGGGGCGTGCATGAGTTTCAAAGAGTGTAGATTATGAGCAATAACCATCAATACATAATTTAAATAAGCATAAAGCATATGAAAACCAGTGCCTTCAAAGCATTGCTCTTTAAAATGAAAATGTATTTTCTTAAATGAAGTAAAATGCTTTCAAATGGAAAGCAAAAGTAATCCTAAAAAGTGAAACAAGAAAATGTTAGCACAAGATATTTTAAATGCTTTCAAAATAAATAGATTTATGAATCAAAACATGAGAAGTATCTTGCTCAAAAGGAAACAATTAGTGATCTACTTTGGAGAATGTAAATGAAATGATAGAAAAACTCAAATGTTAGACCAAGATAACAACATGCAATTAAATTTGCAACACCAAATAAAGGTACTAGCAAATGAAACAAGATATATCAATCATCCATAAGCATAATGACCATTAAAATGACAACATGGAATGAAGTTGCAAAAAATTTCCAAGTACCATAAAATTAAACTTGTTGCAAAATTTGAGAAATTAAAATGCTTGCATCCAAAGAGCTTCTTGAGATAAGGTTTACATGTAAAACTTTAAACCATCAAGATAGCAAAAAATTTGAGAAATTTGCAAGTAAATGTGATGAGATAGTGCCCTTGGTTTATTTTATTAGTTAGCACTAAAGCTAGTTTACAATTGAACTGTAATCCTCATACATCACCCTCGCCCAAAGGTTTGGATCTCGCTGTAACGACCCAACTCGAATTATATGGAACATAGAAATATTAGCATGCATATGAGACCTGCATATGATAGTTACATATGCATATATCACGTGTACTGCACTAGTACATGCACTAATCAATTATGAAAAATCTCAGTGTAGAGTAATGAATGAATTATTTAAGTATTGAGGAAATACTAACTCCCCAGAATATAATGAATGTACTAGTTATACCTACCACTATCATAATATAAACTAATACTTTGTTCAAAGAAAATTAAAAGCATTGACTTATACAAATAAATGATAATAATTTAATAAATCCAAGATATTTATTAAATAATAATATTTTAATAAACCCAAGATATTTATTAAATAATAATATTTTAATAAATCCAAGATATTTATAAAATAATAATATTTTAATAAAACTAAGATATTTTAGAAATCCAAGATATTTATTAAAATAGGATATTTTAATAAATATCTTGAATGGAGTTTGTGTATAAAAGGAGAAGAGGGGTAAACTTGAGGGGCATGGGTGGTGAATGGGTAAACTGACCCGGATGCTATTAGAGGAGTTTTAACTGCGTGATACATGAGCAGTGAGTTCTAACAGAGTCATGGAGTGATCTCGATTGTTATTGGAGTTTTGGGCACGGGGGCCAGAAGACTTGTCTTCTGGATCTGGGGACCGGAGAGATTGACCTCAGATAGACTGTGAGGAAAACGGCGGTTTGGCAACGAGCGCTGGAGCCATGGCGGATCAGGAACATCTTCAAACACGGTTCCAAGTAAGTATTAATTAGTCAATTGATATATATTCTGCTTCATAAAATCCCACTCTGAATTGTGTAGTATGAATATTGTGAATGATTGTTAATTGTGAAAATTATGGTTCTTACACATGGTATTGGAGCACAGTTTCAGACCTTGTGGATCTTAGGGTATTTTAAATCATTTTATGGATTCCAAGCTTGTATTGCCTCCATCTCTTGAGTTTTGAGCTATTGCATTGAAATCTCTTTCTTACAGTTAATAGAAGGCAAATGATTGAGTGTTGCAGATTTGTCTTTGCTCTATCAATTCAGACCAATCATTTAATACCATATAAGACCATTATTGACCAAGTCCTGTAGTTGTTCTGTTTTCGACCATTAGTTGCTACCCTGAATATTCTATGAAGGGATTTGGTAACCATGGAAAATGACCAAAAGTCGTTTGAAGGTTGTCCTCAGAATCCCATACTGCGAGAACTTTATAAGATTCACCCAGCTACCTTTATAATTTCCACCCACCTTTCAGAGGAGTCTGTAGCAGTATCCACTAGTTACTGTTGGAGCTGAAAGGGGATTTTTATAAATTGCCAATAGTAATGTTCAGCCATATCCATTGGCTTGCAAACTGCATGTCTCGATTTCAATATGTGCTTTAATTCAATGGAAATAACTAAATTGGTGTCTGCGGCATACACTTTATTTCAATACGGGAATTGGTAGATAGGACGTGTCAATGAAGGGTTCAATATAGAGAAAAATGGTGTTCCTAAATTCCATTTAAAGTGATTGACGATAGCATTAAAGCCCCAAAATGTGGGCACCATTTAACAGTTGATCATAAGTCTTAAACTCTTGACTAAAACTCTTGAGAGGCACTGCCAATCTCGTCTCCCTTTCCCTTTTCCAGCCTTTTTGGGTAGTAAAACACCGTGAATATTCGGCAATACACCACCATTGGCAATTGTTACAGCACCCAGCAATTTGCTGAGCTCCTCATCGTTTCTGACAGCTAGCTGTATGTGTCGAGATACAATTATGTTCTTCTTGTTATCCCTTGCTGCATTCCCAGCTAACTCAAGCTCCTCTACTACTAGATACTCTAAAACCATAGCCATATAAACAGGAGCCCTTGCACTAATGCGCTCTGCATACTTGCCCAACTTTAGGAAACGAGCAATCCTTCCAACCGGAAATTGCAGACCAACCTTCTGAGACCTCGAAACAGACTTTGAAGACTTCGCTTTCCCTCGACCACAGAAAGTGAATTAATGATGAACCCGTTCGAGGCATAGGGCATTTCCATTGGGAATTCGATAAATACCTGTTGACAAGATTAGGAATTAGTAAACAACTGTTTCAAACATGTACTGGCCAAGAAATAAAGGGAAGCCTAAGATTCAAAAATCGGTTTCGACAGGCGAAAGCGGCTCCAACGTTCGACCTTAGCACTATTGCGGCGAGTTCCAATGGAGCTAACGTGACATGCACAAACAGTTCATACCGCCTTACGGCCAAGGTTGTTGAAATTAAAGATTGAAAAAGAAGGCATTTGGAAGCGAAGTTAAAAGCCCTTCGTTCAAATTAAAAGTGGAAGGCATTTTCACAGCGATCTCGAGAAGTGACATGCACAAACCATTCATACCGCCTTACTGCCAAGATTATTGAAATTAAAGATATCTAGTTATAAAAATATTTGTCGTGTGTTAAGGGGGATAATGGGCTATAATTAAATTTGTTGCGAAAGGGAGTTTTAGAATATAATGCAAAAATATACTTGACTGTGATATGGTCACTTTATGAAGTACTTGTCTTTGTTAGCTATGTAGTACTACAATTCCATTAATTGTTATTGGTTACGAATTTTGACATCAATAAATATATAATTTGACTATAAAGGATTTTATAGGAAAAGAGAGTTGAGGGCTTTACACAATATATATATATTCGTATTTAAATATCCTCTTTATTACGTATAAATGTGCACTTATATCTCTAAGTGTCTCAAATCTCTCACCTACATAGATAAGGAATTAAATTGATATATTATATAGAGCACTTAAACCAAACAACAAGGTTTTATCTCAGCATGTCAATCAACTATTAATTTAGGGAATGATTTGCCATAATTAATTACACTTGCTTGGGAATTCATTAGACATAAACTATGGAACTTATGATAAAGACACTATAGTCAAAGGGCAATTTAATTACCACAGTCCAAAATAGGGAGAAGGTCCAAATATTATTATGGTTCTTACACTCACAGTGAAGAATCCATAGAGGTAGAGGGTCCCTAAAATGTTTATTCAACTAACTTAAGTTTGAGGTAAATTTTAGTGATGCTTGGGGCATGTAAGATCTAAAAGTAAGAAAATGAAAATTCAACTTCAACTTGAAATATATGTGCTTGTCATGAAATAAAACGTAGCTTTACTTAACGCATCAAACTTGAGGTTGTAGAGTGTGCTCAATGGTGAAGCATAAGCAAATTTGAAGTATGATTTCAAACTAAATAAACTCAAGTAAAGATGTTTGCATATCAAAAATTTGAATTTGCTATGAAAGTAAATGCTCTTAAAACTGTAGAAATTTCTGAATCTTAATTCTTATGCAGAAATTATTTCTGTTAATTCGGTTAAGCTTCTCCTACTTATACAAGTTATCAACTGAATAAATTCAAGTTAACATCAAAGCAAAACACATAACAGATCTCTACCAATTCAGATCTAGAATAGGCACATGCACACATAGAAAAAGTGACACAGTTATTTCTGGACAAACTGTCCCCGGAAAAACCCAATGTGGGAAAATCAGTCTCTGCCTACTGGAGGGCTCTATTATTAAGAATATTTCTGAATACACAATTCTGAGTTCCAGATCTGGAAAACCCTACAGAGAAAACTCTAGATCTGCAGCTCCTGGCTGATCTAAGACCAAAAATATTCACTGATCAACACTCTCAAACAGGATTTACAGAACTCAGCCACATCTAAGCCTAGAAACCCCAGCGCTGCCCCTGAAAGACACTGTTGTTGCTGCTGCTGCTTCTGTTGTCTGTTGCTACTGCTGTTGTCGTCTACTGCTGCTGCTGCTACTGTCGTCTACTGCTATTGTTGTTGTCGTCTACTGCTGTCATCTGTTGTTGCCTTCCTCTGCGCTATCTTTCCTAATCTCTTCTCTGCGTCTTGTGTATTCTAGACCCCAGGATCAGATCATCCCCTTGCTCTAAATTCCCCTCTCTGCAGTTGAAACACTTGAGAATTCTTAGCAACCCCGCCCTAGAATCTCAGCTTAGCTTTAGTGCTCTACCTCTGTGTGTCTTACAAATGACCCCAAGCCTTCCCTTTATACTTTTCTCATTGACAAATCAACGGCCAAGATTAAATCTTTAATCAATGGTTAAGATTAAAAGAAAGCTTGATCCGTGTGACTTAAGACAATTTCATCACATGTTTAATTAAATTCACTTTAGTTATTTTATTTTCCTAAGTTTTAACTTAGGAAATACATTAAAATAATTAATTAATTTATATCTCCTAAACCAGATGAAATTTCCCAAATCCATTTCCGGGTCTTGTAGATCAGGTGAACTCTAGTCCTTCCTCAAAATTTGGGACCTAAAGCACAACTGATGCTACCCCAAATACACAAAATCTCAACACTCCCTCTTAGCATCAAGGGTGTGCTCTAGCAATACATCACACTTATGCATTACATGATTTTGGGCACTAGTCTTGTGTTGCTGAAGCTTGGCCTCCTGCCACTCAACTCTGCACTGCTGCTGCCATTCTATACTGCTGCCCATGATTCTGCCATTGCCACTGCAACCACTGTACTCCAGCTCCCTCTCAATATGTTGGCATCTGTGCTGCTCATAGCACTGCCACTGCTGATCTGCTACACTACAACTTCAGTTGTTGAGAGAAACAACTGAATCTCCTGCCCAATCTTTGACAGACAAGTCATATGGGTTGCATCCTTATCACTGAAGCTCCATAGGCTACAGATCTGTGCTGGCATCTAAAGAACGATGCATAGCTACAGCTCTACCTACGTAATCAGACTCCCTCTGCACTATTGAAGTCACATCAGCTCCTTGTGCTGAAATCTATCACGCTGTTGCTGCACTGCGTTGTCCCTCTGAAGCTCTCTACGCTGCTGCAGCTCTGCACTGCGTAAGCAGTACTGCACTGTGTTGCTGAAGTCACATCAACCTCTGCGCTGCTACTGCTTCTACGCTGTTGCTACTATGCTCTGCGCTGCTCCTCCCAGCCTCCAGATCTGCCTCTGCTTATGCCTCATCTGTGATCTATGCACCCACTGCTCCACTTGTCCCGCTACTGACTTAAGACTGTGGTAGCTTGCTTGTGATCCAAGAGATGAGCTGCTCAAGGATCCCGCCTCACTTCCATGTAGCTCCTCTACATGTCCATGTCACCCCACCTCCGTGGTTCATGAGCACTCATGGCTACATCATCTCCTGACCCATCATCTGCCACCGCTGCTTTGGAAGAAGATGCTTCCTTGTCCGTCTTCTTTTCTGGACAATGGCTGGAAAAATGTCCAATTCTCCACACTGTAAGCACTTGATCTTAGAAAGATCCTTCTTCTTCTTCGGCTGCTTCTTTGATGCCAAGGTTGCATCTTCCTCCTCTTCCTTCTTACCCTTGCTCAACGCAAGGTTGTGCTGCTTCTTGGTGAACCTTCGTAGTTCTTCCTGCCGCAAGATCGACCACAAGCTATCCCAATCTGGGAAGTCCGTTTTGTCCAAGATACTTTGAACAAAGGTTTCCCACTCATCCGTGACTTTATTGAGGGCAGTCCTGACTATCACTACATCATCTACGGTTGCACCCGTTGCAGTCCACTGAACCCTGATTGACTGCAATCTGAAGAGGAAATGCTCAATGTCTTCTCCCTTGGTCATCATGAATGACCTCATTTGGGCCTCCAACAGCATCTTTCTTTGCACTAATTTTCCCTCATATAGGGAATTCAAGACCTTCCACATCTCATTAGTTGTCCTCTTCTCAGCTATGTGTGGCACAATATGATCCTTGATACTGTCCATTATCAGCTGCTTAGCATGTCCAGCAGCTTCTCTATGCTTCCATAGGAGATCCGCATCTGTCGGTGTGGCCAGGGTCTGTTCTGCATGGTCTCTTAGACCATATGCCTCAAGGACAATTAGGATCCTAGCTTTCCATACCGAAAAGTTTGAGAGGCCCTCTAACCTATCCTGATCACGCAGTCCATGAGGAGCCATCTGCTCAGAATGTGTCAGAGCTCCTCTTCTCTATGCTAGAGATCTAGATCTAGGGTCCTTTTCGAACTGGGCACCCTCTGCTCCCTCTCACACTTGATTTCCCTTCTTGGAAATCTACCAAATCAACTATGATTCAGCATCTTCTTTTATCCTCTGACCAAACTGCAAGTTTCCTTTGGTAAGAAAGTCTATGATAAGTTGATCTCTTCCCAAACTTTGTCACTTGTGCTAAGTTTAAAAATCTGAAAACTTCAGAAGTTTAACCCCACCAGCTCTTCTGAATTTCTGTAACTTCTCTGCAAATTTTTTCTGGATCTAACAGATTCAGATCTGAATCACATTGGTTGGCTTCAGACCTAACCAGCATTGTTTCTGAGCTGCCTCTGCGCAGTAATTGTGTGGGCTTGCTAGGACACAGCGCTGGGCACTGTCACCCTTCCCTCTGCGTGAATCTCCTCCTGAAAACTGCGTTGTCCCTTCAAATCTGCTTTTTTGCTGCCTTTCCAGCTGCTTTCTACAGCTAGATCCTTCAGATGCTTCAGCTGGTGACCCTTCTAGATCTGCAATTGCTCCAATACCATGTAGAAATTTCTGAATCTTAATTCTTATGCAGAAATTATTTATGTTAATCCGATTAAGCTTCTCCTACTTATACAAGTTATCAACTGAATAAATTCAAGTTAACATCAACACAAAACACATAACAGATCTCTACCAATTCAGATCTAGAATAGGCACATGCACACATAGACAAAGTGACAGTTATTTCTGGACAAACTGTCCCCAGAAAAACCCAATGTGGGAAAACCGGTCTCTGGCAGCTGGAGGGCTCTATTATTAAGAATGTTTCTGAATACACAATTCTAGGTTCCAGATTTGGAAAACCCTACAGAGAAAACTCTAGAACTGCAGCTCTTGGCTGATCTAAGACCAAAAATACTAACTGATCCACACCCTCAAACGGGATTTACAGAACTCAGCCAAATCTAGACCTAGAAACCCCAGTGTTGCCCCTGAAAGACACTGCTGCTGTTGCCGTCTGCTGTTGCCTTACTTTGCGTTGTCTTTCCTGATCTCTTCTCTGCTTCTTGTGTATTCTAGACCCCAGGATCAGATCATCCCCTTGGTCTAAATTCCCCTCTCTGCAACTAGAACACTTGAGAATTCTTAGCAACCCCGCCCTAGAATCTCAGCTTAGCTTCAGTGCTCTGCCTTTGTGTGTTACAAATGACCCCAAGCCTTTCCTTTATACTTTTCTCGCTAACAAATCAACGGCCAAGATTAAATCTTTAATCAATGGCTAAGATTAAAAGAAAGCTTGATCTGTGTGACTTAAGACAATTTCATCACATGTTTAATTAAATTCACTTTAATTATTTTATTTTCCTAAGTTTTAACTTAGGAAATACATTAACATTAATTAATTAATTTAATGTCTCCTAAATCAGATGAAATTTCCCAAATCCATTTATGGGTCTTGTAGATCAGGTGAACTCTAGTCCTTCCTCAAAATTTGGGACCTAGAGCACAACTGATGCTACCCCAAATACACAAAATCTCAACAAAAACTTGAA